>ML661897.1:33399948-33575609 GCA_007570785.1 Antilocapra americana | reverse complement strand
AAAAAAAAAAAAATCTTATGTTCTGCAAAATTACACTAAAAATAATAGGAGCTCAAGGGAAAAATAATGTTAGGGACTAATCACTTAAAACTAGGTAGGTCTGTCCTGAATTAATTGAAGGAAGATTATATTACAAAGCTCCACATCTATTTGGCAAAGTATTTGGAAGGCAGAATTTTAAGCCATGGGAAATAAAGAGAATCACACAGAAAACGGAGACTGATGTGAGCACTTCAGAATGACATGGTGCTTCCAAATTTGTAAGGGTTTTCCACCATTCTACACATTCATGACAAAGGAAATGAGACAAAGACTATGAAACAGAAAAAAATAAATTGGTTACAAGTCATAGCTATGTAGGTTTGTAACCAGATTACTACTAAGCCTATAACAAAAATATTAGCACCCTTCAGCCTCCTCTAGCATTTGATCCCTGTATCAGCCAGATGACACCTTAATCTGGAGCTTAGCAGACTTTTTATTTTTTTGAGATGCAGGGCAATCACTACCAGCATAACAAATTTTACTAGAATAATCTAAACCAGGGTATAGCTCTTTCATGATTTTCTTAAACAGAGGGGGAACTTTCTTCACAATTTAAACCACATAGGCAGTTTCACCGGTTACCTTAACACTGAAAAGCAAAGCACTTCTCAAGGCCATCAAAGTGGCCTTTTTAAAAAATGTCTTCATACATCACAAAGACAAAGACATTGTCTTTTATGGTGAAAAAGCTTTCCTTAGTGACTTCAAACTACTCTGAGGAAAATAACATGAACCAACATCAGTTCAGTAGCTCATTCACTCAGTCGCGCCAGGCTTCCCTGTCCATCACCAACTCCTGGAGCTTGCTCAAACTCATGTCCATTGAGTCGGTGATGCCCTTCAACCATATAACTCACTGTATATTTGACATCATTCCTGTAATTAGCAATTATGGTGTGAGCACATTTGCAGGACAGAAACATGCACTGCAGCAAAACAGACCAGTAAGCTAAGCAGATTTACAGAGAACCAGCCTTTTCCTTCACTAGTATTTCCCTGAGTTGCACCTGATAAAGAAGGAGTGATGAGTTAATGTGTAATAACTTTAAACAAAGTGGGCAAATTATGGTTACAGAACATCAATATTGACTACTGCCTGCCTACCTGTTTGTTCTCTGAGGTCTCACCAGCGCTTTTGTCTTTAATATTAAAATCTGTTTTGCTAATTTGATAAGTAAAAGACACCAGCAATTTTGATTTCCATCTCTTCAGAAATTAACCATTTCTTCCATTGTTTTAATTTCTGTTTCTGCTCATATGAATTGTTTGTCCTCTGCTGAGATCCTGGTAGAGATCTGGCCTCTACTGAGATCAATTAAAATTCATTATATTTTTAAATAGAAACCTGTTTCTCCTCCTGCCCCCAATCCATTGCATGAATTAAAATGCAGGTCTACAAACATTTTATTTCCTTCAATAGAACTGATTTTTTAAATCACTGTTTTGGTAGCATACCTGGCTTGCGTTAATATTACCAATTTTTCTTTTTATTCTCTCCTGAGGTACTGCAAGTGCTGTTTCTTCTCTTCAATAACTCCCACTGAGATTAACAGCCAATAACTTCATTGTACACCCATTGTGGCTCCCCACTAGCTCCAGTGCAGCAGAGGCCAGCAGGTGCCAAATGCACAGTTTACAAATACAAATGGCTGTCAGGTAGCTGTATTGACAGAATGCCTCTGAAAGGGTCTCTGGGACAGAAGAGACTGCACAAGCACCAGACACAAACATCGAGAGAGTATCAATTTAATCTGACATCATCTATTGTCACCCACAGCAAAGTGCTCAAATATAGTCAAAGAACTGCAAATCTGTAATGTTTAAGATAAAGCCCTTGCTAGTTTGTTATTTAAAAATGTTCAAAGATGGTCACACCAATACAGTGTGAATTGCTTCTGCTAGTCAAGAAATAATTTATAATTAAATCTTAAGTATAACAGATTCATAGAGTACACTCAAAACAGATTTTTCCCCTACTTGATTTTTTCCCCTTTTGTCAACATATGGGAGAACCATGAGCAAAAGCAAAGACAAGAGAGGATGAATCTGAATTGATGTGGTAGAAAGACAGATGACAAAGAGCTCTTATCTAGCTTGTGGTTAGAAATTATCCAGTTATTAGGTAACAATCAGTGAATCAATAATACATTGTCAAGAAAACAGACAACACAGTTATCTGCTAAAAAGGGAGATAAACAGACTCTTAGTATAATAAAGTCAATTAAATTTTCATACTTACGGTATACTTTTTCTAATTAGAACCGCTAAGTGTTTCTCTCTCATCCTCAAAGTTTTTGTTTGCTTACAGTATTTTTAGGTGATGCAAAATTTAGACATGGTGAAATGCAGAAAACATAAGTATATCATTTAAACAAGCTTTGACAAATGCATATGAGGTGAGAAGTATTTTTATTAAAAAGTTACATACAGTAGAATTCATTTTTTAGGCTTAAGTTATATGGGTTTTAACATAAGCATGTAGCATCTTGTTACCACCTACACAAACAGGAAACAGAACAATTCCAACACTCACGCCTATCTTCCTCTTCCCTTTAACTCTTGCTGATCTGATCTATTTCCATAATTTGTCTTTTCCAGAATGTCATAGATATGAAATCGTGAGACTGGCTTCTTTTATTTAACATCCTGTATTTGAGATTCATCCACTCTGTTGCATGCATAAACAATGTCTGTTCTTTGATTCACTGAATAGCATTCCAATGAGTGGCTATTACGACAACTGGTTTATCCATTCACCCACTGAAAGACACTGGTTCTTTCAAGACTTTGGTGATTGTTAACAATGCTACCACAAATGTCTGGGCATAGGTTTTTGCGTGAATATAAGTTTATGTTTGACTTTTTAAGAAACCGCCAAATTGTCTTCCAGAGTGGCTGTATCATTTTGCAGTCCCAGCAGCAATGTATGAGAGTTCCATTTGCTCCATATGTCAATTATACCTCAATTAAGTTTGAAAGGGGGGGGGCCCATATAATTTGGAGTGGAGAGGGAATCCATTTATGCGGGTTGAGCCAATCAGATGTCTAGAGAATGTAGGCCAAGGGGTTTAAGGAATGCAATCAGATGATTTGATGAGAGTTAAAAAGTCATTGAGAGTTCAGGCTAAGTCCCGTCATGGTAAATCAGAACTGCGTCCAGGCAGAAGTTACAGCAGGGCAGAGGAAAAGCTGCTCTCCAGAGAGGAGGATGGAGCAGATGTGAATTGAGAGACCAGCGAAGAGCTTCTGGGCCCCAAGAGAAGGCAAGAAGAGAGCCGCTGCCCAGCACTCGCAGTGGTGCAGCTTGGCTCCCCGCAAGCCGTTCTAGTCCTTGTCATTTTCTTAATAGTTTTTCAGCATAAACCCCTTGGTTTTGAGCTTCACGGGGTGAGTTTTTTGTTCATTGAAACTGCAAATACTTAACAGCAGAACTATCCAACAGAACTTGTGTGATGACCAAAAAATACTGTATATCTATGCTGTCAAATACAGGAACCTGCATGCGACCACTGAGCACTTGAAATGGGTTTAGAGTACTTGAGAAACTTAAGTTTTAAATTTATATCATTTAATTTAATGTAAACTTAAGTATCCATATAGGACTATTAACAATCATATTGGATAGCACAGCACTATGACTTTTGACAAAGGGTCAAAAACAAGAAGCACAATCAGTAAAAGACAATGAAAGAGCCGTTTCCCCCCTACCAACAAAGGGAAAATCACGATGGGGAAAGTGTCCTGTAGCACTGAAACTATAAGGATGTTAATGAGGATGAATGAAGTAAAGTCCCATTAGTAGCAGTGTTATTTTTTCGTGGGAAAAACCTAGATTTCAAACAATAGAGGTTATTTAGACAAAGCATGAAACAATCCATTCAAACGCAAGCTATCTGACCACTAGAAATAATGGAAAAATACTGATGAATGAGAAGATGTTTATAATGTGTGGATAAGTTAAAAAGAAAATGTATAAAATAGCATGGTTCCAATTTTATAACACATATATTTAGATCTCTTTTGTGGATATATAGGTGATTTTTATTCTTTGGCATTTTATCAACTTATTATCCACAAAGAAAATATCTTTATAATCAGAAATAAGGGACAAATTATATGCTTAACAGATACACAGAGAGCAGACATCTTTGCCTGGTTCTTGATGTTAAGAGGAAAGCATTCAGTCTTTTACCATTAAATATGATATTAGCTGTAGGTTCTCTGTAAATGTCCTTTATAAGATTGAGGAAGTTTCCATATATTCCCAGTTTCTTAAGCATTTTTGTCATGATGGATATTGAATTTTGTCAAATGCTTCTTGCATATGTTGATGTAATCAGTATATGCCTAATTACTCATTGATTTTTGAAGCCTGCACCAGCCTTGCATACTTGGGATAAAGCCCACTTGGTTGTGATATATTATTCTTTTTTCACTAATTGCTGGATTCAATTTCCTAATATTGTTTACTACTTTTTAACTCAACTTATACAATAATTTGAACTCACTCAAAGTATTACAGTGTAAAACACTATATCTTGCCTTTTAAGTTACTTAACTTCTTTGAGCTTCAGCTTTCTGATATGTGAAGTAAGAGCAACTGCTTTATTTATCTATCTGTATTGTTTTTATAGTCGCAAACTTGGATTTAGATCCAAATATATTAGTGCCTATAATAATCATAGCTAGCCTTCTAAACATTAGCCATGCATCAGACACTGTTCTAAGAGTTATACACATTCATTTAAAACTCACAACTCTGTTAACTAGGTAAAATGATTATCATTGCTGTTTCCCGATGAGCAAACAGAGGCATAAAGGTCTTAGGAAACTGCCCAGGGTGATATAACTAATAGATGACAGACTGGGTCCAGTCTGTGCACGTAACCACTGTACTCCATTGCCTATTTAGTGACTTCACTTTAGTGAAGTTTCTAAATCGTGCAGAGCTTAACTTCTTGATTGTAAAGTAGAAATAATATCTCCCTTCTAATCTTGTTATAGATTAACTGAAAACACATATAAAAGTTTAAAGTAGGGCTGGTACAGTGCCTGGCTCTGTCAGTGCTTGATGTCTGTTTTGCTGGCAAAACCAAATGAGGTAAAAATATTTTGGAATGATCTATAAAATAAAAAATACTTATAAATACTATATATCAAGATCAGTTGTACACAAAGTATGTTATAGGAATATAAAAATGGTATTTAGGGACCTGGACCACTGTATATGTATCAGCCCAGTGGCTGATAAGAGAGACACATTCAGAGAATTAAAAATAAAGAGATGAATAGGAGAGGTAGAGAATAGGGCAGATGAGTTACTGATAAATATTAGGATATATTCTATATATATACATTCAGAATAGTCAAACTCTTAATCTAATAACAAGTGATGAAACTAAAAGCATTTAATGAACATCTACTAGTGCCACCACAAAGCACTTAGTATAGCAAGAGATAATGAAAACTAAACATTTGCCTTTTAAAAAGATTCTCAGGGTAAAGAATCTGCCTGCCAGTGCAGGAGACAAGGGTTTGATCCCTGGTCCAAGATCTCACATTCCTCGAAGCAACTAAGCCCGTGTGCGATAATAACAGCCTGTGCTCTAGAGTCCATGAGCCACAACTACTCAGCCCGTGTGCTACAGCTACTGAATCCCTTACACCCTAAAGTCCACGCTTCGCAACAAACTGCAATGGGAAGACTGTGCACTGCAATGAAGAGTAGACCCTGCTCACCATAATTGGACAAAAGCTGGCACAGCAACGAAGACCCGGCACAGCAACAAAGACCCAGCACAGCCATAAATAAATAACACACACACACACACACAAACATATATATATATATATACACAAAAGATTTCGCAGGACCATTTTTTTTTCAACCAAGAAAAGCCTGATTTGGGTTTAAAAAAAAAAAAAAACCCTAGATAATGAAGAACGAAACCAGGCTGTCAGGGTTACAAGGGTAACCTGTAACCTTTTACCTATCCCTCCAAGTTCTTCATCATCTCATTCAATTCCTGGTTTGTTCCCTCTAAGTTGAAAGAGACAGGCTAGTTCATCATAGTAGCAACCAAACTGCTAAATTAGGGAGATACCCACCCCTGTAGTTTCAGATTCATGTTGCCTCTCTCATCTCCTCACCACAACCATGCCCCCTGAGTAGCTTAAGGAATTAGGATCATAATTTTCAGTGATACAGTGATTTGGGATAAACGACCTAGATCCCAGAGTTGGGGAACTCCTTAGCCTTAGAGTAGCTTGTTCATTTCCCTAGGAGTGATCTGACGTCTGTCCTGCTGCTTTTTCCCGTCACTGGGGCTCTGGCGGGAGCTTACATAAGAACCCCTGAGCAAAGGAACAGATGGTGGGGATTTGCAGGCCACAATTTTTAGAAGGTAAGTTTCTCCAGAAAGCCCTTCAACAGTCTTTACACTAGACTCCATCATTTATTCTCCTCTCAGGGCTGGCCAACATTTCCTAGACCTACCCCTATGTGCGTAGGCTTCAAAACTTCCCCCCATTTCACCTCCATATAAAATCTTTTCCTTTACACTTGGCAAGGAATCAGTCTGGTCAAACTATATATATATAAGCAACAACTAAGGATTCAGAGATGTGTGATTCAGTTTCAGGTATTAACAGTGCCTCTTCAAACATCTCTCATGTTCACGCTGACACTGCTTTTGGAAGTACTGAAAATATAACTGTTTTGGTATCAAGTGTTAGGAGCTTGAGGTTTGGGGGTTCAGTATACTCTGACATGACCTCTAGCCCTGCCAGTGATTAGTGGTGTGGCCTTGCTGGTTATGTTACATCCCTAAACCTCAGTTTCTCTGAAATAAGAGATGAACAGAATGCTTGTTAGCAGCTCCCCGCACCATGCTGCAATGCCTGCCTTTAGAATGGGAGGAGACTGTGCATCATAAATCTGCTTTCCTTCTCCATACCACCACATACTTCTTTTTTTTTTTATTATTGTTTTTGCCATACATTGTCATGATATCACCATGGGTTTACATATGCTTCCCCTCCGGGTCCCCCCTCCCTCCTCCCTCCCCCCCGGGAAATCTCGCTGCACCAGTCCCGAGCATCAATCCTGGGCTGGCGATTGATTAGACACATGACAATTAACATGCTTCAATGCCCTTCTCCCATCTCATCCCACCCTTACCCTCATCCACAAAGTCCACAAGTCTATTCTATACATCTGCGTTCCTTTTGTTGTCTCCCATGTTGGGTTCTCATTACTGTCTTTCTAAATTCCATATATATGTGTTAATATACTGTATTGTTGTTTTTGCTTCTGGCTTACTTCACTAGTACAGCCACTATGGAAAACAGTGTGGAGGTTCCTTAAAAAGCTGCAAATAGACCTGCCATATGACCCGGCAATCCCACTGCTGGGCATATACACCGAGGAAACCAGAATTGAAAGAGCCACGTGCACCCCAATGTTCATCGCTGCATTGTTTACAATAGCCAGGACATGGAAGCAACCTAGATGCCCATCAACCACCACATACTTCTGCCAGTTGACTCCAGAACTGCTGAGTTACTAAGTAAAAGTAATAGTAATTACAGTAATTTATGGAAACGGCTTATCATTTAAGCCTTAATTACCATGCAGCACAATAACAATTACACAAGCCATTAAATGTGTCAGATTCACTTTGCTGCTTGTCTTTTATTTTTTAACACTAACATCTATTCACATAGGCTCAGTTTGTAGCTCACACAGCATGTGCCTCCTTATAATTAAAAAAATATTAGAGGAAACAGTGCCTAGGAGGGGAAATCAGGCACCTAAGGGAGAAATTAAAAGTAATTTGTTTCAGAGCTTCAAATATAATCACTTCTCTTATCTCCCTCCCTGCTCACAGGACTCAACACTTGCAGGATGGGAAAGGATCATTTCCCATTTCCATGTTTCTTTGGGGAATTTTACTGACTCAATGTCTTTTTGTACCAGGGCACAAGCAGAGAGAGTGCTGCCAGCTGATAAATTAGCTTTACTTGGTAACATGCCCATCTCTTGGTCCAGTGAACTGTGGCTGGAGGACAGGGCGACTGGATCATGTGATAAATAATATGACCATTGATCTTAGTTTGGGTGCTCTAACAGACACCAAGATGGGACTGGAAAGGCTCGAGTGTTTTAAATATGACTTCAGAACTGGAGGAGAAAACTTAAAAGATAGCCAAGGTGAAATTTGTCACAGGTTTCCCTTCATGTGTAACAATGTTCCTGAGAATAAAAGCCAAAGTTGGGCATAGTTTAGTTACTGACTAGTAAACCTAACCTGAGTCAGCATCCTCTTGACTTTGGCTAACTTGAGACTTCATAATTAGGGCTGTAAATATACAGTGAAAGGAGGAAGTAAATAATCAACCCAAGATTTGCCCACTACCAAAGGTAGGGAAATACAAAACTTCATGCAAATAACCCATGAAGAGGGCAGCATTTTAATACCAAACATTGTCACTGCCTGGAAGCTCTTGAAGTGAACTCAACCACTACGACAGCTGCTCCCTCTCCTAAAAGGTCTGTTCTTTTAGCTAGAGTTTACAGCCTTGGGAGGCAAGCCAATAAAGTAAGAGGAAGAGGATACGCAACCAGCTAAGGCATTTCTGTCTAGCACAACAGTCAATGCTCACACAACGCTCAGCAATTTAGATGTTTTCACTTTACTACACTCAGAAGAATACCACTTAGTATATTAACTCACTGAATATTTATCTGTGTCTTCTATATGACAGTTGTATAATATAAAGCAATGGTTTATATATAATATAAAAAGTTTACTAAGACTGAATCCCTGTCCTCCAAGAACTCACAACCAGGTAGTAAAAGGAGATAAGCTGGGAATAGGCAATTGGGTTTTATAATGTGGTAAGTGCTCTGATAGGGTTCAGCAGAGGGCACTGATTCAAGATTTCTGGAGATGTTAATGTCTAAAGGTAGGACCTAATGTTCTGGAGAAGTTTTTCAAGGAGGAGAGATGGGGCTTGGAGAAAGGCAATGTTGGCAGGAACAAGTACAGACATTGTGGCCTGAATATGAGTGGACAGGAGGGGGATTGCTGAAGTAAAATAAAAACAACTAATATTTTTAAGTACTTGATGGTTCATAGCACAATCATCATCTCTCATTCATTTCTGTAACAATCGCATTAGGAAGGCTGCACCACCAACCACATGTTAAGTGTAAAAGTGAAGTTGCTCAGTCGTGTCTGACTCTTTGTGACCCTGTGGACTGTAGCCCACCAGGCTTCTCTGTCCATGGGATTCTCCAGGCAAGAATACTCGAGTGGGTTGCCATTTCCTTCTCCAGGGGATCTTCCTGACCCTGGGATTGAACCCGAGTCTCCCGCATTGGAGGCAGATGCTTTAACCTCTGAGCCACCAGGGAAGATCATGTTAAGTGTAAAGGAACAAGTAAAGAGGAGGGACTTGCCTGAAAGTGAAAGTCGCTCAGTCGTGTCTGACTCTTTGCGACCCCATGACTTGCCTGAGGGAGGACCCCAAACAGAGACCTCCTCTATGTGAGGACTGAGAATCTTCTTCTATCAAACAACCATATCTCTATTAAAATATTTAGAAGTGAGTAAGGTAATTCATTCTGCAATAGGACCTCAAATCACCCTCAAACTGTGAAATTTAATCTTCAAACATTAAAATGGGGGATATTTAAATTAATTTTGAAAAGGTCTATTTTGAATTAATACCTGTATTGCTTAAATTTTTCATATACCAAGAAACATTTGCACTAACTGTTGTATCTAACATCTCAGAAAGCTGATATAAACAGTAATCTGTGGTAGTTACTAGGTTTATGTTTGTTATGCTATGGACTGGTGAGAACAGAGTCAGAAAGCATATCTGATCTGTTCTTGGAAAGGTTCTTAGCTGTATGCCTTTATAAATGCCTTGTCACAGCCATCTTCTGGTCTTAAATACCACTAACATTCTTGATACACAGTCACACATGAGCACCAATATTATTCGTTTTCTTTACCCTACCTACTCCCTTGTGCTGACAAAGACCAAACTCAATTCAAAACAAATTTCTCATAGGTCCAAAATTTTCTTTCGGAAAATAATTCTCAAGCATTTAAGATCATCTAATGCTGGCATGTCTATAGGGATATATCATAATTCTCATCGTCATTTAACATTTTCTTTTTTTTTCCTTGGCTACGCTGCTCAGTTCGTGGGACCTTCGTTCCCTGACCAGGAATTGAACCCAGGGCCATCGCAGTGAAAGCACCAAGTCCTAACCACAGAACCACCAGGGAAATTACCCACAGTCATTCATACGACACTCTGGAATTAAAAACACAAAACAGCTCTTCCTTCCAAATAACAAAGCATTACTGTTTCAACATAAGATTATTTAAAATGTCCAAACAATCATTTTAAGTTCATTTTTGAGACACATATCAGTAATTTTAAAAAACCAAAATGAATACTTACAACACATCCCTGAAGTCTCCAAACACATACATATGCCTAAAGCTGTCGATAGCTATTACGGGGCAGTCTGCTGGAGTTTTCTGTATGTGCAGAAGAGGATGTCTAAATTTGTCACAGTCAGCATGTAAAAAGTTTATTGTACCTTAAAAAGAAATAGAATTTGGAGAGGTAGATTAGAATATTCTTGATTATATTTTCATAAGTTTGCAAGTTCATAAAAAGTGATATACTAAAAACTTCCCAACATGCTTTAGAGTAATATAGACCACAAAGACTAAAATCTAAATGTTACAACACTTTAAAGAGGTAGGATTTTAATTCTTAAGGCAGAGTATAATTTCTTTAGAAATGCAATAGTGGGTTTTAAATTTTTCTGGGCAATCATTTACCCTGCAGATTATCCTGGTATGTTCTCATGGGAACATCTTCATTTCATCAAGGATGCCCTTCCAGTCCCTACTGGTTGAGTTTTAATGTAATGCAACCCCCAAAATATCTATAGAGACTGATATGGGCATGGCTCTATACAAAGCCTTCAGTCTATTTTGTCTGACTTTCTTCTCCAACTCTAGAGGGAAAGCTGGTGATAACTCAAATTCCCTTTTGATGCTTTGGAGAAGTCTGCAGAGAACTACCCAACTTACTTTCATTCAGAAATACAGTAAATGTTAATCAGGCTGTCTAAGCCCTCTCAGCAATATCTCTGGAACTATTAGAAAAGGACTGGACAAGCATCAAGGTGCTGCAAGAAAGTGCCTAAAACACACTGTCTACCCATGACCCCACTTTTCATGCTACTTGATTTTAAAGAGCTAAAAAATCATTTTTTTTTTTTAAAGCTGCTGCTTTGCATTCTCTCTACTCATACCTCCTTTCCCCATATTTTCATGTAATTTTAGGAGTTGAGTTAAAATAACTTAAGGTTTTAATCCAAATATGCTTATGTCAGTATTAATGTAATGGAAAGGGGGGAAAGTAAAAAAACAGAGAAAAGAAGGATATAAACACCTTAATCTGTCTACCTTTTTCACTTATTAATTGTCGGGCTACTTCATTCTGGAATATTTCTAAACTTTCTGTATCTTCTTTCATGTGGAAGAGTATGAGAAAAGGCAGTCCTTCTTCTGTCAGTTCCTGTATAGAGAAGTATTCAATGAGAATTATCAGGCCTCTCCATTCAGCTCTAGCTATTTTCTAGGTAGGAACAATTTTAACCTCAGCCCATGTAACATAAAGCAGCTACAACATTCCAGGAAAAAGAGACCAACGGTGTAAACAAACGCCTCAGTGGAAGAAGGAACCACTGAGAATGGCCCCATGTTGTCCTGCTGTACCGTGGGAACTGACCTGCCTTAAGGTAACCACTGGGCTGACCTGTGACCTAGTACTGGATGAAGCCATGATATTTAAAAAATGAGCTGACCAAAGGAAGAACTGTGTTGTTCTTTTTCAAGATGTTGATTTTTATGAGAGAATAAACACTCTTCACAGATAACAGTGAAAAACTGAGTGTACAGCAATAAATAAATCTAACTGATTTGCAAACTTAAGTTTATTCTAAGGTTTATTGGAAAAACCACTCCACTTACATGAGACCTACCAACAGCTGAAAAGTGTGATACAGAGGAAAAGACAATCAATATACAATTTATCAACACTATTAACAAATACTTCCACTATATATATGTATGTTTATATATTTACCTTGCGCATATACACACACAAAGATATCTTGAATCTGTTCTGAACTCTCAGAACATTTTCTCAGTGCCTCACATGTGGCATGTTACTTTTTAGAAAATTTAAGAGCTAAGAAGTTAAAAGTAGAAACAAATATATTACTAACAAAATTACTAATTTTGTAACTAAACAAAATTTGTTTAAACAAAACAAAAACCCCACAAATAGAGATGAACTAACAACTGTTAAGAGAGAAGTAATAAATTAGTAGTGTGAAAATATCTATTTGAATTAGTTTGCTAAACTAACTTACATACATTAACATAGTAGCTGGTAGTTTAACCTGCTGGAGCTTCCAATGTACTCATGTCCACATCTGTACCAATATATTCTTTACAAGTAGGTAGTCAAGAATTCAGGAGAAAGAGAGCAAGACAACCAGATTTACAGGTTAACACATCTTTCCTCGTATTTTAAAGGATTTGTGGGTAATTGGTTATGAAATGTAGCAAGTCTAAAGAATTTCATTAAATGTGCCAACTACTATAGGATGAGAGGCAGGGTTAGGGGAGGAAGGACAGACCTCTGTTTAATTGCTTAAGACTTTCCAGGTCTAAACCTTTGTTTTGAAACTAACCCTGTAAGAACTGTCAAAGCACATAAATAATCGTGACAGGTTACTAGATCTTTCTGAGTCTCTAAGGTCTAAATGAGTTGCTACACTAAAAATGTTAATTCAGATAAACATACATGAAGCCCAGGGAACTGAAAAAGCAGAAAGGATGTTCACTTGATAAAAACTAAGACAATAACCAAGCAAGCAAGCTTTACTGCAACACAACCACACTTATTTATTTATGTACTGTCTAAGACTGCAAGTTGAATAGTTGCAACACAGACTGTTTGAGCTGTAAAGCCTTAAAATACTGACTTTTTACAGAGCTGCCAACCTCTGACTTGGTGGGAATTATAGGAGAGTGTTTACTTTGTAATAATTTCTTGAGTTGTATGTTTAACACCTGAGCTATGCACTTATAATTATTTTGAAGCATATATACATATTGAAAGTTTTAAATTAAAAAAAATTTTTTAATTACATTCTTAGGCTGTAGGTTTTGAAAATGAAGAAGTAAAATAAAATGAAAGCTATGTTTCAAATACAGTGAAAAACAGAGATTTTTTTAAAAACAGAAATGTCTGTTTAAAAACAGGACACAGCTCTTTGCATTTGCTCCTCCAACCTCCTAGGTTTTTATGGGAGTTGTTAAGAATTGGAGCTGGGCTTTATTTCAGGCACATGGGATCACTGAGGACAGTTACATGGTAATAATAATTGCTTTCATTATTTACAGTGGAAAGAGAACACAGTTTCATTCTTTTAGGAGAGGAATCAGAAAAACCTTTCGAATCAAAGGATTAGTCACTGTACATAATTAATTGTAACTAAAATCTGCAGAACATTGCTTCTAAAGCAATCTCCTTAAATAAGAATCTTCAACCAAGGATGGGATCAGAATCACCTTCAAACTCATTTTCAAGGCGGTCATGAAACACTGCTACTGCAAGAAATACAACAGTGGGGTTCTGGAACAGCAGAAGTGGAGAACCACCAGCTTATATTATGGAAATAGCTATGATGTGTTCACTGTAACAGTAAGTTCTGTGTTAAAACAGTAAGATGGGTAGAAGAAGCTTGCTCTTTTGGAAATCTTAATTAAAAATAACAACACACACTAGGAAGCCCATACCTCTCCATTTTCAAATGTTATTTCTCTGACAAGAGGAACGCATTTATCTTGAATCCAATTGTAAGTCCCATCAAAGTTTGTCATAGATCCCAAGTACACCATATCTGGAGCAGAATGCTGTTACAAAAACAAAGAAAAAAGTAAACATCTAACCTGTGCTAGTAAAACTGCATTCTTAAAGCCATCTACCAGCTCAGAAAAATCTACACGGGGTATAAAAGAAGCAAAAAATCATGGAACTTCTGAGAAAGAGGACTACTGATCGTAATAAGCTGTAACTATGATTATGCTGCTGCTGCTGCTAAGTCGCTTCAGTCATGTCCGACTCTGTGCGACCCCCCAGACGGCAGCCCACCAGGCTTCCCCGTCCCTGGGATTCTCCAGGCAGGAACATTGGGGTGGGTTGCCATTTCCTTCTCCAATGCATGAAAGTGAAAAGTGAAAGTGAAGTCGCTCAGTCCTGTCCGACTCCTAGCGACCCCATGGATTACAGCCAGAAAGCTCCTCCGTCCATAGGATTTTCCAGGCAAGAGTACTGGAGTGGGGTGCCATGGCCTTCTCCGAACTATGATTATGAGGGACCTGATTATTCAATCTGTGATGCCTACGCCTTCTGCTTTCCCTTGGATTTGCATCAAGTAAATGCTTATCAGTATCTTTATCAATAGTGGGCAAGTGTTGGGAAAAGAATTATCCTAAAGATTTAATTGAGCAATCTCTCCCTTCAAAAATGTCAGAAGAAAATTTGGAGACTTCCAGTGAAAAACCCTTGAAAAATACATGATACTATATAAATCTAAGTTATGGCTATCTCTAAATTTAACTGGTGTTATCTGTTTCCACATTCACTTAAAATCAGTACCTATGAAGTACCTAAAATGATGATAAATTGCTAACATTACCTAAGCCAACTACTGTGACCAAGCACTGTTTTATCACCTTGTATGTGTTTTAAGCACCTTGTATGTGTTGACTCAATTAATCCTCAAAACATCCCCATAAAGCAGGTACTAGTATTATCGTGGCTATTTTTACTAATGAACAAACTAAAGCACAGGGAAGCTCATAAACTTTCTCAGAGTTTTACATCTAGGAAGGTAGCTGACTGTATTATTTTAGTGAAGTATAGTTGATTTATGGCCTTCCCTGATAACTGGAGACCCCAGTTTGATTCCTGGGTTGGGAAGATCCACTGGAGAAAGGATAGGCTACCCACTCTAGGATTTTTGGGTTTCCCTTGTGGCTCAGCTTGTAAAGAATCCACCTGCAATGCGAGAGACCTGGGTTGGGAAGACCCCTGAAGAAGGGAAAGGCTACCCACTCCAGTATTCTGGCCTGGAGAATTCTCTGTGGAAGTCCATGGGGTCACAAAGAGTTGGACACGACTGAGTGACTTTCACACACATAGTTGATTTACAATGTTGTGTTAATTTCTTCTATATAGCAAAGTAACTCAGTTATACATACACACATATCTATATAAACCTATAATAGATATGTATGTATTTTGTTGCTGTTGTTCAGACACTAAGTCATGTCTTTTTGTGACCCCTGTGGACTGCAGCAGGTCAGACATCCCTGTCCTTCACCATCTCTCAGAGTTCACTCAAGTTCATGTCCAGTGAGTCAGCGATGCTATCAAACCATTTCATTCTTTGTCGTTCCCTTCTCCTCCTGTCCTCAATCTTTCCCAGCATCAGGGTCTTTTTCAATGAGTTGGCTCTTTGCATCAGGTGGCCAAAGCACTGGAGCTTTGCTTCAGCATCAGTCCTTCCAATAAGTAGTCAGAAATGATTTCCTTTAGGATTGACTGGTTTGATCTCCTTGCTGTCAAAGAGACTCTCAAGAGTCGTCTCTAGCACCACAATTCAAAACATTAATTCTTCAGCACTCAGCCTTCTTTATGGTCCAAATCTCACACCCAAATATGACTACTGGAAAAACCACAGCTCTGACTATACAGACCTTTGTTGGAAAAATGATGTCTCTGCTTTTTAATATATTTTCTAGGTTTGTCACAGTTTTTCTTCCAAGGAGCAAGCGTCTTTTAATTTCATGGCTACAGTCACTGTCTGCAGTGATTCTGGAACCCAAGAAAGGAAAATCTGTCACTGCTTCCAGCTTTCCCCCATATATTTGCCACGAAGTGGTGGGACCAGATGCCGTGATCTTAGCTTTTTGAATGCTGAGTGTTAAGCTGGCTTTTTCAGACTGTTAGGTTAATTTGGGGTAATAAAAACTGTGAGTTTTGCCTTTCTTATTTGTGGTTACCATCACCTGGGCCTAAACAGCTACTTCTAAGTTTAGATACACTTAACTTCTTAGCCAAGGGTTAAAAACAACCCTAGCGTTCCTTAGTATCTGGCAAGTACCAGGTGAACTTATACCCCAGGAGACGTGGGAGTCTGGCTAGTCTCATTCAAGCTAGAGTGATGACCACAGACCTCTGAAGCATTGTTTTGAATGTGAGTCTCACTGAAGGTGAAATAGAAGTGGGAAAGGCCTGGGGGTCAGAGGGTCTCTAGTCCCAGCTCTGCCACTAAATGCCTGTGTGACTTTAGGCTTGTGTCTTCATCTTTGAAAGGTTTGAATGAGCACAAAATTATGTCTTAAGGTTCCTTTCCATACTAAAACTTCATTAATCTGTGAATATTAACATGTACAAAACTACAAATTATAGTATACATATATTTATACTTTAAATTATACACACTAAGAAATAGCAACTTACCCCTGGTGGCTTATAGATTATGTTGTCTCCACTGTATCTTTCTGGTTTTGAAACAATCCTAACAGAAAGAGAGAAACAGTGATAATATTTTTTAAGAAAAGTAATAGCAGTAATATGCCTACGTACCCCAGGTGGCACACCGGTAAAGACTCTGCCTGACAAGGAGATGCAAAAGACGCGGGTTTGATCCCTGGGTTGGGAAGATCCCCTGGAATAAGAAATGGCAACCTACTCCAGTATTCTTGCCTGGGAAATCCCACGGACAGAGGAGCCTGGCTGACTACAGTCCATGGGGTCACAAAGATTTAGACATGACTGAGCATGCACGCATAGGAAATGTGCTAGTTGTTTTGCAACATATGAACTATAACTTGTAATACATACTTTTCCATCTTTCCTACTTATAAGATTATGCAACACTAAGAAAAGCATACATTTGAAGGAAAAGTTTAGTACAAGGCAGACTTCTTTTTAAGGGACATTTTAGTTAGCTGTTCCTATGACTCAGTATGTTATCTTTGGATTAGAAGTTCTGGCATTAAATGGCTGTTTTTGACCCCAAGCTGTTTCTAGTAACTGAGGTGATATCTGGACAGAGCCCTTTGGATGGAGACAGTAAGGATAAATGCTCTGCTGTGAAGTGTGCTTTCAGTGTCAGAGGAATAATGAGGGGCCAGCATGGCTGGAAACAGTGATACAAAAAGCGCAAGGGAGAAGTTCCTTCATTATTGACTCTGTACAACCATCCTCATAAAACACTGATAATGTTTGCAACAGAATACATATACAAAACCACAGAAGCATTTAAAATAAGGGAAAAGGTCACCAACTGGAGAGGAAATACTATGTCCGAAATCTGGGTTCTACTCAAGACTAAAATTGTACTAGTCAAGGTACTACAATTGAATCTTATCAGTTGCAGGTCAAAGAAAACAGATAATATTACAAAACATGAAAGAATGGTGGAGATAATTTTCAGTGAGAAGAGACTCAAGGACAGAACCATAAGAATGATTCCATTTTGAAAGAGAAAGGAAAAAAAAAAAAAGAAGAAGAAGATAATGCCAGGGAAATCAGAAATGTAAGGCTCAAACCGGGGAGATTCAATGTAAAGTACAGACATAGCAGAAGGAGGACAGGGTAGTTCAGGGTCACAGCCTTTAGAGAAATTGTAGAGAATTAAGATTGGAAAAAAGACCACGGGATTTGCTAATTAAGAAGTCACTTGGTAACTGTGCAGAGAGAATTTCTTTAGGGTAATAGAGGTAAAAGATTTCAGGAGGTTAACATATTTGAACTATGAGAGTATGAGAAAGTCAGGGTAGTCAAGCATAATTAATCTTTGAGAAAAATTTAAGAATGAAAAGAAAGAGATGAGTTAATATTTCAAGAGACAGAAGAGACAGATTAGGAATGAGAGAATCATGCTTTTGGAAAAGGAAAGTTCATGAAAAGAGACTAAACATGAGAAAGCAAGGATAACTGATGGATCAAGGCCCCAGAGGATTTTGAAGGGACAAGAGCAAGGACACCAGTAGAGAGGTTAGCTGTGGAATGGAGCATTGTTCCTCTGAGGCAGGGAAAAGACAGAAGAAAGGCTGGTCCATCCTTTCCCTCTTATCTACATTTTGAAAAATGTAGTACAGAAAGAATAATTAACAGACTTTTAAGCTCCTAAAAAGAGAGGTCAGAGATAGACATAAAAACTTGTCAGTGACTTTAAGAGGACTGAGATAATCTTTGAGAGGTCATCTTCAAAAAACCACCACACGCAACAACAATTTAACATGGCAGCTGAGCTGACCCGACCACCAACACACTGTACCAATTAGGCTACTCACCCAAATGCAGCTAGGAAGGCACAATCATCATGCAAAATATTTGCTACTCTTTCAAAAACTCTATAGTTTTCTGAATCCTTCTGCTCAAAATATCCAATGATATTTCTTTTGCTGCGCTGTAAAATAAAGTATGTAATTACTTTATAAATATATGTAGTTCTTTAAAAAACATCTTATTTCATTTACCTAGCTGCTGTTCAGTTATCTCCAAATGAAGTGTAACTGACTTTTAACACCTAATCCAACTATTAAGATTACATTAGGTTGAAAACAGTCTTAACTATCATCTAATGTAATAATTTCCTAATAATATTTCATTTTAAAATTTCAAGAAATAATAACTGTTTAATCAGTGAGAGTTTTTTTCCTAAATAAGATGACTAATTCTAAGGTGTGTTAAAATAATACATCAATTTGTAATGTGTGGCTGTTGGCAGACTCCATCATGGGTCTCTCACACTTCTACACATTTAGGTATATCTAAGATCCAAGAGTCTGACCTTTCTCAATCCAGGTCATCTTTCAAGGTTGTGCTTATAGGGAGTGAGGCTGAAGTATGAGGTGATGTCTTCCTCCAGGACAGAGAGCAGGCTTACTGCTGGCTCTGAGACAGCTATTTCCCATGCCCAGAGTTCTCCTGTCACAACCCCTTGTGTGAGCAGGGATCCATCTGGGCCCTCTTTCACCTCCACAGGACTTGGGGGACAAGGAAACAAATGCAACCACGCTCACACTGTTCGCTGTGATGTGAGCAAGAAAACCGTTGTCTCTGACCCAGAAGCCTTATGTCTTCTAACAGCATCCATGAAATGAACTGGCTAACCTGTTCATTTGTAAGCAGGGTAAGAATCAAGTTGCAGTGACAATTTAGCAATGACAATCTGAAGCCCAAACTCAATTGTTTTTGTTTGCTTTTAAAACACTTCTTGGTGTACAAAGAAAAAGACCTGTTAATGTATCCTTAAGGGTGGTTAGGTCAGAGGACACTAAATTTATACAAATCGCTACTACAGGAGTAATGACGACAGAGACCCTGAGGGCTACCACTAAGTAGAAGAAGGAAACTGGCTGTGTGTCCTGACATTAACTTCGATTTCTTTGTAATTCAGGCTACCCTCTGCCCTCAATTAAACTGAATTAGTGCAACTTTACTGTACTGCTTTATACATTTTATTCAAGGTTTCAGTAAAACATTAGCATTTCCCTTGAGAATTAATTCAAGAAAAATTCAACTTGTTATGTATATGTATACATCAAAATCCACCGCAGTGAACTATAAGTAAATGTCTAGATTCTTTGATTTCCTAAGAATCTGTTTACATGAATCAAGCAGGCTGTGCTCATTTGATCCAGCAAAAGTCAAAAGTCAATGACTTACGTCAAGAGTGGTGATTTCTGCCAAGTCATGAAGTTCTTGAATGGGGTCACTTTTTTGTTGCCTGATGTAATCTGCAAGTGCTTTCACTGATCGCTGACCCCTGTATTCTCTCTTCATCATCATCCCATTACGAAACAACTTGAGGGTTGGGTATTTGCTTATCCTATATCTCTGGGCTATATCAGCTAAAAGAACGAAAATAACAATTAACTTCACCTTCAAACTTAGTGGGTCCTTTAGCCCAGCTGTAAAAATCTTACAATTATTTAGGGAGGACATTTTGGTTCATGTAATTCTTTTCCAGCATTAGAAAAAAGAAACCAATCATGACAAGGTTCATATTGGTTAAGTAGCTAGGTTCCAGATGTATACTGCCTGGTTTAAACCCCAAAGCTATTTTACTGGCTGTTGAATTTGCAAGTGCATCAACTCCCCATGCCTTATTTCTTATCTGTTATATAGGGGTGATAATTTCTACCATACTGAGTTATTTTAAGGACTAAGTGAGACAACTCAAATGCATAAAAGAGTAAACTCTTAATAAATGTCAGTATTATTGTAGATGCAGTCCAGAAAAAAAATTGCAACGTGCAGAATTCCAATTTTGAAAATAGTCATTCAAGTTACTTTATATTGTAAGGATCTTACAGTATTTAGTAAAAGAAAATTAAATTTAAATCACTCTCGTAGGCTAAAACTATTAGATTCATGGCTAGTAGGAGAATTTATAATTCCACATAGGAAAATTTTCTGTAAGCTAATACAATTAAAAGCAAAACTCAGAGCACACACCAAAAAAAAAAAAAATTACTATGACCGAAGGGTATATTCTCACACAAATCATTAAAATTAATATTCAGAGTCTCAAAATAAGAAACCGAGTAAAAATGTATGCTGATCTCACTTTCAAGAATCATAATTACTAAGATACAGACTCAATCAGAATGGAAAAGCCTTTAAATTTTTCTGCTGTTACTTCTAAGAGGTAGCAAGTAGAAGAAATCAATGGTTTGTTTATTGGAGAATAATAGGAGAATAAATGGTTGTTTTAATTTCTAAGTCATGTCCAACTCTTTTTGTGACCCCCATGGACTACAACCTGCCATGGTTTCTCTGTCCATGGAATTTCTCAGGCAAGAATAATGGAGTGCATTGCCATTTCCTTCTCCAGGGTATCTTCCTGACCCAGGGATCAAACCCACATCTCCTGTATTGGCAGGGGGATTCTTTACTGCTGAGCCACCAGGGAAGCCCTAGTAAAGCTCAAAAGCCATACTAGTCACATGTGTGAGAATGTTAAAAGATGCACTATATTTTCAGACTGACAGGGACCTGAGAGAGCATAAGTAGCTTAAGACCGGAGGAAAAAAAAAATTTATTTTTTATTTTTTATTTTTTTATTTTTTTAAATTGTTTTTGCCATACATTGTCATGATATCACCATGGGTTTACATATGCTTCCCCTCCGGAACCCCCCTCCCTCTTCCTTCCCCCCCTGGGAAATCTCCCTGCACCAGCCTCGAGCATCAATCCTGGGCTGGCGGAAAAAAAAAAATTTTTAACCAAGTTTTAAATTAAAGAATTTTAAAATAGCAGCACACACACACACACACAAATAGCAGCACAAAAACCATGAAAATTCTCTAGCACTACCTCCATTCCTAGCAGTTACAAAACAAAACAGAATTGCAATAAACTGTTAACCATCTTAATTTTCTAGGAGCTTAGATGGTAGAAACAACAGTACCAGAGGATATATACACGGATGAGTGCTGACAGTTTCATGGGTGTACACATAGGGCAAAACTTAATTTGTATGTTTTAGATATGTACAGTTAAGTCAACTATACCTCCACAAAACTTTTTAAAAATTAAAAACAATTATGCCTTGTGGGGTTTGACACAAAATACATAAAAACAGCAACACATAAACTGGGGAAGGGAAGTAAACAGAAGGTTAACGACTCTATGGAAGCATTCTAATGTCTCTGCACTGCCTTGGAAGAGGTAAAAATATACTATTTTGGTAAGTCAAGGTTGCACTTTTTTCCTAAGATCAAAGAATGCTAAAATGGTGTAATAGAAGTTAAGGATGGAATATGGGTTCTCAGAAGTAGGTTTGGAAAAAAGATTATGTAATTAAGATCATATAACACTTTGTTAAATTCCATGGAGGATTTATAAAGGAGTAAATATGCTTGACTATTATTAACATGGACTTCCTTTGTGGCTCAGCTGGTAAAGAATCTGCCTGCAATGAGGGAGACCTGGGTTCAATCCCTGGATTGGGAAGATCCCCTGAAGAAGGGAACAGCTTACCCGCTCCAGTGTTGTAGCCTAGAGAATTCTCACAGAGTCGGACATGACTGAGTGGCTTTCACTTATTATTAATATAATTCTTTAAATAGAAGACAAATATGAGCAAACAGAACCACTGGTCATATGAGACTGAGAAGAATATTTTATTCACCAAATCACAGAAATTTGTAATAATATTAAGATATCTTAATACGCATGTATTTACTAGACATTAATCTGTTTGGCTTAGGAGTCAATACTTTCTGAAGCAGAATACTACAGGATATATCAGCCCTAAACCCTTTATCAACCTGATAAATTAATGAGAAAACATGTCTTTGAGCTATTATAAAAATGGTGGATTTTACTACCTGATCAAGGAATTAATTAGACTAAATTGGTACTATAAATTGGGGGGTAAGTTCAGTTCAGTTGCTCAGTCATGTCCGACTCTTTGCAACCCCATGGACTGCAGCACACCAGGCTTCCCTATCCATCACCAATTCCTGGAGCTTGCTCAAACTCATGTCCATCAAGTCAGTGATGCCATCCAACCATCTATTCTCTGTTCTCCCCTTCTCCTCCTGCCTTCAATCTTTCCCAGCATCAGGGTCTTTTCAAATGAGTCAGTTCTTCACATCAGGTGGCCAAAGTATTGGAGTTTTAGTTTCAGCATCAGTCCTTTCAATGTATATTCAGGTCTGATTTCCTTTAGGATTGACTTGATTTGATCTTCTTGCAATCCAAGAGACTCTCAAGAGTCTTGTCTAATGCCACAGTTCAAAAGCATCAATTCTTCAGTGCTCAGCTTTCTTTATCCTCCAACTCTCACATCTATACATGACTACTGGAAAAACCATAGCTCTGACTAGATGGAAATTTGCTGGCAAAGTAATGTCTCTGCTTTTTAATATTATGCTGTCTAGGTTGGTCATAGCTTTTCTTCCAAGGAGCAAGCATCTTTTAATTTCATGGCTGCAGTCACCATCTGCAGTGATTTTGGAGCACCAAAAAATAACTGTTTTCTGTCACTGTTCCCATTGGTCCCGCATCTATTTGCCATGAAGTGATGGAACTGGATGTCATGATCTTAGTTTTCTGAAATGTTGAGCTTTAAGCCAACTTTTTCATGCTCCTCTTTCACTTTCATCAAAAGGCTCTTTAATTCTTCTTTGCTTTCTGCCATAATGGTGGTGTCATCTGTGTACCTGAGGTTATTGATATTTCTTCCAGCAATCTTGATTCCAGCTTGTGCTTCATCCAGCCTGGCATTTCACATGATATACTCTGCATATGAGTTAAATAAGCAGGGTGACAATATACAGCCTTGATGTATTCCTTTCCCAGTTTGGAACCAGTCTGTTGTTACATGTCCAGATCTAAGTGTTGCTTCTTGACCTGCATACAGATTTCTCAGGAGGCAGGTCAGGTGGTCTGATATTCCTATCTCTTTCAGAATTTTCCACAGTTTGTTGTGATCCATAAAGTCAAAGGGTTTGGCATAGTCAATAAAGCAAAAGTAGATTTTTTCTTGTACTCTCTTGCTTTTTCGATGATCCAATGGATGTTGGCAATTTGATCTCTGGTTCCTCTGGCTTTTCTAAATCCAGCTTGAACATCTGGAAGTTCATAGTTCATGTACTGTTGAAGCCTGGCTTGGAGAATTTTGAGCATTAACTTTGCTAGTGGGTGAGATGACTGCAATTGTGCAGTAGTTTGAGCATTCTTTGGAACTGCCTTTCTTTGGGATTGGAATGAAAACTGACCTTTTCCAGTCCTATGGCCACTGCTGAGTTTTCCAAATTTGCTGGCATATTGAGTGCGGCACTTTCACAGCATTATCTTTTAGGACTTGAAACAGCTCAACTGGAATTCCATCACCTCCACTAGTTTTGTTTATAGTGGTGCTTCCAGGCCCATTTGACTTTGCATTCTAGGATGCCTGGCTCTAGGTGAGTGATCACACCATCACTCACCTAGATGAGGAGTAAGAGTGGCTGTATAAGCAAGAAGAAGTCTTTTAAGATAAATAGAAGCACTTGATATAAGGAAAAGGCTACAAAGTCTTACACTTTCCCTAATACAAGAAAACCAGCCCCAGGAAATAATAAAAAGTACAGAACTTTACCTTTCCTAACTAAAAAACTCATTCAGTCCTCATCATACCACACAGTAAACCTAGCATACTGTAAGGTGAATTTTGCAATAATACATAAATGAACAAGTTTTTAATAACAATGCTGTTAAAATTAGGCTAAATAGTTTTACTAGTCAATGCTACAATGCAGTGGACTAGGATGTGGAAAACATTTTTTTAAGTTACTATTTTTCCTGAATATCCATCAGTAGGAGATTGGTTAAATAAAGTATGGTACACCTATACAACAAAGTACTAGGCTGTATATAAAAGAATGAAAAAGATTCCTTTGCATTTCTGAGGAACAATCTCTAAGATACACTGTTCAGTGAAAAAAGCCAGGTGCAGAGAAGATGAAAGAAATATGGAGAAGAAACTTAGAAAATAAGTAGGACTATATATATATGTATCTTTGCCCCCTTACCTCCTCCAAAAAACAACATCAAAGGACAAAAATGCAAGGTGAGGTCAGGAATGGAATTTATAGTTCCCTGTCTTTACCATGGTTTTATAGTTTTGATTTGGGATCAAGAAAATATTTAATAGTAAAACAAAATTAGATTAAAGATATTGAATACTGTAATTATTATTTTGAACACACACACACACACACACACACATTATAGATAACACCATGAGTAATCATGCTAATGCTATTAAAAATCAAGATTTTCAGCATAAGATACAAATATAAAATTGAGGAAATTAAATAAAAATATTTAGTTGGAGTTGAAATCACTATCAAAAATTCATGATGTGTTTTTTTCTCTTTCAAAAATATATATTTCTAAGCACTTTCCACTGAAAGCTTCATTGGCTAATTCTATCAAATATTTAAGACAGAAATAATACCATTTCCACACAAACTTTTCCCCCAAATTGAAGAGATTTCTTTCCAACTATGATTACTTGGAGTAATTACTTTCCACCATTACCCTTATATCCAAGCCAGATAATATTTGGGCATTTCTTATAATACCCAAATATTATTAAAAAATTTACAGATCAATATACCCAATAAACAAAATTAGAGGACTTACACTAGTGGACTTTAACACTTAATGTAGCCCTCCAGCAATTTAGAGATTGTGATACTCACATAAAGATAGAAAAACAGATCAATGGAATAGAGTCCAGAATCAGACCCACACAGCCATGTAGAACTGATTTTTGGCAAAGACATAAGAGTAAAGTCTAACTATACACTACTTACAAAATACATATCTAAACATAAGGATGCAAAAACCTTGAAATTAAAAAGGATGGGAAAAAATATACTATATAATACTAATCAAAAGAAATCTCATATAGCTAGAGTAATAGTAAATATGTACACATTAAAGCAAAAACCAAGAACTTCATACTAATAAAAAGTTCAGTTTCCCAGGTAGATGTAACAATTCTGAATTTGTATGTGTCAAATAAAAACCTAAACATACATAAAGTAAAAAATGACAGAACTACAAAGATAAACCTGTAGTTGTGGTGGGACATTATTATCACCCATTATAGCAACTAATATAATAAAATTAATAAAATACAGAGAATTTGAACAACACAACTAAGAAACCTGAATTATTTGACACACATTATTTACTATCCCAAAGCTACAACATACACATTTTTTTTGCAGATATATATCATATAAAAAACAAATATATAATGACTCACAGAAAGTCTCAACAACTTTCAAATGATTCAACTCATAATGAGAATAAAGTAACTTCTATATGTCATGGATTAAATATGAAATTACAAAGGGAATTGGAAAATATTTTGAAATGAATGATAACGAACATACATATAAGAACTTGCAGCATGCAGCCTAAGCGATACTTAGAATGAAATCTATAACACTAAAATGGATATGTTGGGGGATATTCTACCAAACATTTGAGGACACGATAATGCTATTTATACAACCATTCCAGAAAAAAAAAAAGGGGAACATTTCCCAAGTAATTTTATGAAACAAATTATTCATATTCAGAATATATAAAGATCAGTAACAAAAGGATCATCAAAAAAGATAAAATGACCAATAAAAATATAACCAATAAAAACATGCTCAGTTGTAATCAAGAAGTAACAAATTAAAACTACCAGAGAACACATTTTGTCCCTCCTATCAGCAAAATGGCAATGACAAAAAAAAAAATAATCAATAATATCATGTCCTAGGAAGGGAAAATATATCCTACAAGGTTCAATTTAGGTGCACATTCAATGTTAAACCTAATGTGCCAAGAAATTAAATCCCCAAAGGATTTGGCAGAAAGGATATGAGATAGATTCAAAAAGAAATGAACTAGTCTAATACAAAACATCCATTTTCTATTTGTGACCTAAGGATCAGTATGAAAATGGATAGCAAGAAGCACTGCTTGAGACAATATAATGCTTTCAATGTCCTTAACTTGGTGAATTAGTGGGCATAATGGGAAAAGAGTGTTCTGATAGCAAATATACATATACTAGAAGTAAAATAAATAAGGCTAGAGATGGACTCCAGAGAGTATCAAGTGCTAAATTAATGGAATGAATTTTATCCTACTTGTGATAAGCAGTCACTGAGCAGCAGAGCTGGGCTTTGAAAATATTCACCTGACAGTGTAGAGAACCAGGAAGACTAGTAAGGAAGCCACTACAGCAACCCCAGCAGAAATAAGAGTCTGTTCACCAACTTAAACAGTACAACCTTTAGGCTGCCTTAAAATCTTAGTCACAGATTTAAAAAAGATTACGTAACACTTAAAGACTATGAGAGGGAGATACTTGCTTAATTCTCAAACAACATCATGGCAGCAGGTATACAACATCACGAGGTGGTGTTTAATTATTAAGTAATAACCTTAAAATTGCACTGATCGATAATCTCAGACATAAAGGTGACTTTTTACAAGCTTTGGTCAAAAGTGATTTTAGGATAATTACAAGGTGACACTTGACAGTACAATAAAGAATGACTTAAGGGGTATAATAAATAGAGGGTTTATAAAAAAATTACTAGTCACTGGATGGATCAAATGTTAAAATGGATGTCAAAGGAATTATAAATTTAAGAAGGTTAAGAGCTGGCTGACTGGAAAACTAGCACGTACTTCTGCTTCAGTGGTCACTTACTGCTCCTTGATGCGTTCTGCCTGCCAGCCTGCCAGCCTCATGCCCAGCAAGGTTCCAAAAGGAGAAGTGCCCCTTGCTCTGGCCTAAGCAATATCCCTGCCTGCTACGATTATCCATGTCAGAGTAAAAGGGGCAGATGATTTCAATAGAAAGGTCCTACTGTTCTGGTTCCAGGGTAAGGAGAACTGCTGCCGATGTGTTTTTCTATTCCCAAACTACGCCCTCCCACAACGTGGTAAAAAAATCCAAAACAAAACAAAACCACAACAATAAAATAGAACCCTAAACGTAAAAGTCAGAAACAAAGCCTATAAGCTTACTCGGGATTCGGACTAAACCTGCTCATACAAGTTCTGTTTTATGCACACAAATTCTTCACTGTGTATCTTTTTTTCAGAACTGAAATACAGTTGACACATGACATGCTGACTTGGTTCATTTCTATACTGCAATATTACGGCATGATCCTCCTCACTGTAGTGTTAGCTAGCATTCCTAAATTGACGTAATTATGATTCCTTTTTTTGTGGTGGGAATAATTAAGATCCAGTCTCTTAGCAAGTTTGATGCTAATACAATATTGTTGTCTATAATTACTTTCCTGTTCTTAGTGTCTCACTTGTTTACGGCTCTCATAAAAACCTCTCCGTTTCTTGTGCGGAAGGCAGACAGGTGACAGTGACACTGGTATTTGGGAGAAAGCGCTGCCTACTTCAAGAATAATTACAAAGTGCTTTCCTACAAGTGCTAGTGGGGATCTGAACGTTCTGCACTGACCAGCAAATAATATTCAACAAGACTATCTCTTGCTTGGAGAAGGAAGTGGCGACCCCCTCCACTACTCTTGCTTGGAGAGTCCCATGGGCAGAGGAGCCTGGTGAGTTACAGTCCACGGGGTAGCAAAGAGTCGGACACGACTAAGCTACTGACCCATCTCTCGCTCAGTGCCATACAGCCTATAGCCACTGGAGGTCAGCAGAGAACCTGGTCCCACCAGGGGCAGATGAATGAACTTCCTTCATCTTAAGGCAGCTTGACCACCAGGGAAAAAGTGATTAATTTTATCCCCAGTCTCCTCAAAAGAGGTTGAAGAAGGTTAGACCAAGTGATATCATGATCTGTAATTGAAGAAAAGGCAAGTTTTAATCGTGAGTGTATGTACAAATTTTGGAAGACAGACAATTAAACAAAAGGATATGAGAACAATTTTGTAATCCAACTACCACTGGAGGAAATCACTATTAACATTTTGGTTATATCTTGCTGAATTTGAATAAAAGGTGCTTAACTAGCAGTGACATGTTTCAATTGAGAAAAAAAAAGTAACTCTGAGGTTAGTCAAACAACAGTAAAGTGCCAGCATCAGTACTTACAGAACTGGGTATTAACAGATTGGAAGAAAATCTTAGAAACACTCAAAATGGCAAAGAAGTCGACACTGTGTGGAAACACACAAGAATCAATGACAGAACTGGAAAGTGACTGCATAAGAGTCAGATTCTGAATGTGAAACTGTTTCAGGATTACTTGAATAAATTTGTTTCCCTTTTTAGGTACATAAATAAACGATGTGACAAATCTGTAAGTAATTTTAAATAGACCTTAGGATAGACATAAAAATCCTAAGTGATAAGAAAACACTGTGCTATAGCTCTATTTTTGTTTTTATGGTTTTTTTTTTCAGTTACAGATAGAAGTGTGCCTTATAATCAGCGACAAGTAAACTTGATAAAATACAGCAAAAAATACATTATCATATTGTTGAGAGGTAATGAGAGAACCTATATGAAGTATTTAACAAAGTACCTACAAAGGAACAGTTCATAAATGCTGGCTATTATTTATCCATCCATCTATTCAACAACTATAAACAATGGCTGTGCGCTAGGTGTCAATCCAGTGCTAGACATAGAGGGGTAAAAAGACAAGATCCTTGCTCTTATAGAGCTTCCACTTTACCATTATTATTGTTATTAATATTACTACTGCTGCTACTACTGTTTCTAATTGTTTTCACACACTAGAATCTTTTTTTTTTCTCTAACATTTATTTATTCATTTGGCTATGCCAGGTCTTAGTTGCAGCATGTGGAATCTTTAGTTGTGGCATGTGGGATTTAGTTTCCTGACCAGGGATTGAACCCGGGCCCTCTGCATTGGGAGCTCAGAGTCCTAGCGACTGGACGCCCAGGGAAGTCCCCAGACTAGAACCCTAAATGAAATTCTTAAAACTCTTCATATATAATATGGGTAACAAAAAGATGTACCACTCTGGATTTTCTAAGATCAGTATAAAAGAAATCCTCTAATAAGTCAATAATAAATATATCTTCACCAGAGATGTAGCAATTCCTTTAATAAGGCCCTCAGATAGGAGAAATTAAAAGGCAATTGTCAGATCTATAACAAATATGAATCCAGCCTCCCAGTCCTCTGCAGAACGAGCGAGGACACAGCGGCCATCACAAGACATAAATGTCCTCTGGGTTGTGGAATGAGATTGTTTCTCTATCTGTATCTCTCTTTAATTGCCCTGATTTCCTTTTCCTTTTCCTCTACTTCTCTTCTACTTAAATACAACAAATGGAGAAGTAAGGGGCTTAAGAGGAAAATTAAATTCTACCACTAGATGAGGGTTTTTCAAGCTACAAGCTTTATACTGGGATTTCAAAAAATATAGCTAAGCTTAAACAAAGTTGGAAGCTTTCTGATGTCACCCTAGCATCACTCTGAGTTTAAAATTCTCTAACAGTTTCCAGCCTTTTGCAGGAAGAAAGTAGAGTGGGGAAGGGAAATCAAAGCTGCTGCATCCAGCTTATACACAGAAACAAAAGGGCTGACAGAGTGAAATTAGCCTGTTACATCACTCTTGCCTTCTCTTCTTTTCTAGTTCCAGGTTCTCAACCTATTTACCTGAACCTTTCAACCTTCAAATAAAGTCCTAAAAGGGCATACAAAGAGGTGAGATAAAGGTAAGAGAGAAAGCACTCCATGGGATGCTGCTAGGTGGAAAAGATAGAGATAGAAAGCAATGTGGGCAGCAGACCTATAATTATGCCCTGAGATGGGTTTTCCTGATCAACTAGCAACTGGAGTACAGGACAACCCCAGACTAAGGACGTCCACCAGGCTCTAAGGAGTGAGTACGTGCACTGCCTCCTATAGGGACTACTGTGAAAATGCTCACTTGGCATGGTTTATAAAAATTAGCGCCATTACATTTTTGTATTATTATTTAATTATGTTGCTTGTTTCTTAACTTTATGGTATCCTCTTGTCCTCAGTTCTTAAGCAGGGCTGATAAAGAAAAAATATGTAACACTACATTGGCAGAAATTCCCAAATGCAAGACAATATACAAGATTTGTGGCTAAGATAAACAGGTAAATTCTGACATGTCACACCTCAATTTAAGCTTGCAAAAATATCTGGAAGCAATATACAGTCACTAAAGATTTTAAAAATTTAATGCAAGCAAAGAGTGGCTCATTCATTTTGCCACATTAATTTCTTCCAATAATTTATCTTGAGTTTTATCAAGGCTTTCAGCATTTATTGATAGGATAAGCTGGCTTTCCCCATTTTAGATATTGATGGGATTTATTCTACTTCCTAACATTAAGCCATCTTTGTGTCACTGGCATAAATTCTTTTATTGTGTGGCCGCACAGCACATGGGATCTTGGTTCCCTAACCAGGGACTGAACCTGCACTCTCTGTATTGGAAGTGCAGAGTCTTAACCACTGGAATGCCAGGGAAGTCCACATAAGTTCTACTTGGTGATGGAAGAACGTTCACAAAGGGCACATCAACCTTCCACTGTACCTGATGGTAATGCAGAGATGGCTACTGCCCAGGAGAAGGCAGCTCATGAGAGAAGGCAGTTCATGACCCACAAAATGCCTTCAACTACCATCCCTGCACACAGGAGGTTTTCACTGAGAAAGACACAGCCACTAAGAGAACTTGGGCTTGGATTCCAAAAGCCACTGAGTGGCTCTAAGTATTCCTTGAAATGCCAGTAAACGTCTATTCAAGGACATCCTTTTTAAATTCAATCATCATGTTGAAAGTTACTTGTCACAGTGAAAATAAACAGATTACAATTAACAGTATCACAGAACACCTGTAGAGTGCAGATTTCAAGCTTTTTTTACACATATTTTCTTAAAAAGTCTACATCAACAAGGCTCTCCTCTCTCTTTTCTAAACTAGACAAGTTATAGGTTCAGTGACTTTTTATAAGAGCTTTCTATCCTGAAAATTTTCAAACTTATAGAAAAGATGAAAAAGTAATATAGTGAGTACCTGTACTCCCTCACCTGGATTTACCATTTAACCACACCTACCCCTCCTCACCCCTACACACACTTTTTATGGCGGCTCCTGAATTAAGTTCAGTGCATTTTTTTTTAAAGATAATTTGCCCAACTATATATGACTTAGTAAGTAGCAGGCCACTGGTACCAGAACAAAGGCTTCTATCTTAGTAGAGGGTTGGGCCACACAGTACAGAAGCAATAATAGAAACAATATCATATGTAAGTAAATACATTTTTATGTATACACTGACCCAGTACAGATAATTTAAACAGACTTTGCATTATTTATAACAAACATTTTAAGTCATTTTAATACAGGAACTGGGTGAGTTCTCAACTTCTTTGAGAAACATCAATTTAAATTCTTTTACTTTGATTCTCAAAATCGTATAGTTAACCTGATAAAAGCTGTATACTCCTGGGGACAGTCTGGCTCCCTCCATATACCACGTAACCTAGGTAAATCACTCACTCTAAGTCTTTCAATGTCTTCATCTATAAAGTAATAATATACTTCAGCTCTCTGGAAGTCCAATGTTCATTACCACCTCAGAAACTTCACACTTACTGCTCCTCCTGTCTGAACACTCTTCTTCCTCTATTTCCCTTAAAAACTCCTACTCTTCCTTCTTTCTTTCTCCAAGGGGACCTCTGTATACCCTCAGACTAAATTGGACTTATTATTTCATAGTACCTAAAACCTTCCCTTCAAAACAGCTATCCTGACGAGCAATTGTGTGTGTATTGCTCTTGCCATTCTGGGGGTATTTGGCTCACTGCTGTATCTCTAGAACCTCTCACACTGCACTACAAAGGGAGGTATATAAAAAAAAGTGCTGAATAATAAATAACACTAGCTAACTCAAGGGGCTGTAATGAAGATAACTGAAATAATACACGCAAAAAGCATGCCTAACTCCAAGTAGGTTTTTCCCAACAATTTGACTAGAATTTTTTTACAAGATTTTTTTCCAAGAAATAACACTACTATTTTGAATGGAAGTTCTGGGTGACACACTGAGCCAGAAGCAAGACAGACTTATGTATCAGAAGGTAAGACAGAATAGGTTGCCACAGTACCAGACAGGTGATTAATAAGAACACCTAGGTGGACAGGATGGTATTTGGATTCTGAGGTCACCTTCTGGTTTTGATAGGAAACTTTATATCAAACTTCTGCCTGACAGAAACTAATCCTAAAGCACCAAGTAGGTACACCTGGCTGGAAAAACTACTGCAAGGAAATAAGGACTGTAAGAAGTAAAATGTTTAATTTGCATGCAGCATAACTGTCTAAGTAAAAACTCCTAAGGGATCTACATAAGACTTATTAGAACTAGTAAGTACCAGTATACAAGATCATTATACAAAAATCAATTTTATTTCTATATACCAGCAACAAACATCAGAAATTAAAATTTTAGTTTTGACAAATGTACCATGGAAAGGTAAAATGTCAATCAACATTAGGATAAACTGGGTAAGGGGTAGAAGGAAGGTCACTGTATTATCTTCACAGTTTTTCTACAATATATCTCTGCATTTGTTGCAAAAATAAAAAGGTTATTTGAAAAGTATCAGTTACAACAGCATCAAAAAATAAATACTTATTGATAAATCTGACAGAGATATGAAAGACATGTAAACTAAAACATTGCTGAAAGCTGCAAAATACTGCTAAGAGAAACAGAAAAGACTTAAATAAATGGATTAAAAGATTCAATATCATCAAAATGACAATCCTCCACAAAGTGTTCTAAGGACTCAAAGCCATCCAAGTTAAAACCCCAGCGCCTCCCTCAACCACATCCTTTGGCTAGAAATTAACAAGTTGAGTCTAAAAGTCTTACAGAAGTCCAAAGCAACTAGAGTAACCTAACCACTGGGAAAAAAAAAAATCACAAACTTAGAAGATTTACACTACTTACTCTGAGACTTACTATAAATCTAAAGTAATCTAGAAAGTGAGGTACTGGTATTAAGATAAACAGACATATATATCCAGTACAGAACAGAGACTAGAAATAGGTCCATATATATATATGGTCAGATGATTCTGACCAAGATGCAAAGTTAGTGAAGAAAGGATTGTCATTTCAACAAATATAAAAATTAAGTCTAAATGCATCACAGACTTAAATGTAAACTTTATACATAAAATTTATGAAAGAAAAAATAGCAGAAAATCTCTGTGATCATGGGTGAGGCAAAGATATCTTAGAGAATTAAAAAGTATAGTCCATTTTTTAAAAGGATAAATTAGACTCCATCAAAATTAAGAGTATATGCCTTTCAGAGGATACTCTCAAACAAAACTGGAGATCTCATACTTTCTAACTTCAAAACTTATTATAGTGTTACAATAATTTAAAAAAAATAGTGTGATACTGGCATAAACACGGACATTATTGACCAATGGAACACAACAGATTATCCAAAAATAAACCCTCATATATATGGTCAAATGATTTTTGACAAGGGTGTCAAGATCATTCAACAGGGAAAAGACAGTCTCATCACAAATGGTGTTAGAAAAGCTGAATGTCTACCTGCAAAGAATGAAACTGGATCCTTATCTTGAACCATATACAAAATTAATTCAAAATGGGTAAAAACCTAAACTTACCACCTAAACAATAATACTCTAAAAAGAAAATATAGAAGAAAAGATTCATGACATTGGATTTGCAATAATTTTTTGGATATAACACCAAAGAAATTATTGCAAATCCAAATGTTGGCAGTTCCATGATCACTTGAGGATGGACAGGAGGAGAGACACACCACAAAAGAGCTTTTGAGGGATAACAGATATATTGATATCTTGACTATGCTCATAGTTTCATAACTGTACATGTGTCAAACATTAAATTGTTATAATTTAAGCTTGTGCAGTTTACTAAATGTCAATTATATTTCAATAAAAACAAAACAAAACAAAAGGCAAATCCTATCAAAGAATAATCTGCTTAACAGGCATATTTCTCCAGACTATAGGACTCTTAAGGTCCTTCCAGATGAAAACCTCTGCAGTTCAATTAGCATGTGAGGGGTTACCCAAAGTATAGTCTATTGTACAATGTCTAAAGAGAGAGTAGAAAATATGAACAAATCATTAATAAGGATTTCATGATGTCACTTTTAAAAAGGGAAGAATTTCTGGTCTTATGACTAGATCTTTGATCCATTTTGAGTTAATTTTTGTGTATGGTGTTAGAAAGTGTTCTAGTTTCATTCTTTTACAAGTGGCTGTCCAGTTTTCCCAGCACCACTTGTTAAAGAGATTGTCTTTTCTCCATTGTATATTCATGCCTCCTTTGTCAAAGATAAGGTGTCCATAGATGCGTGGATTTATCTCTGGGCTTTCTATTTTGTTCCATTGATCTATATTTCTGTCTTTGTGCCAGTACCATACTGTCTTAATGACTGTGGATTTGTAGTATAGCCTAAAGTCAGGGAGGTTGATTCCTCCAGTTCCATTCTTCTTTCATAAGACCAGAAACTATAAAACTCCTAGAGGATAACATAGGCAAAACACTCTCTGACATAAACCAAAGCGGGATCCTCTATGACCCACCTCCCAGAATATCAGAAATAAAAGCATGAATAAACAAATGGGACCTAATTAAAATTAAAAGCTTCTGCATAACAAAGGAAACTATAAACAAGGTAAAAGGCAGACTTCAGAATGGGAGAAAATAATAGCCAATGAAGCAACAGACAAACAATTAATCTCAAAAATATACAAGCAACTCCTGCAGCTCCATTCTAGAAAAATAAACAGCCCAATCAAAAAGTGGGCCAAAGAACTTAACAGACATTTCTCCAAAGAAGACATAAAAATGGCTAACAAACACATGAAAAGATGCTCGACATCACTCATTATCAGAGAAATGCAAATCAAAACCACAATGAGGTACCACTTTACACCAGTCAGAATGGCTGCCATCCAAAAATCTACAAGCAATAAATGCTGGAGAGGATGTGGAGAAAAGGGAACCCTCTTACACTATTGGTGGGAATGCAAACTAGTACAGCCACTATGGAAAACAGTGTGGAGATTCCTTAAAAAACTGCAAATAGACCGGCCATATGACCCAGCAATCCCACTGCTGGGCATACACACTGAGGAAACCAGAATTGAAAGAGACACGTGTACCCCAATGTTCATCGCTGCATTGTTTACAATAGCCAGGACATGGAAGCAACCTAGATGCCCATCAACTGAAGAATGGATAAGAAAGCTGTGGTACATATACACAATGGAATATTACTCAGCATTAAAAAAAAATTCATTTGAATCAGTTCTACTCAGGTGGACAGAACTGGAGCCTATTATCCAGAGTGAAGTAAGCCAGAAGGAAAAACAACAATACAGTATACTAACGCATACATATGGAATTTAGAAAGATGGTAACGAGAACCCTGCATGTGAGACAGCAAAAGAAACACAGATGTATAGAACAGACTCGTGGACTCTGTGGAAGAGGGCAAGGGTGGGATGATAAGGGAGAACGGCATTGAAACATGTTAATTATCATATGTGAAATCAATCGCCAGCCCAGGGTTGATGTTTGGGGCTGGTGCACCAAGATGTCCCTGGGAGGGAATCAGGAGGGAGGGGGGTTCTGGAGGGGGAGCATATGTAAACCCATGGCAGTTTCATGTCATTGTATGGCAAAACCAACACAATAAAGTAAAGAAAATTTAAAAAAATAAATAAATAAAAATAAAATAAAATAAAAAGGGAAGAATTGGGCTTCCCTGGTGACAGGGTGGATAAGAATCCACCTGCCACTGCAAGGGACACAGGTTTGTTTTCTGGTCTGGGAAGATTCCAACTGCTGTGGAACAACAAAGCCTGTGAACTGCAACTACTGAGCCTGAGCTTGTGTGCTGCAAATACTGAAGTCCATGAGCCCTAGAGCCTACACACTACAACTACTGAGGCCCACAAGCTGCAACCGCTGAACCCACATGCTGCAGCTAGTGAAGCCCAGGCACCTAGACTGTGCTCAGCAACAGAAACGACTGCAATGAGAAGCCTGCAAACTGCAACGAAGAGGATCCCTCCGCTCACTCCAACTACAGAAAGCCCATGTAAAGCAATGAAGACCCAGTGCAGCCAAAAAAGGGGGAAGAATTACACAGAAGGAAAAAATACTTAAATAAACACCCAATGTCTCAGATAACTTTCACTATTAAGAAACTAATTCTGTAGATGTCTCTGGTGGATCTAAAACAACAAAAAAACTAAATTATGGCTATTTACTCCCATAAAAAGATTACTAGCAATGATGTTAGATTTATTTATGTTCACTAATCTGTTAGAATTAATGATATGTATTGGTCAACAAGTTAACTTTTCTTTCTAATGACTGTAAGCTTGAGAGCAGAATTTCAGATCTTATAGTCCAAATTCAATCAAAGTGGGGACTGTTGTCTGTTCTAATCAAATACATAAAGAATAGAAAATTTTGAAATGAGAGCCCATACCCAAAACCTCATGTTCTCTGTGAGGGAAAGGTGGCAGGAAAGATACAAAAAGCAGCGTGGGAATGCAGGCCACACTTGCACTCACAATCTTTTATTGCTTCCTTCCTCCTATATAGTTATGAACCTCAGCAGACAGATATGTGGGGCATGTTTAGGAGATTTTGAAATACTTTGCTGTCAGCTGTTTCTGCCTAGCACAGGGCTTTACCAGAAAATCCCCAAACTGTTTGTTGAACTGGACGGAAAAGAAGTAAATGGGTCTGGGAAGGCATTTGGTCAGGAGATCTGAACTCAAATTTTGCCCTGACTAGATAGTAAGCTATATGACACTGGTTAAGTCACTTTTTTATTCCCATTTCCTTGTCAGCAAAGCGAAAAGATAGTGTATACAAACATGTACACGGACACGTACATGGACAGACAGACAGACACACACACACATACACACACACATAGTCTTGTCAGGTAAAATGTAAAGGATAGGAAATTTGAAGAATGGGAATGTTCTGTAATTCAGGCCAACTTACCAATAACTCAGTGCAACAGGCTTTTTTTAATGACCTATCTTTGTCACCCAGAAACACTCAGATTCTTGAGATTCAAAGAATTAATTTGGTCTCCACTTATTAACAAAAGGGAGATTTAAAAACAAAGCAAATAGTTCCTGCCTTTGAAGAACGGACATTACATTGGTGAGACAACCAAGACACAATGAGGCAGAACTACAAACCGCAATGACTTTGGCACTATGAGAGAGTTAAATTCAAGAATAATGGGAGCACTCAGGACAAAACCTCAAAGTAAGCTCACTGGTTCACAATGGAGAAATCTGTCATGTACACAGAAAATTATAAGGATTTTACAAAGAAAGCACCAGTGAGACAAATGAAATCCAAGAGGTTGGGTTCTAAGTAGGACTAACCTAAGTTTCTCAAAATTAATCAGTAACTAGAGCAACTTACACCTCAAAGATAGTTTAAGACATCTTAGTAGAATCTTTTATATAAGAGAAACCACACAAAAATCTGAGACTATTTTACTTAAAATGACTACAAATGGCATTTTTTCATGATTCTAAAACTAACAAATTGTTTTCTTTCCTAAACCTATATATCAATTTTATTTATTGATATTGGTACTTGCTTTGGTAAAAAACCACAATGATTTACTACCTGCATGCTTGCCCTACTATAGTTTAATGAAAAAAAAATTTTTTTTAATCCTTCACACAGGCAAAATGGAAAGTAGTGTTGTAAGTATCAATACATAAAGATTAAATATTAATATTTTAACCAAAGTCAAGAGCATTTTTGGCTTGTTCTCTACTTAAAACAGAGCATTAAAAAAAAAAAGTGCACGCATATGTGTGTGTATATAGGAGAGGGACAGGACAGTTTCTTCCAGACTTCCTATGAGGTACTTACAGTGCTGATCACAATCAACTCTGGCAAAGACTACTTGATTTGCATTTGGGTATTCTTCCTTAATGACATTGGAAGCTTCCTCAAAAATTGGGTGCAACATCTGGCTGAAACGACACCTACGCACAGAAAAGGATACCAATTAAAACTGAAAAGTAGAAGTTAATTTTATTTTTGTTATCTGTTTATATTTAGTATTTACTATATGTACAATAAACAGAATTAACAATCACACTGTTAGTTCAGGATTCCTCATGTCATTCACTGGAGATGAAAACAATTTGGAATTCAAAGACTATTCCATTTCAGACTGTACAAATAATTTAAAGATGGATCTCTCACAGAGGCAATGAAACAAGTGTGAAATAAGTCTTCTAAATGTATCTACTTGAATCTGTAATCACTAAGTCCCAGGCATTTATAAAGGAAATTAGCCTCTCTAAATAATGAACATATTTTTAGACTATAAAATCTTTAAAATGAGAAGTTTATTGCAAATATTGAACTGACAAGTTCAATCAAATTTCACAGGCAAGTTAATATGAAAATGGCATATGGTGTAGACTGAACTGTTTCCTCTCAAAATTTACCTCTCGTTCAAATAGGCTTTTGTATGTATAAGCTTTAAGCATACTAAGTTCAGGAGCAAAATTTTTAATTCTCAAAGGAGACTTCCTGTCCATGTTTCCTCTGTCTGTAGTTTTTTGCTCTGCTTTTACTTTTAAAAGGGGCCACAAACCCCACAATACTTTAGAAACATGAGACTTTTAATTCTGATTGCCCCTTGATCAAGCCAACTACTTCATAAATGTATTCTTTGAGTCATTAAAGGCACCTGATGAGAAAGAGAAGACTTAGAATCAGCACACAAGCAGCTGGGCTAGAATGGTCATTTTCGTATGAAAAAGTTATTTGAGAATTTTTTAACAACAACAAGAACACAACCATAATTCCTACTATTGCTTCCAGAGCCCTTTTCCATCAAGAAATGTACCTAAATGAAGCCTATGAACTCTAATCCACATGTAATTAGGTCAAAGAAAATGTTAAGTCACTCAGTTGTGTCTGCCTCTTTGCGACCCCATGGACTGTAGCCCACCAGGCTCCTCTGTCCATGGAATTCTCCAGGCAAGAATACTGGAGTGAGTAACCATTCCCTTCTCCAGGGGATCTTTCCAACCCAGGGACTGAACCCACGTCTCCTGCATTGCAAGCAGATTCTTTACTGTCTGAGCCAGGGAACCCCAATTAGGTCATACATATTAATTATAATTTAAGGAAAATATAAAGTCTATGACAGGATACAAACTTTATACTTCCTCCCTATTTCTCTTTGTAACTCTTCTAGCCCACTCACCTGACTTCCTAAGGAGATGTCCTAGAAAATACCAAGGAGACACAATCTGTATCTTCAATCTCTCGCTTTCAAGTGGCTCTTTCCTCTTTTAGCATTCTTAAATCTCTCCCATCTGGGATAGGTGGGTGGGGTCTGTGGACATCAGGGACTGTGTCTTATTCTTAGACTACATATTCTAATAAGCATTTCAGTAGATTTCTGTTAAATGAATAAATTGGTAGAATGGAGGAACTGGACAGGCTAGGGTCACAGATTTCTGGGTTCCCACAGTTTGCTAAAGATATGGTTCTAGAGGGCCAGGGAAGAAAGGGGTAAGGATTGCATGATGATTTCTTGAAGAAATTAGCATATGGCTTAGTAAAGAATCCTGACAAGAAAAGAGATATTAAGGGCTTCTTCTGGATTGTCCAGTTTGCTGCTCAATAAGCACTTATGCATAGATTCATGTTTAAAACAGGATCAGTTATAATACCAAAAGATCAAAGGGGAAGATAAAATAAAACTTCAATCGCAATATAAAGCTACATTTATAAAAGTGACACAACCAAAGCAAACAGATCTATTAACAGGGCCTTAAGAGTATCTAGTACTTGAAATCAACCCTTACAAATCAACCAAATGGGGCAAAAGTCTTTGAGGGGACACTTTAATGGACACTTACTAGTATAACTTAGTGGGAAAAAAAATAAGCTTCAGAGTCAGACATACCTGAGGTTAAATCCCAGTTCCACCACTTACTAGCCGTATGACCTTTCTGAGCCTCAATTTCCTCAACCTAAAATGGAAATTATAATACCTACCTGGAGAGTAGTTCTGAGCATTAAAAACAATATATGTAAAGAACCTAGCACATAACAGCATTATTAAGTTCTACTGTGGTTTACTGTCCTTTCAGGTATATTTTTAGGTAATTCTATTAGAGAATTCTTCCTTAAACTGTGCCACATCCATAATTCCCAGAGGGAAGTCAGAATCCTGACTTTGAGGCCACACAGTGTAAGTCTAAGTCCTAAGTCAAGTTATCCACGTTTTTTTCCATTGACTAAAACAGCATTAATTTATGTACAGCTCCAAGTATTCTTTGGTAATATGTTTCTCAAATAACTACAGTTAGTCCATATTTCCAATCTGCTTTTTTCACAATAAGGGTGGTGGCATGTTCTATTTCTCTTTCTTACAACACCCAAAACCCCTCCATCAAGGTATCTGCATTCTACTGGGTAGGCCAAAAAGTTAATTTGGGTTTTTCTGCAACATCTTATGGAAAAACCCAAATGAAGTTTTTGGCCAACCCACAGTTTTAACTCTGCCACATTCCAGTCATATAAGTATGGCAAAATATTCCTCTGGATCTGTTTACTTTTAAAGTGGACTGAATTCAGTAATTTTCTACCACATTCTGTGGTTGTTACATCTGGACAATCCTAATTTACTTTGGAAACTGCTATCTTCTGTTGTACATTTTATAAATGGTATTTTCTCTGTATATCTTCAGCATTCTACTGAAGTTCTTCAAATGTGGATACATCATTGATCCAGTAAGTACTTATTATGCACTTATCTGTCAACTGTCATGCAAAGTGCTTGGTGATTCATGTTGAAAAAAGGATAGATATGGTAACTTTTCACAAAGCTAATGATATAGGAGGGAGTACCAACTAAACCATGGCATACAAGTGTTATGACTGGATAAGTATGCAGGGTTATGAGCAGATATAGAAAGGGTTCCTAACTTTACTTGAGAGTAAGGGTAGGGGTATGATGTAGGAAGGTGGCCTGGAGAAAGCGGCATCTAATCTAAGACTTGAAGGATGGTTCAGACTTAATGAAGTAAACAAGTGGGTGAGAGAAGAGAGATCCATTCAGACAGAGAAATACCATGATTAAAGGTCAGTGATGAAAGAATATAGAGTATTACAGAAGCATAACAGAACAGAATGTGGGAAGAGAGAGAGGCAAGAGATACAGAAGCAGAGGTAGGAAGGAACCGGGTCACCAGCGGCCTTCCAGGCCAAGGTAAGGGACTTACCTAAAAGTAATGGAAAACATTAAAGGTTTTTAAGATGAGGTGTAAAACTAATTTGCACTCTAGGAAAGAGTACTGTGGCTTACTTTGTAGCGAAAAGAATGACATATAAGACCAGGAGCAGAGGAAACAGACTAAGACTGTTCACAGATATCTAGGTAAACTGAGGGCTGTGTGTGGCCTGAAGTAGGGGCAGAGGCAGAGGCACCGGCTAGGTGGTAACCTAAAGGGTCACATAAGATACGGGCTGTCTAGGAAGAAGGATGACGTGAGTTGTTCGAAACTTCTCTCCAGCTGAAGCGCCCCTGTTCCTATCCCCACGCCACATTCTTCAACACCTGCAATATACTCTGCCCTTGTGCTCAATGCTGGGAACACCAAGAAAAACTATCTCTGCCCTCAAAATTGGTTTGCTGGAACACAGAGATTGAAGACAAAACAATGTAGTAAGAAAAGAATGTGGGACATAGGGAACTATATGAACACACAAGACAGAATCTGATTCAGATGGGGAAAGGAGCAAAGGCTTCCTAGAAGTAGTAGTAGAAGGTATGTGTTATAAAATATCAACATTATTTTTCCTTCTAAATCTGCCACATCCCCATCCTCACCTCCAAACACTGCCCTATTTCCTCAGTAAGGAAAAATAGAGAACTGCAATACGTATGTGTGTGTGTGTGCATGTGTGAGTGAGAGACTGAGAGACAAAGACAGACATACAGACTAAGAGAGGAACCTGAGTTATTCTGTAACCTGCTTTTATTTTAAACTGTGGGGTGATGGAATCAGGTATATTTTCTCTCTTAAAACAATGTTCACCAAATTAAGTTGCTTCATCTGTGAATGAATGAACCTGAATTATTGATTCTGTTTATGGAGTATTGTCTCACAGAAGAAAGAGGCTTCCCTATTTACTCCTTTCTAGCAAAGAAAAATCACCTCTAGAAAGTTAACAGCAAAAGACAAAATAATCCCAAACCCCTTAATAATGCACCCCTCCCCCCAAAATAAGATATTACTTACCAATCAGCATAAAAATTTACTAAAGCAACATCAGCATTGTCTGAAATTGAAAAACAAAACCAAACAACCTTAGTTACTTGTGTCTACATAATTATGAGGTAATTCAAGATAATGGTTTGCATCATAGCCTTTTCTATTTTAAAGGCTCACTAAAAATACATAGTAACTATTAAGTTATCTTTCACTCAGAAACCTGTCCATAGCATCAAAAATGGCTTACATAATTTGTGGGAGCCCCTATTCCTTTTCTCTACATCCTCCATCTTAATACCTCCACTGAATGAATATAAAATAAACAGAGAATCAAGCCCAGATCAGGCAAGTAAGCTACTAAATAGCCTACTCTCATAAAAAGTGAAGTGGAGTGATCTGGATTTTATTAATCCATTTTTTGACCTTCCATATTCATGAATAACTGAGAATTAGCTCTGCAAATATTGCATTGGCCAAAAATTCATTTGGTTTTTCCTTAAGATGTTACTGAAAAACCCAAACAAACTTTTTGGCCAACCAATAAAATCCTATTTCAGAGAACAGACTTGTATAAGCTATTTCTAAAACTCAGATGCCACCTAATAGCAACAAGTAACCTACAAATAACAGTGTTGCCTAAGATGCACATTTTCTGGTTCCTACCCATTTAACATTTATTCTCTGTTGCAAAATATAACTCAGTATTATTTGCATATCCAGATGTGAAGACAGGAGAAAGATATATGTTCCTTTTGCCTAAATCTAACAAAAACTCAGTACTCAGTAAATTGCACCCACACACAAATCATACTCACAAATATAGTCTAGAATGTGAAAGATGAAGGGAGTGAAGATGATTTTTGAGTTTCAATTCTCTTTTTCCTTTTTTATTTAATATCTTTAAAGCATTTTTTATCCACATACTATTCACTAATGCGGTGTGATTCTTGAACTGTGATTCCTGGGACCAGAAGCACCAGCATCATGCTGGAACTTGTAGAAATGCAAATTCTTAGGTTGGGTCTAGCGATTTCTATCAGAAACTGGGGGCAGGCCTATCAATACTGATATTAATAAGTCCTCCCTATGACACTGATACAGGCTAAAGCTTCTCCCAAGAAATCCCACAATGTGGGAATAGAGTCTAGCATTTAAAACCAGTTCCAAGGAAACAAAACAACATATGATGGTCAATGAATAACCCTTTTATCTCTCATTATTTTTAGTTTTGCTCAACCAGTGGGTAAAATGAAATGCTTAAAAAAAATTTTAAAAAAACATCAATTATCCACAGTACATTTTCTTAAACCTCCTAAGTTGTGATTTTCCTATTAACCACATCTTCACCTTCCCTCTATTTCTTTTAAAAACAACAAGGAATGTCTTCCCCCAAATTAATTGAATCTACAATCACACTGTCAACAAACAAGCAAAAACACTTACTAAACTTAATTGGATCAATGACAAAAAAAGAGATCAGAGTATGCAATATAGTTAAAAGCTAAAAAAGACACACACACACAAAAATTGTAGACTGTGTCCTAAGGTCACTAACGTAATACTGTACAGTGGAAACTGCTGGTCTTTAAGCAACAAGACTCTGAGAGTGGTACTTATGAGAAGGCAAAGAAACAAAACAAGACTAAAAGTTTACCTGTAACAACAGAAAAGCAGACTTACACATCTTAAGAAATTTTACTAAAAACTAAAATGAAAAGTGCTTAGTTAAATACATATGCGCGCACACACACACACACACACACACACACACACACAGTGACACCACGGAATTAATCAGAATGCTGGCTCCTCAACTGTTTTAGGTAACTGAGATTTTATTTTGTTTTTGTATATAAACTAATTCTTAATAGAAAAGAAAGTATACTTTAAAAATATCAAGGTACTTACTTAAAATGTCATCTATATTCTCTGTATCAAGACTTGTTATTTCAGCTGTTACAGGAGTAAAAACCCAAGTTACCTGGAAATTGAAAAAACGTGAAATTAATAAATGTTTCTACAAAAGGCTAATATGCTAAAAGTCTAAAAAGAAAATTTATGAACTAAGTTGGTTCCACTAGTTACAAAATTACCAGTTGGTTTTAATCTTTATTATCTACTCTAACTCTTCATGGAATCACTGAAATAGGAGCAGTACAACTTCTCAAGCCTAGAAACGGGGTTCAACAGATTTCCTATACTTCTTTCTAAATACATAAAAGAAACTTTTTTTTTTTCCTTTACATTATCGTGTTGGTTTTGCCATACATTGACATGAATCTGCCATGGGTATACATGTGTTCCCCTTCCAGAACCCCCCTCCCACCTCCCTCCCAATTCCATCCCTCTAGGTCATCCCGGTGCACAAGAAACTGTTTCTAAATAATTTTCAAAATTAAAAATGTACTCACTCTTTTAAATTACTATTCTCAACAACTTTATCTCTGCTGCCACTAGAAAAATTTTGCCAGATTATTCATTAACAGTCATGAAACAATATAAAACCAAGGCTAAGTTTGCTGATTCTAACCCCACCATGCTTCTAAGACAGAACAAAATACTGAAGAAAGAATTCAAGAAAGACTTTTCAAATTGTTAATCAAAAGCTCTTCTTGCCTGGTCTTCACATGCAGGTGGTAACAATGTGAAAGGAGAGAGGCTACAATGAAGAGAATAAGAGTAGGTAAAATAAGTGTGTCCACTTAAACGTGTCTAAGACATTAAATTCAAAGAAAATTTCAGATTGCCATCTATAAAACAAAGAAAAGGCATGATTTTAAACTAAACTAATAACTGTTTACTTATTTTAAAAAGTTGTATTATTTAAAAAGTAATGTTTAGTGTATTTTTAGGTTCCATCTTTAAACACTATGTGTTTTTTTCCTTTGCTTCCGCACTCAGAAAGTTTACTGTCTAATAGAGAAACAAGCATTAAGTAACAAAGACAAAAGCAAATAAATCATGTATGGTTTCAAATGCAATAAGTAATTTGATAATACACAATGAGTGAAAGAGATGTTTCAGCATCATATTTGGTGGGATTGGTGAACAAGGCCGTGAAAAATAAACTCAACCAAGGAATGAATACATACAAAAATCAGCATAGAGGATAAAGGGAGAAATTGAGTATCTGATTTCAAAAAGAGACACACATCTACTTTGGCAGCAAGCTGTAAGAAAAAGTTTGAAACACTACATACGGCCCCAAAGTACAAACAGGACTGTGCATGTTGATGGGCATCAGTCCTTCCGATGAATATTCAGGACTGATTTTCTTGAGGATTGACCACTTTGAGCTCCTTGCTATCCAAGGGACTCTCAGGATTCCTCTCTAGCACCACAATTTGAAAGCATCAATTCTTTGGCACTCTGCCTTCTTTATGGTCCAACTTTCACAACCATACATAACTACTGGAAAAACCATAGTTTTTACTACATGGAACTTTGTTGGCAAAGTTCTGTCTCTGTTTTTTAATATACTGTCTAGGTTTGTCATAGTTTTCTTTCCAATGAGAAAGTGTCTTTTAATTTCATGGCTGCAGTCACCATCCGCAATGATTTCGGAGCCCCCAAAAATAAAATCTGTCACTACTTTCATTTTCTCCCCCATCTATTTGCCATGAAGTGATGGGACCAGATGCGACAATCTTAGTTTTCTGAATGTTGAGTTTTAAGCCAGCTTTTTCACTGTCTTCTTTCACTCTCATCAAGAAGCCCTTTAGTTCCTCTTCACTTTCTGCCTTTAGAGTGGTATCATCCGCATATCTGGGGTTGTTGATATTCCTCCCGACAGTCTTAATTCCAGCTTAATCTAGCCTATCATTTTCCATTATATACTCTGCATATAAGTTAAATAAGCAGGGTTGACAATATATAGCTTTGACATACTCCTTTCCCAATTTTGAACCAGTTTGTTGTTCCATATCTGGTTCTAACTGTTGTTTCTTGACCTGCATACAGGTTTCTCAGGAGGCAGGGAAAGTGGTCTGGTATTTCCATCTCTTTGAGAATTTTCCACAGTTTGTTGTGATCCACACAAAGACTTTAATGTAGTCAATGAAGCAGAAGTAGATGTTTTTCTGGAACTTCCTGGCTTTCTCCATGATCCAACGAATTGCTGGTGATTTGATTTCTGGTTCCTCTGTCTCCTCGAAATCAGCTTATACATCTAGAAGCTCTTGGTTCATGTACTGCTGAAGCCTAGCTTGAAGGATCTTGAGCATAATCTTGTCAGCATGTGAAATGAGCTCTGAACATTCTTCGACATTGGAATGTAAACTGACCTTTTCCAGTCCTGTGGCTACTGCTGCTGCTAAGTTGCTTCAGTCGTGTCCAACTCTGTGTGACTCCATAGATGGCAGCCCACCAGGCTCCGCCATCCCTGGGATTCTCCAGGCAAGAACACTGGGGTGGGTTGCCATTTCCTTCTCCAAATGCATGAAAGTGAAAAGTGAAAGTGAAGTTGTTCAGTTGTGTCTGAGTCTTTGCGACCCCATGGACTGCAGCCTACCAGGCTCCTCCATCCATGGGATTTTCCAGGCAAGAGTAATGGAGTGGGTTGCACTGCCTTCTCTGGTGGCTACTGCTGAGTTTTCCAAATTTGCTGACATATTGAGGGTAACACTTTAACAGCATCATCTTTTTTTTTTTTTTTATTATTGTTTTTGCCATACATTGTCATGATATCACCATGGGTTTACATATGCTTCCCCTCCGGGTCCCCCCTCCCTCCTCCCTCCCCCCCGGGAAATCTCGCTGCACCAGTCCCGAGCATCATCTTTTAGGATTTGAAATAGCTCATCTAGAATTCCATCACCTCCACTAGCTTTGTCTGTAGTAATGCTTCATAAAGCCCACTTGACTTCATACTCCAGGATGTCTGGCTCAAGGTGAGTGACCACACCATCACGGTTATCCGGTTATCATTAAGGCCTTTTTTACATAATTCTTCTGTGTATTCTTATCACTTTTTCTTAATCTCTTCTGCTTCTGTTAGGTCCTTAACATTTCTCTTCTTTACCACGCCCATCTGTGCATGAACTATTATCTTGATATCTCCAATATTCTTGAAGAGATCTCTAGTCTTTCCCTGTTTTAGATTCTTCTTCCATATAAGCCATTACAGAGTATTGAGTAGATAGAGTTCCCTGTGCTAGGCATTAGGTACTTATTTGTTATCTATTTTTTCCCCCCAATTCTTTTTTGTTTTTTTGGCCACGTAGTGTGGCATGTGGGATTCTTAGTTTCCTGATCAGAGATCAAACCCATGTCCCCTGCAGTGGAAGTGAAACATCCTAACCACTGTACCACCAGGAAATTCCCTTAGTTATCTATTTTACATATAGTAGTATGTGTATGTCAATCTCCATCTCCCAATTATCTTCCCCCACCCTCCTGGTAACCATAAGTTTGTTTTCTACATCTGTGACTCTATTTCTGGTTTGTAAATAAGTTCCATTTGTACCATTTTAGGTTTCACATATAAGCGATATTGTATTATCTTCATCTTTCTGTCTGACTTACTTTACTTAGTGTGACAATCTCTCAGTCCATCTATGTTGCTGCAATTGGCACTGCTTCATTCTTTTTCATGGCTGAGTAATATTCCATTGTATATGTGTACCACATCTTCATCCATTCCTCTGTCAATGGATATTTAAATTGCTTCCATTTTATATCTGGACAGTTCTTTGTCCAATCCTGTTATGTGTGGAAATCCATTCACTGAACCACTGCTCCTTATCAAATGACAACAAACATTAGACCCTGATCAAGGTACCAAAGACATTCTTCTGCCCACTCATTTCACAGATGCTTTTGGTACTCACAATGGCTACAACTGAAAATTTTATAATTCACCAACAACTCAGTTTCTAAGTAATATAAAGACACATATTGATGTAACTAAATAAGCTTGTAATTATTTGAAATATTTCTATAGATTCATCCTTTTCTTAGAAAAAGCCTGAGAATAACACTAGTCTTATTTTCAAGTTACCATAACAGTAGTCAATAGCTGAGATTATTTCTGTTAGCAACCAATAAATTATACTCTCCTGAAAGCAAGCCAGATAATTTAAAATCCCTGAATATTTTACCTATATAGTAACTTCACTATTTTCAATACCTTGAAAATCAACTGGAAAGCTCAGATTTCCCTTACTAGTCATTACTTACTACCCATACCCCAATCAACAAATCTTTTCCCACATCAGTGTATGACTAGCTCTAGACAACTATATAAACTTTTTGAAGATAAATTGAGGCACATTAAAATGTTTAAGGGTTTATTCGAGCAGAAATAAATTTGAATTACACAGCATCCAATCTAGCAGAAAGAAAAGAGCTTCAAGGAGCTGTACAAATGAAGGACTTTTATAGGAAGAGAGGAGAAGGAACAAGGACATTATACTAGGCAAAGCAAAAAATGTTGGTTGGTTATTGCCAATTTACTTTCCTTTAGAGGATGGTAGGGGGTCTATCTGGCAGATCACCTAACAATTGCTGATCATATGACTCCTGATTGACTGGTTTAGAGTTCATTTCTGGAAGAGCCTCAACTGTAATTAAGTGAAGCCATGGTCTGGTAATGTGGAGCTTAGCATAAGTAACTCTACTTGGAGTCTGTTGTCTTGTTTCTAGCAACAGTATTGATACAGCAAGATTTTAGAATAGATTGTATGTTGAAAAAAATTCAAGAAGATCACATAAAAATATCATAAAGCAACAAAGCTAGTCATTATCAAAGTCAAGTCATTAAATAACAGTCATTGACAGTGTCTGCTAGGTACTGGGGGCACAAAAGCATAAGGCATAGCATGCAGGCTGTATCTCAAGAGCTCTCAAACTAGTGGTGGTGGTAAGGAGTGGAGAAAAAAGTGATTCATACAGATATCATCATGATCTTCAGCTGTATAAGCCAAGGAAGCCCATTTCTGAAGAGTTAGTCACTGCCTATCAAAACACATGTTTACAGAGAAGCATATTCTAAACTTAATTGCTTTCTACAAGCTAGACAGTGACAAAAATTAGGCACAATCAATTTGGCTGTATTAAATAGATAACTATTACATAAGAAACATAGTGCTAATGAGCATGCAGCTGCTAAGACAGATTCCGCTAACAGCCGTGTTTAAGGGGGCCCAAAGCAAGAACACTGTCTCTGATCCAGTAATCTCTCCTCACTGTAGGGTGTAAAGGAGGCAATTTATCATTAACATTTCTATTAATACACAGTATGAAGGGAAAGACAGGTTGTTTATTTGAATTGTTAGCAAGCGCCACTAGTCTGACAAATTGTTTCTTTTCATGTCAGCCATGGGCAGAAACAAGATTCTCCTGGGGAAACATCTTTATGTGTCAAATGCTATAGTGCTTAAGTAAAATACAGACAAGTAGCTCTAAACCAGGAAGGAAGGAGGGAAATCACTTTTTAAAATTTACACTTGAAGTTAACTTTTAATTTTTTCTTAAAGAAACAACAAAAGCCTACATAGAAATCTTCAATAGATCTTAATAGTCCTGGTGAATTTAGCCTCTAATGATGAAATATTACAACATATGTAAATATACAGACACAAATTTCTGAAATATTTTACAAATTGGTCATTCTCTCCAGTTCATTACCTCATTTTCTTGCCAAGAAAATTAAGGAGCACTGCCAATCATCTTATATTGGTTGTAAGCTCAAGCTTAAGCAAGTCCAAGGACATATTGTACAACACAGGAAACACAGCCAGTATTCTGCAGTAACTGTAAATGGAAAGAAACCTCTCAAACTGTATAAAATTTCTTTAAATTAATAAATAGGAGATTCTTCTTCCGCAACTAAAGAATACTTTCTTCATTAAATACTGAGATATCTTTGGGAACTAAAAAGCCTGCCTTTCCTTTAATGTCTCTGTACCCTTTTTGACCACCTAACCGGCTGGTGAAACCAGTGCACTAGCTGTATTTCCACAGCAATTTTTAAGCCACTCAGCAGCCAGTTACTTTTCTCTTTTCCAGTACTGCATAATCAATCCTTCAAAGATGGATTCCTTCTTCCATATTGTTTTGTCTGGTTTTCCTGGCAGAAAATGCCTTCCCCCTACTGCCCCCCTGCAAAGCCCAAACTGCTCTGCAAGCATAGAAAAAGGAAAAATGTAGGTTAGGGAATTACTGCAAAATTAAAATTCTCTCTAAATTACATATCAATTTTTAAAAAGATACAAGGAAAAGTTAGTTATATGATTTTAAAAAAGTATTTTAGAAATAAATCCTGGAAAGATTTATTATTTACCTTCTCTCAATGTTAGGTCAAACTTACTGTTACAGTGTTAACATAAACATGCTATAATACTAACACATACAAAATGCCCTGGCACTCACTGCTAAGACCCAAGGCAATTCCTCTTTCGAAAAAAACATTAATTGAACAAGATGTCAACCCAACAGGATCTTCTTTAGAAGTACAACTAACATCAATAACAACATGTGTTGGAAGTGAATCATTAAAATTCTCAGCGTAATTTTTAAAATAAATAAGTACATTTTCCTAGTACATTAAGATCACTTGAGTGGTTACCATTTGAAAAGAGCCTTAAATGACACTCCCTGAATCAATACCTCCCTTCAATCCAACCTACCCACAGAGTCCAGACTAATCTTTTTGAATTCTGCTTTGCATATATCGATTCCCCTGCCCCTAAAAAAAAAAATCTCCAATGGTTTTTCACTGTCTACAGCATAAAAGCCTAACTCCTTAGCTTGCATTTAGGACCACTCACAAAGTACCCACACTAGCAATCCTAAATCACACTGTACTGCTTCCCATTCATATTCTACACTCCAAGTAACACGAAGTATAGTTAACAGTGACCATACGTTCTAGTTGGTCATATACTCTTAGGTTGCTTGAGACAAACCCAGTATATGCTTTTTGCCCTGGAATATTACTAATAGCACCACTCTCAGAAGGGTCCCAGTTTGGGCAATAAATTATTTATTAAATATGGTCAGCCTATTTGCAGTAGACTCTTGGTAACTGGGAGAAACTGTAACTATCTCTTCACAAATCTTAAATTATTAATAAGCATTAATAATGTCCTCCCATATAATCCTCCCATATAACATCCGGTAAAATGAGAGTAGAATGAGAGATGAATAGGGAAAAATAAATATGGACCAAGATATGAATGCTAAGCTAAATCAATCACTAGCCTTAGGCACTGACTTGAAACACTGGGTTCTTAGGAAGGGGATAAAACCAGTAAAATCAGTAACTTAGAAAAATTACTACAGGACTGTTCAAGGATCATTCACAAATGGTCCAAATTCTCTAAGCTATAAATCCAAGAATGCAAAGGGTCTTCAGTATTTGCAATTCCTAAAATGTGACATGTCAGTCTCTTGCTTCCATACTTTGCACATGTAGTTTCCTCTGCTTGAAACAATGAGGAAAGCATTTAGTTTTCAAGACCCAGTGCAAACGCTATCTTTTCTACGAAGGCTTTCCTGATGATCCCAGACAAGAGTGATTAATTTCTCTCTCCTCTGAAGCTTCAGAGCACTTTCTTAGGGTGTTAACATATTAATTTTTCACACAGATTATCTGTCCTACCTTACCTCCTGTAGGAGACTTTGAGTACCTTGAAAGTAGAGATTGTACCGTGTTCCATTTTGTACCCCACACATCACCTACTACAGTACCTACCAGTACCTGATGATTACTCATATATGTACTAAGTGAACGAATGGGCGGATCGTGGTAATAAACTAAGAATTTAGAGGTAGGGTGTTAGAAGTGAGAACCAAGGAGAAGAGGTTCACAAATGGGAATAGTCAATAAATATTTTTAACGTGTTGGAGAAAAACAAGATTATCAAATAAGTCTATTTTAAAATTTGTTTTTAATAAGGTAATGATGAAAAGCACAACACTAGGTGATGATACACATACTCAGAAGGATGCTCAGAAGTGATCTTTCTACTCACTACAGAGACACTCTGCTATTGCTATCTTCGAGCTGTCACAAATCCCTAGTAATACCTTCTTCCAGTTCCCTCAGCTATTCCCTGGCATGACTTTCAGGTACTTCAGCACAGAGAATGCTCACACTTACAAATAGCTATGCTAGAATAGTGGATAAAAATCCAATATGTCTTGTATTGTTCCATTTTAAGGCTGTTAATTCAGTCATGAAAATAAATGATTTGCAACTTTCAGGACCAGAAGCTAATATAGTTTAACACCAGGCAGAAGAGGTTACTAAATATTATTTCTGTTGGCAAGATATATATTCACAAAAGCATTTCCTTGGCCTTACTGTATTTTATTAGAATATTTTAGTAAGTAAGTTTAGAAAACAGAAAGTATTTCCAGTGAGGGAGTTTGTCTTATAGCCCAATGACTTCAAACTTTGCATTCAAATAGTGGTCCCTGAACCAGCAGCAGTGGCATCACAGAAGAGCTGGGGAGAAATGCAGGCCCCACCCCACCTACCGAAGCATAATCTCCATTTTTATAAGATCTCTAAGTGACTCCTGTTCATATTAAAGTTGAAGTACCATGGCCTTGGAGAACAAAAGTTTTGACTCTGCAAACAAGCACGTAAATTCATTTTAAACTGTACAATGTTTTTTGGTCCTCAAATATGAATACAGTAAGCTCATTCGTGAAAATTTCATATTGACATGCAAATGACTGATTTTAGAGAAATGGGGAACTAAAATCTCATTAGAAATCTACACTGATGTTAATTTTTAAAAATATGTTCTGCTTGAATAGATATTTCTACACAAAAAATAGAAGCTTTAGTAGAGGATGTATCTTCTCTATGGCATTACTGTCCTCAATTGCCATTACATGTGCGAGGAGTTCTGCAGTAACAGCTTATTGTATTTTTGCTGAATCTTTCATTTACCCACCTTTCTATTGGGAGATTCTCAAAGCCCTTCACAAACTACGTGTCTCCTATGTATGCTAAGTCGCTTCAGTCATGTCCAACTCTGTGTGACCCCATGGACTGTAGCCCATCAGGTTCCTCTGTCCATGGGATTCTCAAGGAAAGAATACTGGAATGGGTTGCCATTTCCTCCTCCAGGGGATCTTCCCGAACCAGGGATCGAACCTGCGTCTCTTAAGCCTCCTGCTTTGGCAGGCAGGTTCTTTACTAGTGGCACCACCTAAGACGCCTATGTGTCTCCTATAGCAAGAAACAAGTAATGTACCAGGCACAAGGTTCCTTCCACTTACGATCCAGATCGACAAATCAGCTTCCCACCTGAAGTCCCAATGCCATCGGACCAGAGTGCTTCTCCTCCCTGGGGCCAGTGCTCTCACTCCCAGTTTTGCATTAAGCTGGCAGGCAGCAGAAACCGAGGTCTGCAGTTAGCTGCCAGGAGCTAAGAGATATGAAAGGTCCCCAGAGAAAATAAGCTGAGGCTGACAGGCACTGTAAGAGCCTTGAAGCTGAGTATCAATCAAGCCACATCTCACTGTTAGTATTCCCAGAAGCATCATAATGAACCACAAGTTCAAAGAGTGGGGAAAAACAGGACTAAGTATAGAATAGCACTGGGAAGCTACTATAACCCTTAACTCGCTCAGATAAAACCTTCCTACAACATCAGTGCAACCCATTTTGGACAAGTCAGAACCAATCTGCTTTTATAAAGAAATATTAAAACAGCCACAACCTTCTTCATTAAATAACTCAAAATATGGTGGGTGCAGACATGTTTGAGAAAACAAATTCTATGCAAAAACAAAGAATTCAAATATAAATAATACAATCCCTTAAATCAAATTGTCAGTAAAAACAACCATAGAAAATAAAAAGAAAAAAATGCTGAAACTCATACTTTTTCTTACATATTAGTTATTTGATCATTCAAGAATTTCCATTAAAAACTGATGTCACTAGTGTATTGTTCTTCATTGTATCCTAAAAATGGATAAATCAATTTACCTGGAATTGACAATGCACTTCTCTGACCTTCAGAGAAGAATACTCTTATTACAAAAAACTATTCAGGACTGAGAATGAGCTTATCATTGTGTGGAAAGGATTTTTTTGATAAAACCACACCTCTTTAAACCCAGATTTCCAGAAATGAAAGTACTAACAGAGCATAGGAACTGGAAGAAAATTCAAGATGAGAACTGTTTTCTTTCTTTTCTATACACCCTCTGGGACCAAGGGCAGGGGGAAATGTGTGAGAGAACATTACATTCATCACCATCTCCTGATTAGTACCTAGCATTGCATCTGGCAAGTAACAGCCCAGAACAAACATTCATACATATATGCCCAGAGAAAATTATGACTGCCCTCCTTGTGTTAAACTGTAATTCTTCCCCAGGATGTCTTATGAAAAGAATATGCCCTTAAGAGAGTCTACAAACATGTGGTCCAAACATTCTTTTGTTAGGTCACTTGTTCAATCCACAAATGTTTCACTGAGCCATTTATTACATGCGAGGCACTGTCCAAGGCGCTGGGGAAAGAGAAGTGAATAACACTATACTGATATTTATATTACATCTGGCAAGATCAAACTTAACAATTTCACTTTCATATTTAAAAAGAGAAAGAGAACATTTTCTCTCAAGTATTTTAAGAGTCATCATAATCCCTGCAGGAAAAAAAAAAGTGTCAGTCGTTAAGTCGTGTCTGACTCTTTGCCACCCCAAGGACTGTAGCCCACCAGGCTCCTCTCTCCATGGGATCCTCCAAGCAAGAATACTGGAGTGGGTAGCAATTCTCTTCTCCAGGGGACCTTCTTGACCCAGGGATCAAACCCATGTCTCTTGCATTGCAGGTGGATTCTTTACTGTCTTAGCCATCAAGGAAGCCTAGATAACTGCTAGGCACTGAGCAACGAGTATTACAGAGTAAATCATAGTCCCTTTTTGCCTAGGCTATCCAGAAGCTTTGAATTAATCTTAATGTGAAACAACTGCATCAACACTGTCACCGAACAATCTTAACATCTCTACAAGTGGGACTAACCACGTATCGCTTTTTTCTATCTGTTTTCTTGGGACATAATTGACACATAGCACGGTATAAGTGTTAGGGGTAAGCATAACCACTGAATGCATACACTCATGAAATGATTACCAGAGTATGTTTAATAAACATCCATGATCTCATGTAGAAACAAAATAAACAAAATATGTATTTTCCCTGTGATGCAAACCCTTAGGATTCCCCCTCAGAACAACTCTCATATATAGCATACAGCAGCATTAACTATATACTAATGTCTCTTGAAAGAATGCAATAGGAAATAAAAAGCACCACTTATGAAGTAATCTTAATCCCCTGAAACGGAACCTGACTTCAATCTGATCAAGCCCAAGAACTAACTAGTGTATAGGAAACAATTGTTATTTAGTCACTCAATCATGCCCAGTGACCCCATGGACTGTGTAGCCCATCAGGCTCCTGTATCCAAGGGACCACCCAGGCAAGAATACTGGAGTGGGCTGCCATTTCCTTCTCCAGGGGATACTTCTGACCCAGGGATTTAACCTGCATCAGCAGGCAGATTCTTGACCACTGAGTTGCCCGGGAAGCCCACATAGGAAACAATGAATACACGTAATATGATACCACGAGGATGCAAGCAGTTATGTCAAAATAAAGGAAATTTTACAGGAAAATGACAGCTTATCTTCATTTGGGCGCCTGCCAAAAGGAGATCCCTGAGACAAGAAGTTTATTTGGGTGAAAAAGTTAAGAACCCACAGATAAGTGGGGAATTAGGATGGGAAAGACAGTCAGTACACAATATAATATAGTGAACTAAACATCAATGTTTTCACTTATATCATTTAAAATTTTTAACTCTCTTATTTACCAGATTCTTCTGGTAGCCCATGCATTCCTACAATGCAGAATATGAATATGAAGGAAATATCTCCTACATGTCAAAAAAATGATTTTATTTCATTGTTAAACATGTGAACTTGACTTTTTTTGACAAGTCAACAGCCTGCAATGAAAAACTTTTCTTCAGTGAAAGTTTTCTACATTCACTTAGTTTTCGAATGAACTCAGGTTTTCTAGCTTCTTATTCTTCAGTACTATGTTTTAAGGCAAAAATATTTTTATTACCAAACCCAAACATGATTCCATTATTACATAGGCCTAACATATTAATTCACTACTAACTTAAAAAATGTTATCTTCATAACATCCTGTTACTTCTAACCAAACCAATTCTAAATGTGAATCACATCTTTGAAAGGCCATATACTAGCTAAGATATCTAACCTAATTAAATAATCATTAGAAGAGAGACTCTTTAATGCTGCCTCATATGCTCCATAATATTTTAATTAACTTTTGTAAAGCAAATGGGTTTGTCTTTCTCTTACTTGGTCTAAAAGCCCCCCCCCGCCCAGAGATGTTCTCAAAGCTCTCATATATATTAAGGGTTATTATCTTATAACCTCCATCACCACCATGTAGGTTTTGTTTACTAAAATATTAATCAGGAAATGACTGTGGTTTGCTAAAAGGAAATCTGAAATTAAGAATCTATCTCCTTTGTGCATTTTTATCTCCTTTTTCTCAACTGCCATGAGATAGAGATAAAGAAAGGAGGATAAAAGAATTGGCATAATTAGGAATTACTAACATCAGAAGTCAATGAGGACACATCACTACAGATCTCATGGACAGTAAAAGGATAATCAGGGAATACTAAGAACAACTCTATGCTCAGATGAAATAGACCAATAGATGAAATAGATCAATTCCTCAAATGATACAATCTACCAAAACTCACACACAAAGAAACATACTATCTAAACAGACTGATACCTATTAAAGAAACTGAATCAATAACTAATAACCTTCCAAAACAGAAAGCACCAGGCTCAGATAGGTTCACTGGTGGATTTTACCAAACATTTAATAAAGAAAAAAAACTACATCTGTTTGCTACAATCTCTTTCAGAAGACAGAAGCAGAGGAAATATTTCCTAACACATTCTATGAGGCCAGTATTACCTTAATACCAAAGCAGACAAGCCATTACAAGAAAATACAAACCAGTATCTTTCATGAACACAGATGCAAAATTCCTCCAAAACATTTCAGTGAACCGAGTCCAACAGTAAATAGAAAGAATTATACACAATGACCAAGTGGGATTTATTCCAGGTATGCAAGACCAGTTCAACGTTTGAAAATCATTTAATGTAATCCATCACAACAACAGGCTAGAGAAGAAAAGTCATAAGACTATATAATACATGCAGAAAATGCATTTGACAAAATCTAATACCTACTCACGTAAATTAGGAACAGAGGGGAAGTTCTACAACTTGTTAATGAACATATGAAAAGTCTACAGCAAATATCATACTTAATGGTGAAAAACTTCAGCATTACCACTAAGATCAGTTATAAGACAAGGATGTCTCCTCACACTGTTATTTTTTAAGATCACACTGGACATCCTAGCTAATACAATAAGACAAGAAAGGGAAATAAAACATATGCAGATTGGGAAGGAAAAAATAAAACTGTCTTTGTTTACAGACAATTTGATAATCCATGAAGAAATTCAAAACAAATGACAAAAAGCTGTAGAACTAATAAATGATTATAGCAATGTTGCAGAATACAATGTTAATACACAAAGGTCAATTGCTTTCCTAAATCAGCAATAAACAAGTTAAACATGAAATTCAAAATACACCATCAAAAAAAATACACCATCACATTGGCACCATCCAAAATAAAAATACTTAGTATAAATCTAACAAAATATATACAAGATCTATATGAGGAAAACTACAAAATTTTGATGAATGAAATCAAAGAAGAACTAAGTACATATTCATGTACCAGAAAACTCAAAAAATTGTCTAGAGGTGAATTCTTGCCAACTTGATCTATACAGTTAATGCAAACTCAGTCAAATTCCCAGCAAGTTCTTATCTGGACATTAAGAAAATAATTCTGAGGTTTATGCAGAAAGGCAAACGATATAGACTAGCCAACACAACACAACACTGGGGACAAGAACAAAATTGGAGGACTGACACCACTGACTTCAAGACTAAGTATAAAGTCACAATAACCAAGACAGTGTGGTGCTGGCAAAAGGTCAGTGGAAATACAGAAACAGATCAGTGGGAAAGAATAGACAGTCCAGAGACAGACCAAGAAAAACAGAGCCAACTAACTGATCCTTGTGAAGGAATAAAGGCAATACAACGGAGCAAAGACAGTCTTTTCCAGTAATGGCGCTGTAACAAACTGCACATGTAAAAACATGAATGCAGACACAGACCATGCAACTTTCACAAAAACTAAGTCAAAATAGATCACTGACCTAAATGTAAAACACAAAACTATAAAATTCCTAGATGATAACACAGAGAAAATCAAGATGGTCTTAAGTTGATGACTTTTTAGATATAGCACCAAAGGCATGATCCATGAAAGAATGAACTGACAAGTTGGATATAATTAAAAATAAAATTTTCTGCTCTAAAAAATTTTACTTTTTTTTAGTAAAATTTTACTTGTGCCAATTAAGTGTAGCTTTTACACTGTTTTGTTCATTTATTTCCTTAGTGCCTAGTATGTGCTTGACACATGGTAGAGACTCCACAATGTTTGCTTAATGAGCAAAGAGATTAACCAAATAACTTTAAAATTCTTCCATGTTTAGACATTCTACAATTCTTTGAGACCTCAGAAGAAGCCCATATACTTAAAGCTGGAAGAGGACATGAATGACATTTACTTGACTGTTAAAACAGAAGGCATTTTCTGAAACGTTTGCTTGGGGACCAGAACTCAAATTATGACACTGAAAGGATCACTTTTAAGTAGGAAAAAGAAACATAGTTCATCATACAGCAATAATTCTAGAGACCTCCCACTCACAAAAAGACTTGAGAAGACTATCTGGCCTGCCTTAAAGGACAAGCACCAAGTAAAAAAGTCAATTCACAATCAAACGAAGAGAATGAATTTTAAAAATACTGTACTCACCACTGGATTCTATTTTAAAAGAGAGAAGAGCAAGTATCAATCAACTGACATTCACATTCTCTAGCCTTGTGGGGAGGAGCATAATTTTTCTATTTATCGTAAATAAAATTAACATAGCAATTCCAACGAATATTTTGTTTTCAGTAATTCAAAACAAAGTTTTTGGATAAAGAGTAGGCTAGATAGTCTTCTAAATGGAAGTCTCTCAGTAGTTGAACAAATAATCAAATGTGAAGGTCACAAAAATGTATTTTGTAATTTTGAATTTTGTTTTCAACATCATGAGATGTAAACAGAGCACTGAAAAACAGGTCCAGAACCTACAAAGATTACTCAGCTATAAATTATTAGTACTATTGTTTAACATCTTATTACCTTTGTCAATTCCTAAGTTCCCATCAGTCTCCCTGGCTCCTTCTTTATTAGGTCAAAACAGTACTTATTTAGAATTACAAAGTTGAAGGGGATGCTAATTTATCTGATTAAATAATACCCTCCCCTCCTAGGTCATGCAGAACTCTGCTTAACAGCATCCTTGGCAGAATGGCCATTTAGCCTCCAACTGAACATTAGATATGACAGAGAACTCACAGGATGAACCAATACACTTCAGAGTGGAAAGTTTTACCCTACCAGGCTGAACATCTGCTCACCTTTTCCTTCCACACATTTATCAGGCAACTCTATTATGTACATCTCACCAGGAACATATCCCACCTGCTCTTCCACAAGCTCACTGAAGTTCTTCGATTATAGTCTATGAGGATGGAAGCACCGAACCAGTAGGGCCTGCAGGGAATTCGATTAAAGGCACACTCTGTCCTTCAAGAGATTCATGATCATGCATGAAAAGTTAGCACAGAAGACATACAATACCAAGTACTGCAACGCTTACAGAAAAATTTAGGAGAAGGCAGAGAGCACAGGATGGGTAAAATGAGCAGAGTAGCTTCCACGGATGAAGTAAGTGAAGACAGAGCCTGGCTATGGAAGTTCATGTAGTGCAGTACTGGGCAATGAACCTGGAGGCTAGAATGCCAAGGGGAAAAACACACCAAGGTGTCAGGAGAGTAAGTACGTGCTGTGCTGTGCAGTAAGCCGCGTCAGTCGCGTCTGACCTCTTTGCGACCCTGTGGACCGAAGTCTGCCAGGCTCCTCTGTTCATGGGGTTCTCCAGGCAATATTGCAGTGAGTTGCCATACCTTCCTCCAGGAGATCTTCCCAACCCAGGGATCGAAGCTGCTTCTCTTAAGTCTTCTGCTTCGGCAGGGGAATTCTTTACCACCAGTGCCAACTGGAAAGCCCAGAGTATAATACTCCTGAAAGCCGGACAGAGGGACTGACATCCACTATAGCAGAGACTTCTCAGTAAGGAAGGAGCCCTCATCTTTAAGTTCTGAAACCACTGTGCCCCTCTCTTTACTGGAGAGAAGTAAGGTAATACAGCTAATTGAGTGAAACAGTAATACAAAGAAGAAAGGGAAATAAGGGCCTGGACTGGGATGGGGGAGATATGCAGAACTTTCAAAAGAAAGACAAACAGGTCTTTAGTTTGGTGACAAACTAAAGGGATGCAAAAGTTAATGAGGCAAAGCTATAAATCCAAGTAGCTAGAGGAAATGAAAGTAAGACTATTTTAGAAAAGCAATTACTATGCAATCACTGATTTATTTCAATTTCACTAGGTATACGTCTTGCCCAGTCAATGAGGAAACAGCTAACAGAAGATGAAGTACCTTCTACCAACTAGCAGGAAGTCTGGAAACTGTATTTGACTACTTTTCACACCAGGACTAAAACACTAAGAAACTGAGTCCAAGGCACTAACAAAACACTAACAGATGCCCAAGTCACTCCAATCTTTAGAAGCAATAGGTAAAGGTGTGAGTTAAAATCACTGGATAACAAGATGTGATGGGAAGGGAGAAAAGCAGCTCTTAGACAGTACATTTATCTCCTTACTGTCCTCCTCCTGTAACTTATACGGCCTTTTCCCTTTCCCCAATGAGTGAGGGGGAGGGGGAGACAAAGAGGAACAGAGAGAGAAAACAGAGTGAACCACTAGAGCATAAAAGAAGCAGGGGAACAGACTGTATGATTTCAGTACCTTCAACCATGAAATTTTTGCACCTAGTCTTATGTCCTTGGATACGTTCCAATGTCTCTTAGTTTACAGTCTATGGGAAGCTGAATAGAATTCGTATTCTACTGTTATGTGAAACCTGTATAAATCTTAATTATGTTGAATTGGTTCATAGTGCTTTCAGGTCTACTATATCCTTCTACTTCTCTGTATAGTGATTCTATTAATTTTTGAGAGTTTGATATTGAAACTCTGACTAAAAAAACCTTAATTTATCTACTTAAAAAGATAATTGTAATATATCATGGAACTATATATGTAACTTTGTTCTGTATTTTCCAAGTCTCCTGTAAACATGTTACCATATTTTCATAATTTGAAAAAAATAAAGATGTAGGAGGAGAAAAGAGAAAAAAAGTAGTAAGGGGCATACTATTTCAAGAAGAAACAGGGTACCTGATAGAATAAAATGTTATCAGGGTATGAGTGATAGACTTACTAAAGGGTAGTCTAAAAACATCACAACCATCATTTTTAAAAAGTTAAACCACATCTGGTGCCACTAGTAAGGCAGACACAAGCTCCTCTACTTATACACTTTCAGTCTATAAGCTTAAAATTTGTTTACACGGATGCCTATCAACAGAACCACATAGACTCTGCCTGCCACCAACAGATAAAATTAGCCAACCATTGTATGAGGTGTCACTGTAGACTTAGGAAGAAGTGAAGTGAAGAGAAAGTTGCTCAGTCATGCAGTCCATGGAATTCTCCAGCTCAGAATACTGGAGTGGGCAGACTCTCCCTTCTCCAGGGAATATTCCCAACCCAGGGATCGAATCCAGGTCTCACACTGCAGGTGGGTTCTTTACCAGCTGAACTACAAGGGAAGCCCTAGACTTAGGAACTAAGGCATTAACAAATATCATTTCAGAAGCTAAACAGAAATAGAAATGCTTTTTTATATTTTTTAATGGTTTCTAGAAAAAAAGAAAAAAAAAAGACACACTCGCACACATTTGGCTTGTGTGAATGGAACTGACTTAAATTACCTAAAACAACTTACTGATAGGAAATACAACAGTCCTGACAACGCGATGATAAGCTTTGATAGTAATACAAGTACCATGCATTTCTCTTAGAAGAAAATGTGTCCAGAAGATGCCCTTGTTCCTTTCTTAAACTAAAAACCATTTAAACAACCTGAATAAGAGCACATTTTAAGCCGTTAAGAAAATATCTTCTATCCCAATTTTAGACTATTCAGGGATATTTATTAACTTCATCTTCAAAGTAATATTCCAGAATAAATAGTATACTCTTAGAAAATCAATTCATGTTGGAATATATACAACTCTCTGGTAATTTCTTCATATATCACCATCTACTTTGCATAAGAAATAACAGCTGAAGATGATCAAGGAAGTCAGTACCACTGTACATTTAAGTATTCCCCAAATAAGGTAAGCTAAGAATGACTTACACTTAGGCATCCACCACTACACTGTAAGTACAGTTAACTACTTCCTGGATGGTTTTCCTTGCTCATGGGCCAAATGAGAAAAAGAAGACTTAAAATCTGATTATTCTGCTACAGAATATTGAATACTTTGCAGAATTAAAAGCTATTTCTTGAAGGCTCATCTTATATACCTTAAACCACCCTTTTGTTCAAGACAATAACCAGTGTATATCAAGGAGGTCTTTACAACTTAGTGTTGTGGACTGGGAAACATAATTTACCCTTCTCTTCTGACCAAGTACCCATGTTCCCAATTGAAGGGATTTGTAGATGTATTCATGAAATTAGAAAAGGAAAACCATATGATGAGTTTTTCTTGATCCAACTTGAAATATCTTTATAAACTATCTTATATGCCAATAGGTTCTTACCAAATACCTTCATCACAGTTTCTAAACTCAAAAAGATTTGTTATATCCTCAGTTTTCATCAAATCTATAAGCAGATCTAGCTTAATGGCCAAAACTTACTAAAAGTGGTATATATTATACATACTTATGTGTAAATAACTTCACATGCTGCTGGAAGCAATATTTAAGGGATAACTATGGTATACGCAAGTTAAGCTTATGGGAACATACGAAACTGTATAACCAGCAATTTGAAATCTTCCACACTTACACAAATAAGATTTTTATATTTACATCTTTTCAGTGACCAAAATATGCTGCAATAATCTTCTATTCTCTAAATTCTACTAGAGAAAGATGATATATTTCTAAGGAACCATCATCATTTTCCAAATATCTCATCAACTACAACGGTTAGGGATGTAGTTTTTGAATGATTTTGAGAGTACAAAGTACTAGAAATGATGCCTTTCTGCGTGGAGCAAATGATACCTTTCAAACAGCAAAGTGTAAAGCATGTTTCCCACTTTCATTTAAACCACTTACAGGAATTTATTTGCTTTGTAGTAAAAGCAGAAATGCATATCAAGTTAGATTTTTATTTCTATCAATAATAGTTACATTTGTCACTATTTTGATAAGACTATGTCATAACTTACCAGGGGAAAGAGACAAATTGATAATCACTTTGAGAAACCACACTGTTCAGAATCAGACTTTTGAAATAAAAAGCCTCATCCATTTGCTCATTTCAGAAGGTTGGAAAGGTAGCACAAGCACCGAAAGTTTATCAGGACCCTCCTCCAAGGTACTTCCTCCATTTCATAAGCACGACTCTATCTTCCTTCTCTATTCATTACCTTACAGAACAAAAATCTCTTCTATATGTCAGACATGATGCAAAGTACTTTATACACACTATATCTTAAACACACAACCTTGGAAAATAGTTATCCTCATTTTCAAAATATGAAACTTGAGGGTCAGAAAGATAAAGAAATTTGCTTACACAACTACAAAGAGGGGTAGAGCTGAGACTGAACTAGGACTTTGAGTTATCCTGGAATTTCAGATCTTAGAACTACTTCCATAATGCATCAACTCTCCTTGAAAGGGAGGTACTACACTGTATACCTAGGCAGCAGGGGAAAATATAAATAACAAATATATGTTTGAAGCATACAAGAATATTTCAATGTTACAACATGTAGATTTACTATTTACAAACACACAGCTCTTTTACATCATCATAGCAACTCCTGAAGCTGAAGTAGGAATTATCTCTAGTTTATAAATGAGGAAAATGAAAGTTTGCTGTATGTGACATACAATAAGTGCAAATAGCTGCTGAAGGATTAAGACTCAAATAGACTAAGTGACTTGTGCAAGCTAGTGGTGGAACAGGGTTCAAACCCAAGTCTCTTTTAATTCTAAAACCAGCAGTCTATACAACAAAATATCGCTGTTTCCACAAACTGTTTTCATCATTATATACTGAATTTAAGTACAAATCTAAGTATAGTTATAAAACAGAACCAGGCAGTAATTTATTCACTGTATGGTCACATTTTAAAGTTATTTTTCTTAGTATAATACTGACAGTGCAATCAGCATCAGAAGACCACAGGGGCTGGAAGCTTGTCATGCCAGCTCATTACTTCAATGCACACAATTGTAATACCACAGGATGGACAACTTGAAAGTTATTCAAAAGAGCAAATATATTCAATCATTCATTCATTCACTCACTGATTCCTTAAACTAAACAACATTTGTTGAGCACTTACAACATGACAGAAATAAAAAAATTTAAATGCCTACAATGTACCATGGACATACTCATAAACAATCTCATTTTGTCTTCCCAGAACTCTTCAAAAGAGAGGACTGTATTCTATTTGATAGGCAAGAAAAAGGAAGCTCTGAAAAGCTAAATAACTTTCTAAAGCTCAATGTCGTTTCCAAGTTCCATGGGCACAAACGCATGTACACACGTGGGCAGCTTCTGTTCTTAGGTAGCCAGTAATGGCAGACTACAGCAGGACCAAACAAGAGCAAGGGCCCAACACTACATTGTTCAAAACACACATTTCACTGTTAAAAAGCCCTTTCATATATGCAAACATAAAAGCTGGAAGGATGGATATATACTAAAATGTTTTAGTGGTAGGAGTATGTACTTTTTTCTTCATTATGCTTTTCTGTACTATGAAAATATACTGCATTTAGGAATAAAAAAAAATATGTCAGGAAATCTTTTGTCTTAACAGCTTAAATTATTACAACTTCAAGTTGTGACCCGTCCTGTTACATACAGAGAATATTTTCAGTTTAGCAAACTGGGGGAACACTGGGGTAAACAGCTAAGGCTACTCCCAGCAAAGCCAACTGGGCCATGGCTGAGATCAATATTACCAGCAAGCCTGTTGGGGAGTTCTACCTTCTTGGGTCATATCAGCAATTTTTAAAAAATAAAGCACACAACAGAAAATAAAAAGGAAAACGTCAGCAATAAAGACAGCTTTGCAAAACGTGTTTAGGTACATGATTTGATCTTCTAATGCTCTGCACCTTCTTCACAGCATTACACACACACTGCCCTTCTTGCTGCTCCTTCAATACGCCTGTGACACCCTCACATGAGGGACTGCTGTGGCTAATGCCCTTGCCTGTAAGGCTCTTCCCCTCAAGAAATCCCAATGACTAACTCCCTCACCTTTGAAGGTGAGTTCAAAGCTCACCTTCTTGGTGATGCTCACAAACTCCTACTCCTCTGGGCATTCCTGATCCTCCTTACCCTAGACCTAGCCTTTCTTTGTTTCATACACTCAACAAAGTTATTACTGAGCACTTCATCTGTGTAAGGTATTGTACCAGAAAGTAATATCCGAGAATGAAAAAGTATGACACCTTTTGAGCACTTTTCGTTCCACAGAATCATAGAACCATGCAAATAACACCTCCTCTGAGTCAGACATAAAACCTGTATTATTCCTCAGAAGTTAATAGGTGAGATAGCAAAAGGTGAAAAGCAGCAGATCCAAGAATTGAGCCCAAATCTCTGACTCCTAAATTAAACATTCTCCTAGAAGTTTTCTCTTTAGTTGATGTACTTTCAAGTTATTATTAAGGAAAAAATACTTTGCTTCTGGAAGATACTCAGTATCAGAGTGCAGGCACAATTAAACAGTAAACAAACTGGACAGTTTCTGAAACAAATAAATAGAATGTGCTTTAAAATGCAGCACAGTTTTTACAGTTCTAAAGCAAAATTAGGGTACCTGAAACTGTTCATTCAAAGATTAAATTAAGAACCAAATATTTTGCAACACTGTGGTACTTGTGTTAATTGTGAACAGATCACAAGACTTCGTATGAGAATCAGAACCCATCTTAATAGTAAAAACTGGTGCTAGAAAAATTGAGGAATGAGTCAATTTGAGTAGCTGTTTTCAAAGAATTATTTTGACTACCAAAAAAGTGTAGCTCTTCTTTATCTCAGCTGTTTCAGAATGTGAAGTCATTACAGAAACATGAGCTTTTACCAGCTAGCTGGGGTTTTACTGCAATCAGGTCAGATTCTCTCCTACGGAATCCTCTGGTAATCTACTGGTTAGGGCTCTTCCACTGCAGGGGGCACAGGTTTGATCCCTGGTCAGTGAACTAAGATCCTGCATGCTGTCTGGCACAGCCAAAAAAAAAAAAAACCTCTTTCAGATCACACACACAACTGAAACCATTCTTCACTTATAAACAGACTTCCATATTGTTTCAGTAATATTTTAACAGTTGGCATTTTCCCCTACATTTTATAACTCCTGGCAAAGGTAGGAAACCTGAGGGAAACAAACATATGGGGGCCATATTTCTATAGGTAATTTTAATAACTAAATGTAGGAATGTTCTACAATAATTTTTTTTCTAAAGTATCATTTCTGAAGATGAAGCCTTAAAAGGGACTTTATCACAGAGACAAACTGTAGTCCCTCAAATCCCAATGTCCCACTCACACTCCACTGGAAGGCTCACTGGACTGCCCCAAACAGTCTATGCAATCCTACTCAGTTCTCACCTGAAAAACTAAAGTCCCAAGAAGGACAGTGACTTGTCCTAAACTGCCTTGTGAACTAGTAGATGAATCAATACTAAACACTCAAACTCTGATTTTTGAGTTTTAACTATATTGTCTGAGGTGAGGTGAAAGCTGCTCAGTCATGTCCGAGTCTTTGCGACCCCATGGACTATATAGTCCACGAAATTTTCCAGGCCAGAGTACTAGAGTAAGTAGCCTTTCCCTTCTCCAGGGTGTCTTCCCAACCCAGGGATATTGTCTGATGCCTCCCTAAATTTGCCATCAGGCTACCAAAAGACAAATCTGTGTTAATAAGACAACTAACATTTTTCCAGGTTATTGCTACCCCTCGGACAGGCAAGATATATGTTCCTCACAAGCCTTGAAACACTATTTGAGGCATTTTCCTCATTCTTTACCTCATCTTTGTCTTGGGTTTCTGAGACAGATGATAACTAGACCAGCAGTATCCAATGGCACTTTCTGCAACAGTGGAAATGGTTCATCATCTGAGTTGTTCAATACAGTAATCATGGCTCAGTGGGTAAAGAATTCGCCTGCAATGCAGGAAGACACAGGAGATGCTGGTTCGATACCTGGGTTGGAACGATCCCCTGGAGAAGGGAGATGGTAACCCACTCCAGTATTCTTGCCTGAAAAATCCCAAGGACAGAGAAGTCTGGTGGGCTACAGCCCAAAGGTTCGCAAGGAGTCAGACACAACTGAGTGACACATACACATGACCACTGTGCCCTCAAGAAACGGCTACTGTCACTGAGGAATGGAATTTTATGTTTTATTCCATTTTAGTGAATTTACAGTACAGTTATAGATATCTAAACCTTCAGTCATTCTACTGCATGTGACCCACCTACTGAACTGAGCAAAACACTGCTGGTAGAGTCCCACAGAAATTCCTTTTTTCCAGTGTTAAAAATTCTTCTGATGCCTAAAGATCTTTTTCTAAAATCTCTTAAGTTCAATTACAACAGCTTCCTTCCAGTACTAGCCTCTCGTAATCTTCAGGAAGAAATGAGAAAAGTATTGGCATTCTAATTCACTTGACAGTTTTCTTTCGCTCCAATACTCAAATATTTTTCTGAGATGATTTCTTCCTCCTTTTCCCTTTTTTGGTATTATTTTAGTAATGTTCATGTCTACAAATTCAGGTGACTAAAAATTAGATACATTAAAATATAATGTTCAAGGTTCTACATAATGAGAAAATCACACAACTAGAGGAATCAGAGATCTTGATCCCAACATCACTGAGGGAACCAAAGCAGTTGGAATCTGACTGCAGTCTCTACAAGGAGAACCAAGACCTGGGTTCATGGCATTACATAAGAAACTTCTCCGAAGTCGCATTTTTGTCCTTCTCCTCTTGAGTGGAATAACTGGAATGCCACTGAGAATCCACTGAAGACCATGATTTTTATTTTGGCTAAGATAATAATGAGCTGTTCTAACGGAAACTGGCCACAGGGTTTGCTAGCTTCTTCAGGGCCAATTCTGACATCTGGCTGTGCCAGTGAGCCACACGGCAAGACTCCTTAAAAAAAGAAAACCCCCAAAACAGGTATCCAATTCACGATACAGATTTATTAAGTCATTGAAGGATATAAGCGTATTCTTACTCATTCCACTCAAGACTGAAAATTAACTCATCAATTTAACCTTTTAAGGCTCTGTTCCGGTCTTCCTTCAAGACTTCTGATTCTGCCAATGAGAAGAAATTTGCTTTTTTTTAGACGTCTGCAGCTGTACTTCTCATACTTAATGGGCATATATGAATCAGAAAGGTACACTATTAAAGTACAGATTCTGAATCAGTATGCCTGGGGTGAGGACACTGGAAGAAGCAAGATCTACAATTCACATCTACAAATACCTTAAGGGCACCTATCATTCTCATTTTGGAATTCTAATTACTTACATATAGGTCTTCTCTCCCTCACTGAACTATAAATTCCCTGAAAGCATGATATGAATCTCAATTATGTTTCTCTTCCATAGCAGACAGTAAGCAGGTGCTCAAACGACAGAAGGAAAGGAAAGAATAATACTAAGGAAATAAATCTGCTGCAGCCTGAAATCGAGGTAGATCCTTTCTATGGGATCAAAGGAAGGCTAACAAGCACTGAATGCTGTGAAAAGCCAAACTGTTTTTTCATTCAGTTAGTTAAATGAAACAGAGTACAGTAATAGAAGAAAAGCTGTGACCAAAGCGTGCTCTTCCTCCCACTGGATAGCAGAGTGAGGGGGCCACAGACCTGCAAAGCCAGCAGATTTTTTTAGAAACTACCCAGACAAGTAAGAAATTTACTAATTAGAGAAGTCAGAGGAATATCCTTTTAAAAAACAAGATAGACTACCAAAGAATCACTGAATCATCAAATCTGGAGTGCTTACCTTAGAGACTAAAAAATTTAGTTAGGTAATTTACCCAAGGATACAGTGTTAAGGATGTGGAAGAGGTGGAACTTGGACATAGACGCCCTGACAGCTAACCCTGTACTTTTTGCACTCTGCTACCTCGTGAATGGACACTAAATGAAGAAAGAACACTTTCTGTCATTCTCAAACTGTATCTTGTGAGCACATCTATTCTGAATTACTGCAATGAGTAAACAAGGTTTTGAAAAGGGGTAAATAACAAACACATACATACATATTCAATCAGGACTATAAATAATCATTAACTATGAAGAAAACAAACCTTTGGTTGTAATCTAATAAATGTACATTTAAACCAGATAATATTGTTGGTCTACTAAATTGGCACAGACTACAAAAACACCCATTTTAACTAGACTATGAGGAAGTAGGTATACTCATACATTGTTCATAGAAATAAACATGTGTACAACTTTCCAGTAGGACAAATCTGTGCAATGTATCAGAAATCTTAAATAAAAGACATACCATAAAAGAAAAAAAAAAGGATTTAAGATATACAATTCTAGAGAATTACCCTGAGAATATATTTGCAGATCTATAGTGAATATCATTGTATATGAATCATCTGCATATTTTTTTAACAACTGTGGAAAACTGGAGATGACCAATAACTGTATTTTATATTAAAAATATAATTTATATTAAAATAGTAATATTTTAACAAATGATGAAGTAAAATATAGTGCATCTAAAAGCTGAGTTACTACAAAGCTATTAAAAGTCAGAGTCTACAGTGTGGAACATGTTGTCAGCAACTGGGACAATTAGACATTTTTTAAAAGTTTTAACCCATCCAAAATATTACTGAGTTGAGTAGTACGCTCCAGTGCTTCTCAATCTGACTGTATTCGAGGATCAACTAAGGTGATAAAGAGTTAAAAACTCCATGTCAAAGAATGCAAATATGAGAAAAGTCTGTTACCTTGTTGGTGAGAACTCAAAATGGAAAAACTCCTGTGGAATTTCCACTATCTATCAATATTTACAAAGTTACAAATACATTTATTATTTGCCTGAGCAACTTCAATTACAGGACTCTATTAATATCTCAAAAACACACCAGCAAAAGTACTTCTGAAAGTAGTTTAACATATTTATTAAAGCAAAAGAATGGTAACAACAGTAGCCACATCTACCCAGAGGAGAAATAAACAGTTTAAAAGAAATAAGGAATAGTTCTATCCTGAATACACTTTACACTACGATACACTTTACAGAGTTTAAGAGGAGAGAGGGTGGGAAGAGAAAGTATGAATAACGTGTCAGATTTATGAAGGGGATGGAGAAACATACAGATATACAGATACAAGTAGACTGCTTACACTTCTTTTTAAAAGAAAGAAATAAAAATTTAAAAAAAAAACTTTTAAAGGTTTCTTATATTAGGAGGAAGTTAAGAGAACAGAATAGACCAGGGATAGAGGTTAGCCTTCTGTAAATATAGTTTGTTTTATAGATTGCTTTGGAAGCAGTAAACCTTATAAGGTTCATTTGTTTTTCTGAAGCTAACTACTGAGTTGGTAGTTAAGCCCACAAAAAGTTAACTACAAATGTATAGGGAATAAATGGAACAGAGAAACATGAAACCACACCACAAAGACACAATCAGCAATATTCAGAAAGTGAGAAATAATATAGGACAGAGGACCTAGTTTTCTCAACAATAAATTACAAGGGGAAAAAAATTGAGATTGAGAGAGAAGCCATAGATCTAAAAATTTTTCAAGAGATGTATAATCCAACTGGGATGTTATGTACCTTACACGGCTCCTATTTTGAACATTCAATTTGTTAAAAATTTTTTTTCTCTTTGAAACAGGAAAATCTTAACACTTAAGTATTTGATGATATAAAGAAATTTCTGTTACTTTTTCTACTGTGACAATGGTATTGTTTTTTGCTTTGTTGTTTAATTCATATCTTTTAGAGAGACATACTAGAGAAAAAACAAATGACCTGGGAATTAAAAACAAAATCAAACAAACAAAAAGCAATGTTTGGGTCCCCCAGATATAACCAGCCTGGTAGAGGGCCTACACAGAATTGTATTAAAATTGACCCAGATGGTTCTAATGAGCAAATAGGTTTTGTAAACCACTGATTTGGAGCAAGCCATATCAACAGGATAAAAAACCCACAGAGTTATAAATGGAAACACATGTATCCAAAAGTATTCTTTTTGATGACAGGAATCAGTATTTGTAATAGCCACAAATGGCTAAAACTGACATCTCTGAATTCTACTGTACTTATTTTTTAAGGTACTTAAAGAGTTTGGTTATATAAATATTTACTTAGCTCTCTGATTTACTGAGTTCCCTAAGCAAACACTTCTTGGCTTCTTATACACATTGAACAAACCAGGAAAACAATAATGTCAAAAGCCTAATGTCCAGGCACAAGGCAATTAGGGCTAGTAACAACTTATGATCTATAAACATAACAATTAAGAGATTAATGAGACAGCCTTTTCATAAAGTAACTGGAGCAGAATGTTATAAACATGTGAACCACAGAAAAGGTGATTTAGGCTGTATCAGACAACTTGATTCCAACTTAGTCTTATTTCATTTATCTCACATTCTCAAAACTTGTGTACAAAACCAATGCAGGAAGAACTATTAAGAAATAAATAATTTAAGGGGAAAATGATCACTTTTAATCCTGAGTAGACCCGTCTCAGAAAGATAAGCAGAAAAGAGCTAATTGGTAAGTAACCAACTCTTTGGTTAGTGATAAATGAAACATCCCCTTAACTTATCCTATGAGCTGTCAAGTAAAGATTGTCACATTGCAAAATGAAAAGATACTGCCATGATACATCTGGCCAGATGCGTTTTCTCTGATTCAGGTAGCTCTCCTTAAAAGCACACACAACTGAGAAGGAATTTACCAATCCAGACATTATATACATGGAGCTTTAGTAGAGAAATGTTGCTCCAACACTCAAATCATCCACAGAATGTGATAAACAGTTACAGAGGCAGAGATTATATACAGTTTAGGACCTAAAGTTATAATCACACATCAATGGATCAATTCAAACCATAACAGTAATAATATAATGAGGTACAGTAAAGGTATCAGGAGGATTATGCCTTTTTTGCATTTGCCAAGTGACTCAAATACCTTTTCTGATTTACCTAAAATCAGAGTGTCTACAATACCTGACTTTGCCCAAGACATGTTGCAAATTCAGTGGAGTTTAAAAATAATTTAAAGGCAAAGGGTGTGTTTCAAAAAGCAAGTTCAAAATGCAAGTACTCATTGTCTAAGACCCTGACTTTAAAGCTATCTATATATTAAAGCTCAGGGAAGAAAAAGTTGTCACACTGAATTTCACTTTTATGTTTGGTTACCCATCCCAGAAAGGCTTTTAAGGCATAAGAATGATATATCCCCAAATGATTTTGAGATGGAGGTGGGGGTGAACTACCTGCCTATAGAAGTTTAGGATTTTATGTTTCAGCTGTTATCTTATGAACACCACTAAAGAGATCTAGTTTTTTAGGGCTGAGGTATAGTTTGCCTGAAAAAAAAATCATTGCGGTAAGAGAATATATGGCTTTTGAGAGCATGCCATTTAAGGGAGAGAAAAGAAATGACCTCAGCTAAGTGGGAACTTAGATATTCAATGGCTGAACGTGGGAGGGAATAAACTTGAAGTCTGAGAAGGGAAGTTGGAAGGAGGAGGAAGAAAGTACACTAAAGAAATTAAAGGATGTATTTTTAGACAGGTGGGTTAATGAGTAAGCAGGTTCCATCACAAGAACAGAACTGCCAATTAGATAAGTAATTCAAATTGTGATCAGACAGATGTTCTATAAATATTTGCTAACTGGCATATGATTATTAAAACTACTTTGGTAAACACTGTGTTTGAATTGAATTTAGCTCCACTTGTAATTCTGGCTTACTAAACCTTTTCCTGGGTTTTATTTTCCAGCCTATTAACCTTTACAGGTATTGTTGAAAATACCTTCTATTCTGCTACATTTATTTAGAAAGTTAAGTATACAAAATGTTAACTAGATTTTAAAAGTATTAGAAAAAAATTTTTATGCTTAACAAGGTTTGTAGGCTTTCCATAAAAAGCATAAGTTATTTCAAAACAAATTTTTTCTTTCTTAAATTTAGCTCTACAGCCAAACAGTGAATCTGATACAGTTTCCCTAATCAGCACTTCACCTTGTCTTTCCAATCTCTTATAATTTTTGCCCTTCATGTTTTTTGTAACCTATGCAAACCACTCATAATTCTGGCCATCTTTTGGATATGGAAAGATTAGTATCTATTACCCTTAAAGACAGAGTGGTCTCTGAGTATTATTCCAGTACTCCAGAAGAAAGAGACCCACAAGGTATGGTGCAATTACCAAGAAATAGTTCTCTACAGAATATTTTCCTCTATAGAGAAGCCACTAGTTACTCTATGATTATAAGAAGTGACAACAGGACACTTCATCATGTAACATTACCATGTTCATATGCAACTTTTGGTTCTCAAAAGTATTTTCACATATCCTTTAGTTTTTTAATAGCACTTTTCCTCTGAAAAAGTCCAAGTACTGGGTACCGCGTTTGAATATGGCTTGAAAATCACAGAGAAAAGAGGGAGGAGAGAGGAAGGAGAGGGGAGAGAAGATAAAACAGGAAGAGAGGGGACAGGCAGAGACAAACTATTTCAAACACAAACATTAAAAATTTAATGTGATACGGCAGAATAAGCACTGTGAATCAAGAGACCTGCTTCAAATCCCAGTTCTGCCAGTAACCAGCTATATGACTTCCTACGAGTCACTGAATTACATTTCTTACATTGTCAAGAGTGATTTTAACTTAATGCTCAACTTAAATTTAGCTTTATAAAAACCTACTACAATTAAAGTACTTTCAAATATAGTGTTATAACAACAGTTCAATTAAAAGTACATCATTTTGCCACATGGAGTTAGTCCTTCACGTTTGTCTCAATTTGACCTGCAGCCTGGATTACTCAGGTTGCACACTCAACATGTACTTTGGAGAAAGACGGAGTGGGGAAGATTCCTTTGCAAGATGGGATGGTGCTGAGCCGGTGAGGGAGTTAAGGAATAAGTGTATATGTACGCAGAAAACCTGGTCATTCACCAATCAGAAGCCTGAAGAACAACTATGCTTAAATTTCGGGGTGGAGAGGGGCAGTATAACCAGATGTGAGGGAGGCTCTGAGCTGAGGCTTTCTGGTAATCACAGCCTCCACCCTTCAAACCTTTCCTCCCCCAGTGGACACCAAACCAGCTTCCAGTTCCGGGTTCCCAACCAATCGTATCAAGCCACAACAGAGGGCTCCGCCGACCCGGGCACCGTTCAGGGCTCAAGAGCGAGATTCACAAGACCCCAGCACCTGTCGGCCTCACACTATTCCCAAAAGCAGCGGGTGGGAGGGAACAGAAGGTCTACGCCCCGACCTTTTGGACACAGACTACCACCAAGTTCATGAGCCCTCTGGACTGAAACAACTTCCGAAAGCCGGGAGAAAGGGCGCTGCTCGCCGTGACCCTCCCACAGACTCTTCTCCCAGGGCAAATTCTCGGGTTTCCAGGTCTCACTCTCCGTCCGTGGTTTCTCAGGCCTCAGGAACCCGGGGCCTGGGAAGCGGACAGACGGATGCCGAGAATGAAGGCAGCGGGGAAGGGTGCACTCCTCGCCACCAGGAGGAAAAACAGGAAAGCAAGGGTAGGAGCAGCTGTGTCCCCCGCGGCAAGAGCGGGAGACCGACGGACCCTCTATCGAAGGGTCTGTCATTCGTTCACTCACTCACCAGGAGCAGCAGGGAGCATCTGAGGTCGGGTAAGGATAGAAAGATGGCAGGAATCATGGTAACGCCGGAGTCCGCGGCAGGGACAGGCGCTGGCGGCTGGGACTGGAGAAGGTTGGGTTAGGATAGGAAAGGGCTGGGCTCCGGGCGCCGGCGGCAGTGGAGGATTCTCCCGGCGGTGGCAACCCGTCCTCTCGACCCGGAGCTCCAGCGGCGAACACCCGGGACAACTTCCAGAGAGGCCTCGCACACCCTCACTTCCGGGTCCTGCCTCTCTCAGAGCACGTCGGTACGTGTAGTCCTGCGCCATTCTCAACGAGCACGTCATCAAACGCACGGAACTCTTTTCCCATCAAGCTCTCGGGCTTGGTCCACCAAGTCGGCCGCGCGCGGGGCCTTGTGGGATAGAAAGGGCGTGGGGAGAGTTACTAGAGGACGCGAACTACAATTCCCAGAAGGCTGTGCCGTCAAGAGCCTCACACCGCCTTCCCAGGGGTTCCACTAGTTTTCAGCTCGGTGGGCTCTGTCCCAGCCGGATGTAGTGGCCAGGCCTGGCAGGAGGGGCGGCCCAGCGGGGGTCGTGCCTCCTGGAGCCGCCCCCAGGACGAGAGTCCTGGAGGAGGCGACGGTGAGTAAGAGGGGGCCTGGCTGGGGAGGCTGCTATCAGTCTGCAGTGCTTAGTCCCTGCCTCAAACTCTCGGCCCTCTTGGTCTGAGCTGTGGCCTGAACCTCCAGTCACTGGCCTCCTTGCCTGCTTGCTCTTCTCTCTGCGTTAGTTCTAGCATTATGAAATCAGAGCCACCCCTTTGGTGGGTTTCAGTGGAATGTGTTAATGACTTACCCGTAATTGTCACTTTAGATTCCTGTAAGAAATAGTTACGGGATGGACTGGGGAAGTCCATTGTGAACTGAAAAGCTTAGTAGGAGAGTGATTGCTACTGATGCATGGATCACTCCTACAGGATAATTACAACACTTGCTAGCCAAGCAGTTAAGGAACTTAACCTGGGCCCGGTTAGTTCTCCAGATTGATTTACTAACACCTAGCCAGATCGCCCTGCCCCCAGTTGTAGCCAAGCAATCTCAACTGAGCTTGCCTGATAGCTCAGCTGCTAAAGAATCTGCCTGCAATGCAGGAGACCCAGGTTTGATGTCAGTCACCATCTCTGAGAACTTCCCGAACAACCAATCCTTTGGTCCTAATCACAATTACTCTTCCTTTGCTTGTGACTACAGCACCACTTTGGGCTTCCCTGGTGTCTCAGATAGTAAAGAATTCGCCTGCAATGCAGGAGACCTGGGTTCTATCTCTGAGTTGGGAAGAACCTCTGGAGAAGGGAATGGCTACCCACTCCAGTATTCTTACCTGGAGAATTCCATAGATGAGGAGCCTGGAAGAGTCAGTCATGACTGAGCGACTAACAGTACCGCTACTACAGCACCGCTAGTTTTCTGTAGCTATTATTAGAGCGTTTATTACACTGGCTTGTTTTATAACTATAATAACTAATGATGATACTTTGCATTTTATAGAATTTCATAACTAAGAGGTTTTGATCTATAAAAATTTATGAAAAACGTTAGTGCTAAAAAAATTTTTATATAAAAAATTTGAGTTTCTTTCTTTCTTTTTTTTTTAAAAAAAAGGATTTCTCAGGCTGACAAAATTAAATAGTGATGGAGTCAAGATTTTTATTTAAGTCTCCTCTCTCCTAGTCTGCTGTTCTTATCTCTTTACCACTCACCGACCTTTCTGGTAAATAGAAATGAGGAGTTAAAAAACATCAGAGACAGATGAGTATGAACTCATTACTCCAAGAAACTAAACTTTGACCCTGGTCACCCTCTGGACTTAGTACTCAGCCTATGACTGATTTTCCATTCAACAAGCATTCACTGAAAACCATCTATCTACCTGTTTCTGTACTAAGTTGCTAAGAATTATGAGATGAGATATATATAAATACATATAACTGAGGTAAAATTTTCAGTTTATTTTCCATAAGTTTTTTTGTGATTCTGATGTGTCCAAAACTCTGATCACCTGGAGTGATCTAAAGTGCAGAACAATGTCTAGAGTTCAGAACAGTGCCTAGCACATAGTTGGCACTCAACCTGTTGAATGAATCAGTATGGTCTACTGAGTTCATGTTTCATATTTTACAGGAAGGCAGAGCTGAGGCAGCCTACATTTACACTGCATATTATTAAAGAACTCCACCTTGAGCCCAAGTACAATTACTCTTGTGTTTTAACCTCCACGCCTGTTTTGCAGCTTCTTTAAGTCACTTTAACTTAATCCTGCATATAACTGGTTTTTCTGACATGACAGACTTGCTCAGACATGACAGAAGTCTCTAAAAAGGCCCATAATTTCTGCCAACATGTTAATTGAAATTGTCAGCAAAATAAAGCCATGAAGAGCTAAACTTTACAAAATTAAGAAAATACTTTCACTTTAAAATAACCAATAATCGTTGTCAATGACAGTCAAACTCATGAACTGTAATAAATTTATTTTACAAAAGATAGTCACAGGGATTGGAGTTTCACTTTTTGTTAAAATCAGAAGAGGGCTTGCTTACCCTTATGGTAGATATTGGCTGTAGCTAATTAACAGCTGCTTCCTTTAAATAGGTACACATGCTCCAGTTTGCTGTGTTACTTATCACTCCGCATGTTTCTTGTACTTATTGTCTCCCTTATCCTTGTAGGTTCAAGTTTGAAACATCTTAAGTTTAGGATGCAAGTGTATGATCATTGATGAAACTACTCTTCTTTCCTTCCATCAGGTGCTTGAATTCTTCCTGCTCCTTTTCTGACATAATCCAATCTCTACTTAAGCACTCTTATGATAGGGAATGTACTATTTTCCTATGCAGCTAATGCATTTCTAGAAGAGTCTATCAAACCATATCAAATGATCAGTTAGCAAAATTTTCCTTAATGAAACATGGTTTATCCTAATGGTGTGATTTCCAAGTTAAGTTCCTGAGGTCAAGATCTCTAACTAGGTATATTTCCCTGGTGGACACAAGAAGAGAACAAATAAAAATGCCTCCTTTTGTGGGCATGAAAGAAAGAATGAGGTACCTTCTAATTTAGCACTTAAATCTAGGTAATTCTAACCTGACAAGTTTATATCATTATCTATTTTGTGACTTGGTCGTCACCTTTAGTTCCAGTATCAGTTCTAATATTTAGTAATACATGGAATCAAATCACCTGTATTAACTTAGCCAGTCACTGTGCCTTTTGAACCCTGGGTCTAATGTTAAATACTCAGAATTTTTTTTTCCCCCCTTAGCCCATGATAAGCTTAGGAACATCTTAGAAGCATCTAATCCTTTCATTTTACAGATTGTACAGAAGCAACTTGTACAGAAGTTCAGCTGATCTCCTTATGTCTCTTCTAAAACGAAGACGGTAGACATTTTGAATCCTGGCGAAGTGTTTCTAGTAAGCCATATTTATAACATACCCATTTAGAACTGGTGAGATGGATTTCAGAAGTGTTTCCTCTGGATATTTATTGGTTGCATCATTGTTTCAGGTTGTTCCAGTTGTTGAGAAGACTATGAACAGGTCAGAGAACTTGTTCTTTCCCGGTTCTTCATTAGCATCCCAAGTTCATGCTGCTGCTATTAATGGAGATAAGGGTGCTCTTCACAAGCTTATAGTAGGTAAGCTCCAAGCTCCTCTTTAAGTACAGGAACTTTAAAAAATAACTCTTTGTGCTAAGGAAATTTGTTCATTTTAGTTTTAATTTGCAGTTTACTCACACATTTTAGTGGAAATACATTATTGTTCATATTTGGTTTCAAGACTTGGACAAGAAAGAAATTAAGTCCTGAAACTTAAAACTGTGGATAAGATTAGATGAAAGTACTTGAGAAATACCTGTGTGTTTGGCGTTGAATCTAGATAGGTACTCTAAGGTGCTAAGAGAATTAATTTGTCTTTTAATAATTCATCTGTTATTAGAGATCTCTGTAAGACAGAGATCTGGAATGAGATATTAGATAATGATCTATAGCATTTAATATATTCCAAAGTAATGTTTACAAATGATTTAAATTTCAATGATTTTAAATTGATTAAGTGTTCTTATCATTGATTCAGCTGATTGAAGTTGATAGTGGTCACCCTGTCTTATATATAGAGAAATGTCCAACATGGAGGTTGTAGAAGAACTTCCAGAGTTTTAGGGAATAAAGTGAACAGGAAAAAGACAGTGGCTGAGAATTTTCCAGGACTGCAAAAACTGTAAATCTACATAGTCACAAGTCGTTAGTCCCAAAGAAAATAAATAATATAAAAATCTCTGTTATTTGTAACCTTAATACATAACACTAAATGTCTAGTGACATCATGATTGACAACCTAGTCTTTAAAGTCAGCACTACTTGAACCTCCATACCTATTCATTTAGAATTTATTTTCACTCTAAATGTCTCGTTTTTCCAGGAATCTCTACCCATGCACCCTAACTGATGACTAGGTTTTCTGTTCCTCAATATGGCATAAATTTTGTCTTTGTTTCCCTCATCTATTCTCTCTCCCTTTTTTCACCTTCTACCCCCTTACCTTCTTCTCTGCTAAGCAAACTCCAACTCATCTTCAAAGACAAAGTTCTTTTACCACATTCTCTGTAAAGATTTCTCTTCTCTGTGAAGTGAGATGTGATCTTCACTTCACCTCAGCTATCTGCATTCAGTTACTCTTCGAATTTGACGTCTTCCACCACCTGCGAATCTCTCACTCAGACACTGAAATTCAACTAAAATTGAATTCAACTAAAATTCTTAGTTCCAGCTCATTTACTAATGAGAATGATAGTTTTTCAGTGTCACTAAAGCCTCCAATCCATTATCTTTTTCACTTCTGACCGTCATTCTTCTTCTGTGTTTACTTTCCTTTCTATTCAGCCCTGATTCCACAGTGTATTATTAAAATCCTTCTCTTGGAAAAACGCCCTTTTTTCCTCACCTGTGACACCTGGCTGTTGCAATCCCAACTCTGGATAGACCTAATCCATCTACCTCTGTCAAGCCCTGAACTGTCTGGAAGATTGGTAATACCTTAAATGCATGCCTACCCACTTCAGAAAGGCACTCAAGACTCTCTGCTCATCATATTACATTTCTGCATATGACTGTCCCATACCTTTTTACTCTACTGAAACTCTGACTACTGCCATATCTCCCTCCCTCCCTTTCTCAGCTAATGCTTCTTACTGAAAGTGAAAACACTGAATAGGAACTCTCCCAGCTTTCAGCCCAATAACTATGTCAGCCTACAACTTCACCCATTTTCTTCTGTCTTCCTGCTAAAACAGAGCAAATATCCCTTTCTGTCAAAGATAGTTTCTCCCTACATCCTGTCTTCTCAGGGATCTTGTTTCATTTTTTTAACCTCTGGTTACTACATCATCAACCTTTTCTATTCTAAATTGTTTATCAACATTGAAGATAAACATGCTCTGTTAGCTTCATTATTTAAAAATCCCTTCTCTGTTCCTTCTAGGTATCCCCCTCTAGGTATTGCCATATCTGTCAGCCTTCCTTTGTGTAAATGTATGAGAACATGGGCTAAACTGCTTTAACAGTGACTTAAATAAGATAAAGGTATATTTCATTCTCCTAATAGAACAAAAGTAAGTGGGCAGTCTAGGGTGGAGAGACATCCATCTCTGGGATGTTCCATCTCTGGGACGTCCTAGGGATGTTCCTAGGGCTTTACTTTGCCATTCTCAACATGTGGCTTCCATCTTTGGGTCAAAGGCAGATTCTTTCTCTGTTGTCACAGCCCAGCTAGCAGGAAGGGGGAAGGAGAGAGTGCAGGGTAGCAATTTGTCATCCTGGAAATTGTGGGTGGAGTTAGAGCCACACCTAAGACAAAGAGGCTAAAAAAAATTCTCTCTCCCTGAATGGCATCACGCCTAGCTAAAACTCAGGGTGCTCAGTTCCCAGAAAGAAAGAATGAGAGAGTGGTATGGGGGCCATTATCAACCTCCTTCACCAAAACCAAGCTTCTTGAGCCATCTGCACTCTTTATCCCCACATCTTTATCTCCATCTGTATTTTACTGAAAGAAAAGAAAATATACTTTCTTATTTGGAAATATATGTATAGAAAAGTCCATAGAACTTAAATGTTCAATTTAATGAATAAATATTAAGCAAAAGTGCATGTAGTCAACATGAAGTCGGAGAATAGGACATTGTTCTTCCAGAAGCCCCAGTTCATCCTTCCTTCCTTTTTGGCATACTATGCTGTCGTGACGTTTATGTGATAATTATATTGTAGTTTTGCCACCTAGTCATATGTCTTATACTCTATAGTTTAGTTTTGCCTTTTTTGGACTTTTCTCTTAAATGTTCCATGTTTACTTGTACTAAAAATTGTATATTCGGTTATATCATTTTCAAGCTCAAAACACTTGAATTGCTTCCCATTGTATTTGGAACAAAATTTTGAAACTATACCTCTTTCTCTCTCCAACCTCACATCTCACCACTTTCTTCCTAGAAGAAAACCTGCTTTATTTTCATTTCTCAAATCTGTAAGCCCTTTTCCATCTCAAAGCTTTTGCCTAAAATACTATTCTCCTCATTCTCTGTCTGGCTGACCTTTTCTCATCCTTCAGATCTCATCATTGAGGTCACTTCTTCATAGAAGCCTGCTCTGGCCCAATGAATCTCAGTGAAGTCTATTCATTGTTTTCTCTCTTGAAACTCTTCAGTTTTCTATCATAGAATTTGTCTCAGGTCAGAACTGTGTATGTGTATGTTTGGTTATTTTAATGTCTCTCTCCTCTCTTTGATAGCCTCCGTGAGTATAGACTAGGTCTGTTGAAGTCATCATTATACACACAAAATCCAGCGCAGTGCTTGGCACATAGTAGGCACATGAGAAATGCTTGTTGAAGAGGTAAATGAAGATTATTATCATTGTTTTAAGTATCTTTCCTCCCAATAAGTCTATAATCATTTAGAGGGCTGAGATTATATCTGAATTGAGTTGAATTGAATAAAGGGACAAGTTAGGGCTAAATTTCATTGGAAAAAAATTTTCAAGTCAGAATTCCTCAAGAAAACATATTTTATAACTCTTTCATTATTTTAACATGAAATATAATTATCAAGGGGAACAAAGTGTGCAGTATGTTGTAAATTAAAAGCACTTAAATAGGCTCAATCATATAAATTAATGTGTTACATAATAAAACTTGAAATATTTCTATAATTTTTTGTCTCCAAAGGAAAATATTCCTTAAAAACAAAGAAGCAATCATGATATGAAACAAATACAGAACTGATAAATGTATTTATAAGTCAGTTCATGTATTTTATTGTGTTGTCTAAGGAATCCCTTACTCATTACTGACTTTGAGCTGTAGTATTATTCACCTTTTAAGAATTCTGCCATTTTTGTCTTCTGTTCAAAGACAATAATACCTTTGCTCTGTGGTATTTCCTAACATTTGTATATTCCCACCAAATAATATGTTATTTTTTAGTATTAAGATTCATCTTAAATTTCAGTGTATCTTACATGTTCTTTTATATAGCATGAATGATGATCTCTTAAGTATATGCTGTTTCTCTTTTCTAAACTAGTAACATAGTACTACAGATGAATTATTTTTTTCCTTCAATCTTTGCTCACCAACTGCTTGGTGAATTCATTCACTTTAGCATTTTCTGTTTTCCCTTCTCTGTTTCCATGGAGAAGTATGTCGTGATGTGTTTGACTCCATGGAAACAGATGAGCATCTCTTTCTACATACACAGCTAATTAAATCGAACACTTTCTATGCTGCCCATTGTCCTGGAGGGGTAGTGAAGAGGCTTTCCCTGAATGAGACATCATTTTAGTAGCAATTCTTAGTGTTTAACCTATTACAGTGGATTAATGTTTTAACATAGTTCATTATATCCTAGATTCAGATGAATTAGGACTCAGTACTGGGCCCTAAAAACATAAACATACATGGTAAAATCCTTTCATGCTATGAGTATCATTTATAGATGTGTAGATTTTTCTGTTAACATTAAGCTCAAAGAATTTAATTGAATACCAGAGGTATTGTGGATAATATATTTTAGTCAATTCATTTTAATACTATACAGTGTAATACAGTAAAAAGGATACAGATTTTAGAGTCAGATAAACCTGAGATTTTAATTCTGGCCTTGTCTTTTTTTAAAATTAAGTAATCTATTTATTTGGCTGCACCAGGTCTTAGTTGCAGCCTCAGGACTTTGATCTTTGTTGAGGCATGTGGGGTCTTTCAGCTGTCCAATTCTTATCGCAGTATGTGGGATCTAGTTCCTTGACCAAGGATGGAACCGAGACTCCCTGCATGGGAAACATGGAGTCTTAGCCCCTGACCCACCAAAGAAGACCCTGGCTTTGTTATTTATTAATTATATTACCTTGGCTTAAACCACTTAACCTTTTTGAGCCTCTTTCCTCATCTGTAAACTATAGATTATAATACTCTGCCTGTGGGACAGTTAACTTAGATAAGGATTGCAAAATATCTAGCATCACACATGGCAGACAATAGATAGAAACTTGTTATATCAGGTTGGACTTATAGTAAAATGATCAAATCTTGTGTAGTCTCAGAAATGTCTCAAAATGAAAAATCTCTAAATGCTAACAAAGAATGATCCTGCTTTCTTTGTAAAAACCAAACAAAATAATCTGTAAATATTCACTGTGTGTAATGATGGATCCTGGCATCATTGCTAAAAGTATTTGGGGTATTTGCAGTGGTAAGGTAGCCAGGCAGCACCATTTCTGATTCTACTGTAACTTTTGTTGACCTGTCCATGCTCTGAACTTAACATAAATCTCTCTGAATCGTTTCTTTTTGTTTATAACATCTCCCAACACAGTAGTTAGGTGTGGCAGGGAGCCTCATAAGTCGTAGAGCAGTGACATTATTTCAGGTTGCTTCTTCCTTTACCCTGACTTTAAATGTTATGGTCATTAAAGGTTTTATAAGTGGTTGCTTACATAAATGAAAGTAAAAATGTTAGTCACTCAGTCATGTCTGACTCTTTGTGACCCCATGGACTGTAGCCTGCCAGGCTCCTCTGTCCATAGGATTCTCCAGGCAAGAATACTGGAGTGAGTAACCATTTTCTTCTCCCGGGGATCTTCCCAACTGAGGGATGAAACCTGCGTCTCCTGCATCACAGGCAGATTCTTTACCATCCTAGCCACCAGGGAAGCCTACATATGTATATGTTTACAAATATACTTACAGGCATGTGCATCTATACTAATAATGATAATAAAATTAGCCAACATTCATAAAGCTATGTTATATAAGCACCATCTTATATGTTTGTAACACATGAACTCATTTAATAGCAAAACACCATGAAGAGTTTGGGGTACTCTTACTTCCCTCATTTTATAGGTCAGGATACTGAGATGTGGAGAGATTAAGTAAGTTGTCTAATAAAGAACAGAACTGAGATTGAAGCCTGCAAGACTGATTGTAAAGTCCATCCTTCAAAATACTAAACTATAGGGGCTCCATGTATAGCTAGATATGTCTACATATACATGCCCATTCTTGTGTATGAGTGCGCATAGAAAGACAAACATGAGAGGAAGACAAGAAAGTTGATTAGTTCCAAACCTTGACTCATGAAATTAATGGTTATCTAGTTTGGACTTTTCTGAACATTTTTGTTCAGAAAATTGCTATGAGCTCTTTTGGCAATCTGGAGAACTTTGTGAATCCCGTTCTCAGAAACATGTATTTTAAGAGCTTGAATATTATGTAATAAGAATCCAAAGAAAATCAGCTGTATCAAAATACACTTATCAAAGTATTTTAAAATTATGATGTAGCAATATACTTATACTCATTTTTAACCAAATAAATAGCAAGATCTAGTGGCAGATGTAGTAACTATGATAATTTGAAAATAGCAATGAGTGTAAATAATATTTTAAGATAGCTCAACAATTATAATGAGATAATATGTAAACACATTTTGTAAAATCTCAAGTGCCCTCAAAATATATACCCCTCCTGTGTTGTTGTTCTCATTTTATATCAGCACACTCAAGACTCAGCAGTTAAGCAGTTTAGTTGCATAGCTAATAACTACAAAGTTGAAACTCAAACCAAGTCATTGGATTATAGATCCTATCTTCTTTCCATTGTTCCCATGTGGCCTCTACAAAAATAAGCAGATAGTTTTTAAATCATCATAAATGTCTTCCCAAGATTGTGACAATCTGAAAGGTATGAAGTAAGAAGCAGGTGAAAGATAAATGCATCTTTGATGCCACACAAAGGTAATATTTTAGAACAAGCAAATAAGATATCTGTAGAGAATGCTGAATTCAATTGTGTTGGACAGTATGACACCATAGCTATTGTGTCAAGTGGCACAACTGTCCCTACATGTAACAGTCATTGCTTCTAAATGCTGGAGTTGCAGCTCTGGCTTCTGCACGTACCAGTTTACACAGATACTCCTGTTTCAGCTAGCCTTAAAATAACCAACTGCAGCAGAGCAGTGGGTTTCCAGTCACGGTTCCAGCTCAGCTTCCTGAACTGTGTATAGACTGAGCACATGCAGGATGCCAGCTGCAGTTGGTGGTGGTTTAGTGGCTACCTCCACAGTTGCATTATAATTAAAACAACACAGTGCACTAGCCAGCTGCATCCTATATTAGCTGTCCCTGATAGGAATGCATATTTAAGTGACTGCTATCCAGTGAATACTAGTTTGCATCATAAGCCCTACGTTTGTACAACATGTTGCAGTTACCAAACACTTCCAAACAATGAATCATCTCATTTGTTCATCAGAAGAAGCTGTGGTGGAGACTGGACAGGTATTAACTGAATGTTGTAACCGAGGAAGTGAAGGAAAGGAGTAGGGTAGCTAGATAAAGGAACAGGCCCTTTCTCGGCTACTCTCCTTTAGCAGGAAGCTCATAATCTAGCCATAGAGCCACTGTCCCCTTAAAGCACCTCAAAACAGGACCCAGGTGAGGAGGCTAAGGGCTGCTTTTTCTAATCATACTAAGGGATACATGCTTTCAGCTGCCTCAGATGCAGAAGTGTTCCTTATAGGCACAGCGAATTGGATGGTGGTGAAACAAGCAAATTAAATCTTCCCTGTTGGGAAGTATAAATATCAATGACACAAAACCGAAGTATGTCAGGGGTTGAAGAGAAGGCTTGACGTTTCCCTGTACCTTACAGCCAACTTTCTAAGAGTGAAGCAGCTGCCCTGGGATGCAGAGTGACCTGTTAACCCTGTGGTTCTGACTCCACTTTGGCCCCGCAAAATCTAATCAGTCACATACCCCATTGTGTGCCAATTGCCTCCATTTCTCACGTTCATTCTTACAACCACCGGTCCAGAATCCTCTCCTTTATTCAAACTTCTGCAGAAGGATGCTACTCTAGGAGGAAATTACATGAATTACCATTATTTTGCTAACAGTAAGTACTACTGTTTTTGCTTAATACTAACAAATAAGATGCGGATTGAGAGTATCTGTCAATTATGAAAGACAATAAGCTAGAGACTAGCATTTTTTCCAATAGTCATGTATGGATATGAGAGTTGGACTATAAAGAAAGCTGAGCACTGAAGAATTGATGCTTTTGAACTGTGGTATTGGAGAAGACTCTTGAGAGTCCCTTGGACTGCAAGGAGAGCCAACCAGTCCATCCTAAAGGAAATCAGTACTGAATATTCATTGAAAGGACTGATGCTGAAGCTGAAACCCCAATACTTTGGCCACCTGATGCGAAGAGCTGACTCATTAGAAAAGACCCTGATGCTGGGAAAGATTGAAGGCGGGAAGAGAAGGGGACGACAGAGGATGAAATGGTTGGATGGCATCACCAACTCAATGGACATGAGTTTGAGTAAGCTCTGGGAGTTGGTGATGGACAGGGAGGCCTGGTGTGCTACAGTCCATGGGGTCTCATAGAGTCAGACACGACTGAGCGACTGAACTGAACTGAACTGATACTCTGTGTCATTTTTCACTCTAGAAGGACTCAAATGATAAAAGGAACATGCTCTACCTGTAATACATTTCAGTTCTGTTAATGAATTTGGATTCAAATGAGTCCATATCTATAAATGCAGTGATAGAATCTCTGGAATCTTCTGGATTAGATATTGGAGGTCTTTGTATAGAAAATAATACCTAACACTATGTGACCACTCAGAAGACTTATGCATAGGGGCTTCTATTATCAGATATGCTGAGTCAAATTCAAAACTTACCTCCATCTTCAAAACCAAGATTCTGAAACAAAACAAAAACCTGCCTCTTCTAGGAGTTGGGCTTGCCTGGTGGCTCAGCCAGTAAAGAATCTGCCTGCAATGTGGGAGATATGGGTTCGATCCCTGAGTTGGGAAGATCCCCACTCCAGCATCCTGGCCTGGAGAAGTCCATGGACTTTATATAGTCCATGAGATCGCAAAGAGTCAGACATGACTGAGTGACTTACACTTCACTTCCAGGAGTTACTGTACATGACCTGAGTATTTTGTAGTGAGAGAAGTAAAGTCACTCAGTCGTGTCCAACTCTTTGAGACCCCATGGACTGTAGCCTAACAGGTTCCTCCATCTATGGGATTTTCCAGGCAAGAGTACTGGAGTGGGTTGCCATTTCTTTCTCCAGGGGATCTTCCCGACCCAGGGATCGAACCTGGGTCTCCTGCATTGTAGGCAGACACTTTACCATCTGAACAACCAGGGAAGATGAGTATTTTGTAAGGCTTTTTCAAATTTCAAGAGCAGTTACCTTTCTTGCTTTATCAGCAGCATACGTGGAAACACGGATCAGCAAAATGAGTTCTCGGAGAAGATATGAAGTACTTTTGGGTCCCAATACATCCAAGATTCAAATATATATTGAAATATTTAGAGCTAAAACAGCTTAGTTTCAGGCAAAAATAACTCAGACCAAAGCATGACATGTTCTCCTTCTTCACTTAGCAATTATATTTCCCCAAAGCAAATATTTCGTGTAGTCAGTTTTATTCCTCCATTAGCAGTTCATGCTGAAACACCTTAAAAGTAACTGCCTTCCCTCATGCTCAACTCATATATGATTACTCTCAGCCAGTACGTGGATATCTGATCGTTTGTAATGAAAGTAAATTTTTTTCACTTAACATGTTATGGTTTTTTGTTGTTGTTAAAGTTTTCATTCCAATTGCAAAGAAAGGCAATGCCAAAGAATGCTCAAACTACCACACAACTGCACTCATCTCACACGCTAGTAAAGTAATGCTCAAAATCTCCAAGCCAGGCTTTAGCAATACGTGATCCGTGAACTTCCAGATGTTCAAGCTGGATTTAGAAAAGGCAGAGGAACCAGAGATCAAAATGCCAACATCCGTTGGATCATTGAAAAAGCCAAAAGAGTTCCAGAAAAACATCTATTTCTGCTTTCTTGACTATGCCAAAGCCTTTGACTGTGTGGATCACAATAAACTGTGGAAAATTCTTAAAGAGATGGGCATACCAGACCATCTGACCTGTCTCTTTAGAAACCTGTATGCAGGTCAGGAAGCAACAGTTAGAACTGGACATGAAACAACAGACTGGTTCCAAATAGGAAAAGGAGTATGTCAAGGCTGTATATTGTCACCCTGCTTATTTAACTTATATGCAGAGTACATCATGAGAAATGCTGGGCTGGAGGAAGCACAAGCTGGAATCAAGATTGCCAGGAGAAATATCAACAACCTCAGATATGCAGATGACACCACCCTTATGTCAGAAGGTGAAGAAGAACTAAAGAGCCTCTTGATGAAAGTGAAAGAGGAGAGTGAGAAAGTTGGCTTTAAGCTCAACATTCAGAAAACAAAGATCATGGCATCCAGTCCCATCACTTCATGGCAGATAGATGGGAAACCAATGGAAACAATGGCTGAGTTTATTTTTCTGGGCTCCAAAATCACTGCAGATGGTGATTGCAGTCATGAAATTAAAAGACGCTTACTCCTTGGAAGGAAAGTTATGACCAACCTAGGCAGCATATTAAAAAGCAGAGAGAGACATTACTTTGCCAACAAAGGTCCGTCTAGTCAAGGCTATGGTTTTTCCAGTTGTCATGTATGGATGTGAGAGTTAGATGGTGAAGAAAGCTGAGCGCTAAAGAATTGAGCTTTTGAACTGTGGTATTGGAGAAGACTCTTGAGAGTCCCTTGGACTGCAAGGAGATCCAGCCAGGCCATCCTAAAGGAGATCAGTCCCAGTGTTCATTGGAAGGACTGGTGTTGAAGCTAAAACTCTAATACTTTGGCCACCTGATGTGAAGAGCTGACTCATTGGAAAAGACCCTGATGCTGGAAAAGATTGAGGGCAGGAGGAGAAGGGGACGACAGGATGAGATGGCTGGATGGCATCATTGACTTGATGGCCATGGGTTTGGTTGGACTCTGGGAGTTGGTGATGGACAGGGAGGCCTGGCATGCTGCGATTCATGGGGTTGCAAAGAATTGGACACGACTGTGTGACTGAACTGACTCTGGAGTTTCAATACAGTAAATACAGTCAATTTTATGCTTTTTCAGTCTGTAGTTACTTAATTTTAGCAAACATGTGGTCATGCAGTTACCACCACAGTCAAGATGTAGAACAGGTCCATCACACCCAGAATTTTCCCATGTCCCTTCATCATCAATCCCTCCCCACATCTCAGTCCCTGGATGCCCCTGGATACCATTGGTCTGTCTTCTGTCCCATAGTTTTACCTTTTCTAGAAACCCATGTAAATGATTCATACAATAGGTACCCTTTGTAGGTATTCTTTAACTTAGCGTAATATATTTGAGGTTTTTCATGTTATTGAGTAGATTAGTACTTTGTTCCTTTTTATCGCTGAGGAGTATTCTGTTGTATAGATGTACTTCAATTTCTTTTGTCATTTTCCAGTTGAAGGACAACTGAGATATTTCCAGTTTTTAGTACTAATAAATGAAGCTTTCATAAACATCCACGCACAGGTTTTTATGTGAACTTAAACCTTCCTGATTTTATTTCTCCTGTATACTAAACACTCAACAAAATTATTGGACCATGTAGTAAGTGTATATTTAACTTACTATGCAACTGGCAAAATGTTTTCCATAGTGGCTATACCATTTATAGTATCAATCCTATCAGCAAAATCTAAGTTCTAGTTTTTCCACAGCCTCACCAAGAATTTGATATTGGCAGGTTTGTTTTGGTTTAGCCTTTCTGATAGATGTGTAGTAGTATCACATTGCGGTTTGAATATGTTATTTTCCTGTGTATTAATGATGTTGAGCATCTTTTCATATGCTTAATTGGTGAAATGTCTATTTAGACCGTTTGGCCATCTTATAATTTCATTATCGGCTTTATTATTCACTCGTAAGAGTTCTTTATTCTGGATAGAAGGCTTCATCAGGTATGTGTTTTACAAATATTTTCCCCAACTTTTTGTGACTCTTGTTTTTATTTTGTTAACAGCGTCTTTCAAATAGAATTTTAAGTTTGGATGAAATTCAGTCTATCGATTTTATAAAAGACTATTTTTTGATATCATCTCTTAGCAATTTTCACCTAACTCAAGGTTTCAGAGATCTTCTTTCACCTTTGTTTGCTTCTAAAAGGTTTATGTAGTTATAGGGATTTTACATTTACATTTATTATTGATGTTTAGATAATTTTTGTATATGGTAAAAAGTATAGGTTGGGAGGTTTTGGTTTGTTTTTATATGTGGATATCCAATATTTTTAGTACCATTTGTTTAAAAAATTATCTATTGGTTTGCCTTTGCCCCTTTATCAAAAACCAGTTGATCACGGAGGGATAAATTAGGAGTTTTGGATTAAAATATACACAGTACTATATATAAAATAGGTAACCCACAAACATGTATTTAAGTCCTCTCTCTTTTTTCAAAAATCTTTTCTTTTGGTGTGCTTATACCATTTACCTATGTGTATGTATATGTGTTCATTCACTCAGTCATGTCCGACTCTTTGCGATGCTATAGACTGTACCTGCCAGGCTCCTCTGTCCATGGGATTTCCCCAGCAAGAATACTATTTCCTCCTCCAGGGGATTTTCCCAGTCCAGGGATTGAACCTGCATCTCCTGCATCACAGGCAGATTCTTATTGTCGAATCACTGGGGAAGCCACATTTACCTAGAATGTAATCATTAATGTTAGAATTTAAGATTTCCAACTTATTATGTACTGTTTCCTATTTTTCATTCCTCTTTTTTCCTATTCCTGACTTCCTCTACATTTATTGAATGTTTTAAACATTTCATTTTATGTGTATGTAGTGGAAAGTATTGAGATCCACCATATCAGCATACATACCAATTTAAAATGTGCAATTCAGTAGTTTTTTTCATAATCACAGAGTTGTATTGTGCAACCATCACAACAATTGATTTTAGAACAGTTTCATTATGCCCCCTATAACCCCTGTATCCTTTAGCTATCCTCAAACACTTCTCTTTCTTTTCACTCCTGGTCTATGCAAGCACTTGATGTAGAATTCTGGGTTGAGGGTCTTTCTCCTCCCCCTCAACACTTGGAAAATGTTGTGCCATTGTCCTCTGGCCTCCATAGTTTCTTACGAGAAATAAATTATAATTTGAATTTAGTCTTCAGAAGTTTGATTTTGACTAACTCAGTATGGATTTCTTTGGGTTTATTTTGTTGAGCTTTGCTCAACTATTTAAATTTGTAGGTCTGAGTCTTTCACCAGATTTGGGCAATTTCTGGTCATTATTCCTTCAAATAAGTTTTTAGCCGCTCTTTTTCCTCTCTTTCTGGGGCTCTGATGATATGAATGGTAGAAACTTTGTTATTGTCCCACAGAGTCCCGAGACTGTTGATTCTTTCTCTTTCTATCTTTTCTATCAGTTGTGCAGGCTGAATAATTTTTGTTGGTCTGTCATCAAGTTCTGTGATTCTTTCTTTGTCATTTTCATTCTGCTATTGTGCCTATTTAATGTGATTTTTTAGTTTGGTTATTTTATTTGGTGTTTTACTTATTTTAAAAATGTTATTATTGTAATATTTTCATTGGGTTCATCTCTTTTTTATTTTTAGTTCTTTTTTATTTTTGACGGCACTGGGTCTTTGTTGCTGCATGTAGGTTTTCTCTGGCTGTGGTGCACAGGCTTCTTATTACAGTGGCTTTTCTTGTTGCACAGCATAGGCTCTCTAGTAGTTGCAGCATGCTGCATCTAGAGTGTGTTCTTAGTAGTTGTGGTACATGGGCTTAGTTGCCCCACAACCTGTGGGATTTTCCTGGACCAGGGGTTGAACCTGTGTCCCCTGCATTGGCAGATGGATTCTTAACCACTGGACCACCAGCGAATTCCCACTGGGTTCATCTTTATGTTTTCTCTCATTGCTGAGGCTTTGGATTTTTCCATTTGCTTCAAGAGCATTCACAGTTCCTTATCAGACTTTTTATGACAGCTGCTTTAAAATCTTTGTCAGCTAATTCTAATATATGTATCATCACAATTTTGGTGCCTGTTTATTTTCTTATTTAATATTTTCCTGATGTTTGGTTTGTCTAGTAATTTTGGATTATATGTTGAACATTTTGTGTATTATGGTAAAGACTCTGAATCCTATTTAAATCTTCTATTTTAGTAAACTGATAATCTGTTTAGGTTAGAATGAACATTTTGTTCCAATTTTGTGGACTATGGTTCAAATGTCAAACTTTTTCAAAGCTCTTGCAAGTTATTTTCTGGTCTGCACAACTTTTGTAATACCCTGGCCAATTTAGAACCTGTGCAGTATTCCACTAAGAGTTCAATTCTCAAAGCTTTTTCTATTTTAACTTTGGTCAGTTCCATACATGGTCTGTGGCATTATGCACCGATAAAAAGAATTGCTTTCTCTAGCTTCCTCCTTTCTTTTCTCCACTGTCTAGTTGAGAAGGGGTAAGGTAACACCTCATTGCTTTTCTTTGCCTAATTCAGGGCATAATGCTTCATAGGGCTCCTACCCCCCACAGTCTTTGCAGTATCAGATGGAAAGGAAAATAGGTACAGTTTGTTGTCACATGTGCTTTGAATAGAGGAAGTTAGTCAAAAGATTTCAGAGTTAGTTGCCGAGCCACTGTTGTCCTGATGTTTTGACTAGAGAGAACAGGCCTCTTGGGGAATTTTGTGAATGTGCCTCTTGGTGTTTCTGGTGTTCTGGCTACTTAAAGCACCAGGCTGTCTATATATATAGGAGGCAAAATAAACCCCAAATCTGAGAACTGAACACCAGATTGTTCCTGGAGTTTCATTGTTCTCTAACCAATTTGCGTTCCTTTCACCACCTTTCATTTATTTTTCCTGGGGTGTTTAGATTTAATTAGCAGGAGGATCATGGTATTATGCACTTGTTCCTTATTGTCTAGAACAGGAAGTCAATCATGGTTCATTTTTGTAGTTCTCAGAAACATACCACAGTGTATGGTCTACATTAAATAAAATTTTTTTTTGACAAAAAGTAAGGGAGGAACAAAATAACCTCATATCTCGAAATGTTACTTTAGTATAACATAGTAGTTGAGAACAGTCAACCATCAGTTTGAATTTTAGCTTTACCATCTACTTTCAGTGTAAGGTGAAAAAGTTACCCAACTCCTCTGAGTCTCAATTTCCTGTAATATAGGAATGGTACTATCTCTCTGATAGGGTGAGTAAAACTGAGGTAGTATATTTAATGCATTTACCCCGGTACTTGATAAGAAACAGCTAGTAAATATAGTTCCTAGATATATTAGTGATAACAACAATAGTTATCAAATATCACTATTTGTTTCTTATCCTCACAGGGAACTCTGCCCTTAAAGACAAAGAAGATCAATTTGGGAGAACACCACTTATGTATTGTGTGTTGGCTGACAGACTGGATTGTGCAGATACTCTGCTGAAGGCAGGAGCAGATGTTAATAAAACTGACCATAGCCAGAGAACTGCCCTCCATCTTGCAGCTCAAAAGGTGAGAAGTCAAATTACTGTGAAGAGTAAACTTTTTCTGTGCTATTTGTAAACTGATTAGTGGAACTGGGCGATGGACAGATGGTAAAGAAATCTCAGGTTTATAACTTTATTTTCATGTGTTTTCTCAAAAACTGCAGTCTTTAAACTGCAGAGATTAAGCACAGATGACCATCATTTATTCAAGTTCCTCAAGCAATGAAGTTTATTTTCTTATCTAAGATTAAGCTGGGGAAAAGGAAATAAAATTATATGGATAGTATGATTGGACTATATTAAACTATATTACAATTCAGTTTATGCACTGGAAAAGGCAAAGAAAGAAAGAAAACTACCACACACTAAATTGTCGGTTGTGATTGGGTTTGGGAGTTTCCTATGGTTCAGTGGCTGGGACTCTGAGCTTCCATTGCAGGGAGCATAGATTTGATCCTTGGTCAGGAACTATGATCCCAGAAGCCATGCACATGCAGCACAGCCAAAAAATAATAATTGTCAGTAGTGGTTGGGTTGAAATAGTGGGAAAATATATGAATTTTAGTACTTGTCATTGTTTTAAATGTTTTCCTTAGTGAGTGTTACTTTTACAATAAAAGGCTGTAGTCTTATAAAATATATGGCATTAGAAGCATAAAAGAAATTTATTTTCTGAAATGTATTTTCAAATTTTTAAAAATCTAAAACTGTATTGCTAGTATAAATTATTTCAAATTTTTAAAGCCTTGTTAAGAGCTCAGTTTTTTTAGGATTAAGCATATCAAAAAACTTTTTAAATGGTAAGCTTCTGAACTTAATTTGAAGATTTTATTTACCTGAAAACTGTTTTTCTCACCATGAAATTTTGGTCTATAAAATGTATTTCTGGTGGCTGGTATTTTTCTCTTTGTTATTTTATATATGTATTTTTGGAACAAAAAGCAATGAAAATTAGTTAGATCCAACAGAAACTATTAGTTTTTTCCCCACTAAAAAATGTGAACCAGATACAGCTGATTAATTGAGGGGTTAGAAAAATACCTTTCATTAGTTGAAAGCATAAAAAGAGATTGACATTAAGATGTACTTCTGAATATGCTAGTTATATGCTCTTATCAATTGGGTCTGTCAGGTTATTTCCAAAGTTATTGCTCTTGAATTTGCTTTTCATTACAGTAATTTAAAAGAATTCTCCCTCATTTTCAATCTCTCTTTTAACTACTGCTGAGGTATCTATAACCTTTCACCTAAGCTTGTCAGCTGTTAAAAGTATTCAGTCAGGAAGGGTAACTCTGTTTAACTTGTTATCATAAAAAAGTAAACATTTCAGATTGGGAATAGCCCCAGTATTAAGAATTTAATATACTTTAGATTTTTTTTTCATTGTGATTCATTTAGATTTAAAATTCAACTTCAAAAATGTAAGTTAGGGGAAACTAATTGCACATCAAATGGATCATGCAAGAAAAAAAGAGAGTTTAAATTGATGATCCAGTCATATGACATTTTTGTAGACATATAATGTGAAAAAAGTTGAAAGGCAAGTGCACAGCCAGACATGTGAATTGTTAAGTCTCTCAGTGAGATGCAGTACATTGTTTCCATTTGCTTTTTGTTTCTCCTTTATTTTTTTAAGTAGTGATTTTCTTTAGTGTCAAAGAATAAATAGAACTGTGATTTACATGTCACAGTTTGCATAACTGATTTTATAAATAACAACTTTCACGGTCTCGCAGCTATCTGATAATTATTCATTTCCCCTGTCTCGGTGTTGGCTGTGTGTTTTTGTGTGTTTGCCAAAAGCCATAATACATCTTTAAGTTATACTAGTATTAGTAAAATACTAGTTAAGTTATACTAGTATTAGTAGAATTTCCAGAACAAGGGTGATAATCATTTTTAATACTCTACTCTGCCCATATCAAACCTGGGTATTGTGTTTGGTTTTGTGTGTCATGCAAAGGCACCATGATTTAGAATCAGAGATAGTATAGTTCAAGCAGGAATAAGATGGTGGAGGATCTAGAAATACTTTTCAAAAATGGTTGGAGATGTCCCAGGTCTGTCCCCAACCCTGCTTTTCAGCAGACACAGACACAAATTCTCTTTAGAGAGAATAGCTTCACCTTTAACTTCCCATATATATTCAGTTCAGTTCAGTCGCTCAGTCATGTCCAGCTCTTTGCGACCGCATGGACTGCAGCACACCAGGCCTCCCTGTCCATCACCAACTCCCGGAGCTTACTCAAACTCATGTGCATTAAGTCAGTGATGCCATCCAACCATCTCATCCTCTGTCATCCCCTTCTCCTCCTGCCCATATGTATTAAAACAGACCAAATATGATCTCACAGTGAAAAATCACCAAACGCATAAGGAAGCAATGTACCATCAAGGAGAGTCAGCAGAAACAATAAGCAAATTTCTATCAAAAACATTAAAAACACAATATAAAGTAACCTTTGATGGAATATTTAAAGATAGATGAAAAAGAAATATTCAAAGATATAAAAAAAAAGAAATCATAGTAAAGAGCTACCAACCAGAGACTTTTGTGACTAAGCATAAGTTCTCACCATAAACTCCTATTTTCCAACAGCTCGTCTGCCAAAAGCATCTGAAAACTTAACAGATATATTGTTTGAAGGCATCGGAAACAGCACAGGCAGGATCATTCAGAGAAAGGAAGCTTGTGAAATTAGCTCCACATTCATCCTGGCTTTTTCCTTTAAGACATTTTCCAAATTAGAATGAAAAAGAATGCAACCCTAGCAGGGAGCAGGATTCTTAGAAAGCTGGAAAAACCCAGATGGAGTTTGGTGTTAGCAGTAACTGGAATTTGAAAAGCAAACCCTGAAAACCTGAGTACAGATTCCTCGCGAGTCATTAGCAGCTACTTTGGAAGAGGATAAGAATGGAGGTACATAAAAGCTATTATAGTTCAGGCCAAGAGAGAGGAAGAGTTGGATCCAGGAGATATATTGTGGAAGTAGAAGTGTTCATTCAATACGTAGTTGCCAAGTATCTGCTCTGTATCATGTTTATACACCTAGTTGTTGTTGTTCAATTGCTCAGTCGTGTCTGACTCTTTTCAACCCCATAGACTGCAGCACTCTAGGCTTCCCTGTCCTTTACCAACTCCCAGACCTTGATCAAACTCATGTCTATTGAGTCAGTGATGCCATCCAACCTGTCATCCCCTTCTCTTCCTGCCTTCAATCTTTCCGAGCTTGAGGTCTTTTCTAACGAATCAGCTCTTTGCATCAGGTGGCCTAAGTACTGGAGCTTCAGCTTCAGCATCAGTCCTTCCAATGAATATTCAGGACTGATATCCTTTAGGATTGGCTGGTTTGATCTTGCAGTTCAAGGGACTCTCAAGAGTCTTCTCCAACACCACAGTTCAAAAGCATCAATTCTTCAATGCTCAGCCTTCTTTATGATCCAACTCTCACATCCAAACACGACTACTGGAAAAACCATAGTTTTGACTAGATGGACCTTTGTGGGCAAAGTAATGAGTCTGCTTTTTAATATGCTGTCTAGGTTGGTCATAGCTTTTCTTCCAAGGAGCAAGCATCTTTTAATTTCATGGCTGCAATCACCATCTGCAGTGATTTTTGGAGCCCAAGAAAAGAAAGTCTGTCACTGTTTCCATTGTTTCCCTATCTATTTGCCATGAAGTAGTGGGAACAGTTGCCATGATCTTAGTTTTTTCAATGTTGAGTTTTAAGCCAGTTTTTTCACCCTCCTCTTTCACCTTCATCAAGAGACTCTTTAGTTCCTTTTTGCTTTGTGACATTAGGGTTGTGTCATATACATATTTGAAGTTATTGATATTTCTCCTGGCAATCTTGATTCCAGCTTGTGCTTTATCCAGCCCGGCCTTTCGCATGATGTACGCTCCATAAAAGTTAAATAAGCAGGGTGACAATATACAGCCTTGACGTACTCCTTTTCCAATTTGGAACCAGTCCCTTGTTCCATGTCTGGTTCTAACTGTTGCTTCTTGACCTGCATATAGATTTCTCAGGAGGCAGGTAAGGTGGTCTGGTATCCCTATCTTTTTAAGAATATTCCACAATTTGTTGTGATCCACACAGTCAAAGGCTTTAGCATAGTCAGTGAAGCAGAAGTAGATATTTTTCTGGAATTCTCTTACTTTTTCTGTGATCCAGCAAGTGTTGGCAATTTGATATCTGGTTCCTTTGCCTTTTCTAAGTCTATCTTGAACATCTGGAAGTTCTCAGTTCATGTACTGTTTGAAGCCTACCTTGGAGAATTTTGAGCACTACTGTGCTAGCATGTGAAATGATGGCAATTATATGGTAGTTTGAACATTCTTTGGCATTGCCTTTCTTTGGAATTGGAATGAAAACTGACCTTTTCTAGTCCTGTGGCCACTGCTGAGTTTTCCAAATTTGCTGGCATATTGAGTACAGCACTTTAACAGCATCATCTGGAGAGAATATTAAAAAATGAATAATGTCTGCTATAAATAAGTACTGTCAATACTGAGCCCTATTAAACTTCACATTCCTTTGTTTAGTGAAGTTCTCTGATGTTTTGGATACTAAATATTCTTTTCAAGTATTGTCTGTCTTAATTCTGTTATCTGTGAACTCAAAAGTGCTACTTATGTAACATTGATATTCATATATATGTGCATGCATGCAGATGTTCAACACATGTTAAAAACTTACTGTGTAACAGGCACTGTGCTAGGCCTTGGAATACAAAGATGAAAGAGATGATTCTGCTCTTAAATTGCTCACAAACACCAGGGATAAAGATATTAAATAACAAAGAAAGATATTAAGTAACAAAATTGGCCTATCTACTGTAAAGTACATATACTTACATGTGATATTAATTTACCTAAGTGTTTTGTAAATCTCAACAGCCATAACATGTAAATAGTCATTGCTACTATTACTGACCCAAAGATTAACCATTTTCATATATTATTTATTACAGTTTGGGGTTTTTCGTGATAATGAACTATGTTATGTTATCTTAGGTTGATTAATAGGAAAAACTCATGTTTGCATAGCATTTCGTTTGTATCTCTATTGGAACCCCACTGTCTCATATGTATGATAATTATTACTTGAGTCTTTCCCACCAGATTGGAGTTCCAGATGAGAGACTTGTTTTATTTATATTTGAATCCCCTATAACCTACCTAGCACAGTGTCTGATTTGTCTTGGTTGAATGAATGAATGCATTTTGTGTTACTTGTATAGAAAGTTATTATTAATACAAAATCTAGACATTTTGTTTATTAGAAACATTTATCCAGTTTCAAAATACATATATGGGAAAAACTTATTGAACTGTGTTGATTGACTTAGTTATTCTGACACATACTCACTTCTCTGGAAACAAATTACTATTAGTCCAAGCAGCTAAGGGAATGATACACATGAGAATAAAATTAATCTCAATATACTGTATGTCTGTACCTAGTTTGTTTTTCATTTGCCACTCTCAGTTTAATGCAAGAAAGAAATCAATCATACCTTTTCTGGGTTTCTCACAAAAGATATCTAACTATTAGAAATGTTTTGTTTCAGAGAAGCTACTGTTTCTCTGATTTCAACAGATACATATATTTGTTGATAAGGATAAAAAAAAGACTTTAGCAATCTCACTAAATGTCAATAATTATGCATTTTTAATCTTCCATGAGGTTATTAATTTGGCTTCAAGAAGATGAAGATTACCCACCCACTTTGAAAAATTATATCATGTTAAATACACAAATTAAAGAAGCCTCAGGTTGTGGTTGAGTGTTCCTTTTTTATTCACAAAGAGAATTCTCAATTCATCTATGGAAACTAAATATTAATTTTCAGTTTTAAAAATCTGTTTGCATGTTAATGATTTAAAAAGTAAAGGAGAAGAGTAGAATACCTCTGAAACTTTTCTAGAAAACTTAACACCAGCCAACAGCATTTGATTTCCTTAGCTTACACTCATATACACATGTCTCTGTATACTTGAGACATATGCACTATTATGTATGTGTTATACAATAAAAATCTATTATAAAAAGTAATAAAATATCCAGAACTTGGTGACCATTATTTGTAGTTTGGCAAAAGGAGAATGGAAACAAGAATGGTTCATAGCCTAGACTTTTTTTTTGTTGTTATTCATTGTTATAATTTTATTTTTTGTTGGAGTATAGTTGATTAACAATGTTGTGTTAGTTTCAAGTGTACAGCAAAGTTATACAGTTATACGTACACACGTATCTGTTCTTTCTCAAATTCTTTTCCCATTCAGGTTATTATAGAGTACTGAGCAGAGTTCCCTATGCTATCCAGTAGGTCCTTGTTAGTTCTGTTTTAAGTATAGAAGTATGTATGTGTCAATCCCCAAATTCTAATCTATCCTTCCCTCCACCACCCTTCCCCTCCACTAACCCCAAGTTCCTTCTCTAAGTCTGTGAGTCTGTTTCTGTTTTGTAAACAAAATCATTCGTATCATTTTTTCAGACTCAGCCTGTAAGTGATGTAATATATTTGTCTTTCTCTGTCTGATATTTGTATGTAATCTCCAGGTCCATCTATGTTCCTGCAAATGGCATTATTTCATTTTTTATGGCTGAGTAGTATTCCATTCCACATATGTACCTATGTATGTACCACATCTTCTTTATCCATTCATTTGTCGATGGACTTTTAGATTGCTTCCATGCTTTGGCTACTGTAAACACTGATGAGATGAACATCTGTGTGCATGTCTCCTTTTGAACCAGGTTTTTCTCAGGATATACTCCCAGGAGAGTGCAATTGCTGGGTCATATGGTAACTCTATTTTTATTCCTTAAGGAATCTCCATACTGTTCTCCATAGTGACTATACCAATTTACATTCCCACCAATGGTGTAGTACGGTTCCATTTTTTTCGTACCCTCTCCATCATTTATTGTTTGTAGACTTTTTGATGATGGCCATTCTGCCTGATGTGAGGTGATTATCTCATTGTAGTTTTGATTTGCGTTTCTCTAATAATTAGTGACAGGATGCCTGATGAGCTATGGAAGGAGGTTTGTGGCACTGTACAGGAGACAGGGATTAAGACCATCCCCAAGAAAAAGAAATGCAAAAAAGTGAAATGGCTGTCTGAGGAGGCCTTACAAATAGCTGTGAAAAGAAGAGAAGTGAAAAGCAGAGGAGAAAAGGAAAGATATTACCATCTGAATGCAGAGTTCCAAGAATAGCAACAGAGATAAGAAAGCGTTCCTTAGTGATCAATGCAAAGAAATAGAGGGAAAAAATAGAATGGGAAAGATTAGAGATCTCATCAAGAAAATTAGACAAGCAACTCCTGCAGCTCCATTTTAGAAAAATAAACGACCCAATCAAAAAGTGGGCCAAAGAACTTAACAGACATTTCTCCAAAGAAGACATAAAAATGGCTAACAAACACATGAAAAGATGCTCAACATCACTCATTATCAGAGAAATGCAAATCAAAACCACAATGAGGTATCACTTTACACCAGTCAGAATGGCTGCCATCCAAAAATCTACAAGTAATAAATGCTGGAGAGGATGTGGAGAAAAGGGAACCCTTTTACACTGTTGGTGGGAATGCAAGCTAGTACAGCCACTATGGAAAACAGTGTGGAGGTTCCTTAAAAAACTGCAAATAGACCTGCCATATGACCCAGCAATCCCACTGCTGGGCATACACACCGAGGAAACCAGAATTGAAAGAGACACGTGAACCCCAATGTTCATCGCCACATTGTTTACAATAGCCAGGACATGGAAGCAACCTAGATGCCCATCAACTGACGAATGGATAAGAAAGCTGTGGTACATATACACAATGGAATATTACTCAGCATTAAAAAAAAATTCATTTGAAGCAGTTCTACTCAGATGGACGGAACTGGAGCCCCTTATCCAGAGTGAAGTAAGCCAGAAGCAAAAACAACAATACAGTATACTAACACATATATATGGAATTTAGAAAGACGGTAACGAGAACCCAGCATGCAAGACAGCAAAAGGAACGCAGATGTATAGAACAGACTCGTGGACTCTGTGGATGAGGGCAAGGGTGGGATGATATGGGAGAATGGCATTGAAACATGTTAATTATCATACGTCTAATCAATCGCCAGCCCAGGATTGATGCTCGGGGCTGGTGCATTGAGATTTCCCTGGGGGAGGGAGGAGGGAAGGAGAAGGGAGGGGGGTTCTGGAGGGGGAGCATATGTAAACCCATGGCGATAACATGTCATTGTATGGCAAAACTAATAAAAAAAAAAAAAGAAAAGAAAATTAGAGATACCAAGGGAACATTTCATGCTAAGATGGGCTCAGTAAAGGACAGAAATGGTATGGACCTAACAGGAGCAGAAGATGTTAAGAAGAGGTGGAAAGAATACACAGAAAAACTATGCAAAAAAGATCATGACTCAGATAATCATGATGGTGTGATCACTCACCTAGAGCCAGACATCCTGGAATGTAAAGTCAAGTGAGCCTTAGAAAGCATCACTACAAACAAAGCTAGTGGAGGTGATGGGATTTCAGTTGAGCTGTTTCAAATCCTAAAAGATGATGCTGTGAAAGTGCTGCACTCAATATGCCAGCAAATTTGGAAAACTCAGCAATGGCCACAGGACTGGAAAAGGTCAGTTTTCATTCCAATCCCAAAGAAAGGCAATTCCAAACAATGCTTGAACTACTGTGCAATTGCACTCATCTCACACATTAGTAAAGTAATGCTCAAAATTCCCCAAGCCAGGCTTTAGCAGTACATGAACTGTGAACTTCGAGATGTTCAAGCTGGTTTTAGAAAAGGCAGAGGAACCAGAGATCAAATTACCACATCTGCTGGATTATCGAAAAAGCAAGAGAGTTCCAGAAAAACATCTATTTCTGCTTTCTTGACTATGCCAAAGCCTTTGACTGTGTGGATCACAATAAACTGTGGAAAATTCTTAAAGAGATGGGAATACCAGACCATCTGACCTGTCTCTTTAGAAACCTGTATGCAGGTCAGGAAGCAACAGTTAGAACTGGACATGGAACAGACTGGTTCCAAATAGGAAAAGGAGTACTTCAAGGCAGTATATTGTCACCCTGTTTATTTAACTTACATGCAGAGTACATCATGAGAAACATTGGCCTGGAAGAAGCACAAGCTGGAATCAAGGTTGCTGGGGGAAATATCAACAACCTCAGATATACAGATGACACTACCCTCATGGCAGAAAGTGAAGAAGAACTAAAGAACCTCTTGATTAAAGTGAAAGAAGAGAGTGAGAAAGTTGGCTTAAGGCTCAACATTAAGAAAACTAAGATCATGGCATCAGGTCCCATCACTTCATGGGAAAAAGATGGGGAAACAGTGGATACAGTGTTAGACTTTATTTTTTTGGGCTTTAAAATCACTGCAGATGGTGATTGCAGCCATGAATTAAAAGACACTTACTCCTTGGAAGGAAAGTTATGGCCAACCTAGATGGCATATTGAAAAGCAGAGACATTACTTTGCCAACAAAGGTCCGTCTAGCCAAGGCTATGGTTTTTCCAGTTGTCATGTATGGATGTGAGAGTTGGACAGTGAAAAAGGCTGAGGGTCAAAGAATTGATGCTTTTGAACTGTGGTGTTGGAGAAGACTCTTGAGAGTCCCTTGGACTGCAAGGAGATCCAACCAGTCCATCCTAAAGGAGATCAGTCCTGGGTGTTCATTGGACAGATTGATGTTGAAGCTAAAACTCCAATACTTGGGCCACCTCATGCGAAGAGTTGACTCATTGGAAAAGACCCTGATTCTGGGAAGGATTGGGAGCAGGAGGAGAAGGGATGACAGTGGATGAGATGGCTGGATGGCATCACTGACTCGATGGACATGGATTGGGTAGACTCTGGGAGTTGGTGATGGACAGAGAGGCTTGGTGTGCTCCAGTTCATGGAGTTGCAAAGAGTCAGACATGACTGAGTGACTGAACTGAACTGAACTGAATAATGAGCGATGTTGATCAGCTTCTCATTGCCTCTTGGCCATCTGTATGTCTTCCTTGGAGAAATGTCTGTTTAGATGTTCTGTCCATTTGTTGATTGGGTTGTTTGTTTCTGGCCTAGGCTTTTAAGCACTCAGCTCACATTTCCCCAGCCTTCACCTCAGGAGCTATTTGGAAGCCTTGTATCTATGCTGTAATCCAGTGGTCCTTAAATTTGAGCAACATCAAGATGATCTGGAGTGTTTAGTGGGTACTTCCAAGCATGTCTGTGGCTGTATTCACTCACTCTATTTAAAACCAATTTATTAAGTGCTCACTCTCCCACAAACTGTAGCCAGTGAATATCTGAAGTATAAGCAAATGGGGTTTTAGCTCTTGGTTGCTTCAGGTGGCTCAGTGGTTAAAAAATCCACCTGCCAGTGCAGGACACACAGGTTCAATCTCTGGTTAGCAAGATCCCCTGGAGGAGGAAATGGCAGCCCACTCTAGTATTCTTGCCTGGAAAAATCCCATGGAGAGAGGAATCCAGGAAGCTCTAGTCCATAGGGTTGCATAGAGTCAGACACTGCTGAGCCACTAAGTACATACTTCTAAAAGGGGGAAACAAAAGACATTTGCAATGCCCACATTACCTAGAAAGTCTGAGCTTATGAAACCCTTATATTCTGGAATTTTAATGATCGCTGAAGACCACCTCTGGACTGAGATGGCCTACGTTAACAACCTTTACGTTTTATTCCATTTGACTTCAGCCTTAGCTAAGCTGCCTTTTCTGGGCAGAGAATCTTAACCTGAAAAATCTTTGCTTCATTACATTCTAAGTTCTTAGGTTTCCATGCCAGTATCAAGTTTGTCCCCCTCTGAGTATTTAAAAACTATATTTAAACCTATCTGCTGGTTTTCCAGTTTAGAACCTGATGTCAAATAATTAGTGTCTTCGAATTGAGTGATCCAACCAAATGAGTGTTTCAACCAAAACCAAGATTGGTCTATTTTTAAACAAATCTGAGAATTGAAATAAAAACCTGTCCATTCTTTAATATTTCGACTGTAGTTAATGTACTTCTACTTTCATAGTTACAAGGAACAAAATGTCAGCAAATCTTGATAGATATCTCTATCTATGTTGTTCTAACATAGTACATCTCCAATACTTTGGCCACCTGATGCAAAGAGCTGACTCATTGGAAAAGACCCTGATGCTGAGAAAGATTGAGGGAAAGAAGAGAAGGGGGTGACAGAGAATGAGATGTTGATGAGGCATCATCGACTCAGTGGATGTGGGTTTGAGCAAGTTCTAGGAAATAGTGAAGGACAGGGAAGCCTGGCATGCTGCAGTTGATGGGGTTGCAAAGAGTTGGACGGGACTTAGCAACTGAACAACCATAACAACATAGTTCTAGTTAGAAAAAAAAATTTCGTAGTAGCTTCTTAGCAATTAGAATAGTTGAATATTAACTGTTTTCTATAGAATAAAATGAGATCTGGTTTGAGTTCTTCAAGGCCACTTTTTCACTTGCAGATTCAGGAATTGTCTTGTTTTTCTGATTCCCAGCTCAGTGCTCCTGGTAATGCTCCACTGAAGGAGAACTCACTCTTCTGTAGCTTACTTTCTCAGAAGAACCTCTGGTTCTTCTGTCACAGAGAAATTCTGAAATCCAGCTTCCCAGTCAGCTCCCCCCAAAAGTACCTAAGTCTTTCTTTCTTCCTTCCTTCCTTTCTTCCTCTTCTGATTGGAAAGGAGTGCTCAAGCAGAGAACCATGAAGTAAGGGAACCCAGGAGAACTGCTCTCCAATGGGCTTCTTTCTCATGGGCCAGATTCAGAATTTAAACCCAGAGCTAATGCCTTTACAATAATGTTTTTTTTTTTTTCCTTCTTCTTTATGTTGTAATACCTCTCAAACACAGAACAGCTGTGCAGATTGTTTTGAAAACTGTGTCACTTGCAGCAGTTTGTTTTGAACATGATGATGTTTCCAATGACCATATTCATTTTCTAATCATCTTTATCTCTTCACTGACCCCCACTTTTACTAAGCCATGAAAATTCAGGCATCTGCTTTCCACAACTAGATTAGAGATCCCCACAAGCCTAGATTCCCATGGAAACCAATCAGAAACTAAAAGGAAAAGAAAGAGTATATATTGAATTTCCCTGAGACCTACAGCTTGTTTTTCATTAGACTCATGCTGATTTCTTTTAAACTCTGGGCACGGGGCCAGTGAATATTTTTACAGCTGATAAAAAGGAACTTCAGATCCATTTACTTTCATTTAAACTTCTAAAAATTAATTTTGTATATAATATCGATTCCAAAGAAAATGTGATCATTAATTTGCTAATTACCTTCTTGTGTCATAGAACTGTATTTGTTAATACAATTTCCTCTTCTTGTTTTTTGTACATTTTACTGTTCAAAATTGAAATGAGAGGGAATCGGGGGGCTCATTATTCCCATAATATGAATATTGTCAGCCCCTGGTCACAGCATTTTCCTTGTGACCAATCATAGACCTCTTTATAGCTCTTCTGACTATGAAGCTTTTCCAAAGCCCAGATGATCATTTACTAATATAATAAGAGAAATATAACCAAAATGCTAAACTAAGGGATAGCAAGAAAATCAGGGAAGAGGCACCTGGGGAGAGCAAATTAGAACTGGAAATAAGGCAGTCAGAATAATCTTCACTGAGATGGAAGCAGTCACATTGGAAGCAAGACTTGTAGACGGTGAGGAAGTGAGCCATGTAAATGACTGAGGGAAGAACTTTCTTTCATTCCAGGCTGGAGGAATGGTCAGAACAAAGACTTAAAGTGGGAGCATGCCTGGAATACTGGAGGCGTAACAAAGAGGCTAGCGTGGTGATGATGAGTAAGCAAAGGGAGAGCAGTTGGTCGTGAGAACAAGACAGAAATGGGTGCCGGATCCACTAGGCCTTTCCGCCATTGTCAGGAATATGTTTTTATTCTGAACCGGATGAAGGAGGCATTGGAGGGTTTTGAGGAAAGAAGTGATATGATCCAACGTGTCTTAAAAATAATCATTATGGTACTTCCCCTGGCGACCTAGTGGTTAAGACTCACTTCTTCCACTGCAAGGGGCACAGGTTTGATCCTTGATAGGGGAACTAAGAATCCCGCATGCCGTGGGGCATGGCCAACAGTGTAGTAATAATAATCATGATGGCCAAGTGAAGAAATTTTTCTCCAGTTTTACTGTTCCTTCACTCCTTCTTCATAGAATGTTTTCAAGTCTCTTTTCCATCCTGAATCTTTCACCATATATGTATTTGGAGACCACAATCTAAAGTCTAGGGGTGCTTATTATTACTGGGTTGATTGTTCCTAAGCCATAGCAGTAGACACTGCTTGGAAATATTTTTTAAATAAAAATACAGTTTTTTCATTTCCTGTTCTAACTCAGGACTAGATTTGGTTGGTTGGTTGTGTGTGTGTGTGGTTCTTTGGTTTTTTAGACTTACCTGCTTTTATCTTATATTTCTACTCCTTTTTCTTACCCAGGTGAGAATGATGGAATATCACATCATATACACACACACATACATACGTACATACACATATATTTTATTTTTTAGCTTGTTTATTGTCTTATACTCTACTGCAGTGTAAACTCCATAAAGTTAGGGCTTCTTTCTTTAGTTGCATTCTCAACTAAAAACATGTACTGACTTTCCAGATGTCTAACATTAGAATATTTTTTAAAGGAACAATAGATCTGCTTTGCTATCTCTGTTTTTCTCATGCAACCCTCCAGCCCCACCCCAATGACTCTTGCTTGTTCTTCATAGAATACTTCCTCTGTTGAGACTGTATTTCTTTTTCTTTTTTTTCCCCTCTTCTTCTGGTTAAATAGCCACAGACTGTCCATTTGAGCTGACTCTCGTTGGAAAGTGAGTCAGTGTAGCCTAGTAGAGAGCAGAGGACTGAGTATTTGCATCTCCAGAATGTTTGTATTGACAAATGGCAGTCAGTTATTGACATTTATGTCCCTTGGTGATACTTCAATTGGCTTATCTTTGCTGGTCAAATGCCTTAATTGTTCTGGCCTTTAATTCAGTCAACGTTGGAGTTAGAGCAGAGGGGAAAGAGAAGGAGCAAGCCTAACAGAACATCAAGCTTGAGCTAGGAGGCTGCTGGCAACGATCAGCCTGTCATAATGTTATGATTTGTTCATTTTTATACCATTTATTAGCCTTTACTTGTTGTGCCATTTGGCCTCCAGGGCAGATAAAGTGCTGTCTAATTTGGTAGGTTTGCTTCTGTCAGAGCAGCCTCGACAGGGAAGGTGTTAGCTGCAGTGACAAGTAATCAATAGCTGTCGTTGTCATGAGGAACGTGAGCAGTTGGGCCTTTCATCTGGAGGATTAGAGGTCTAATTGGATTGAGAATAGGGAGGGTGGGCTGTTGGGTAACCCTGTCAGCCTTGTGAAGCTGTCAAATGTCTGCCTTATTCATGGTGAAGGGAATAAGAAACGTGTGCTTTCAGAATTGAGGGGGAAGGCATGTGAAAGCCCTTTATACAAAGGAATGGATCCTGAAGTCGACTTAGCTAACATAGGCTCCCTTTTTTATTTAATTAGAGATCCCTTTGGATAATAAATCTATGTAACATTAAACGATATCTTCAAGCCTGCCTGGATGTGCAAACACACGCAATACAAATCTACGTTGGTTCTTTTTGTCTTTGATTACACTATAAGGTAAACTGCTTAATTGGAGATTAGAAATGAAACTATAGGGGAGAGATTGCATAAATTGTCATCTCATTGTCAGAACTAGCAAGTGATAAAGATTTTAAAGTGTGATTAAAAGAAAATGACAGAGACATTAAAGGATAAATGAGTTAATAATGAAGTATGGATATTTGATAGTATTTTTCTCCCATACTCATTTAGAAATACTGTTCCTTGTAAAACAAAATCTTTCATTTACTTCTACATGAACTAACCCAAAAAATGAAGTTATGCATTAGCTAAATTGTTCCTTCCAAATAATATACAGTTTTTTATTTCTTAGTGAACTAGAACAGGTGCTAGAATTGGATTTAAATGATACCAATGCTATCGTGTCAAATTCAGGCTCAAAATCACTCCTCTTCTATATCCCTATATACTTATGCTATTCTTCTATATGTATCATACATTTGTAGTATGAATGGAGAAGGTATTTGGGAAAAATGAGTTAGTTTATCCTCTAATGTAAAGAGATCGTATTACCACCTCTTCAAGGCAAAGTGAATGATTTTAAGTTTCAGTAACGAACTATGAAATGAACTTAACAGTGATAAATGATAAACATTTATGTTTCCTTATATGTACACTTCATACAAATTAAATTCAGTGCATTTTCATCATTCAAAAGTATATATAATTTTTAAAAATGCTTTTGTAGTCTATTATAGTCCATAAAAGTTCTATTCTTTATAGTCCATAATGAATATTAGCAAAATTCTCAATACGGTTGACTAATCATTTAGAATTATTATCAAAAGTACTTGTTTTGTTTGATCTAAGTTAGGAAAATTTTTTTTAGTTTCAAAGCAACTCACCAAAGGTTGCAGAAATCTCTCAGACTTCATGCAGTTCTTCTCTGGTTACATCAGTGAGAGTATAATTGTTAACCACCTTTTCTTAAGCAGAATTGCTCACAGGAAATGGTAGAAGCAAACCTGATGTCCTTGCAAAAGAAGTTTAACATTTAAGTAACTAGATTCACATTAGGGTGTTTGATCAAGACATACTGTCTGTGACCTGTAAATGGCGACTTTGCTGTTGAAGTCACATTAGATTACTTTGTTGCCTTGTAACTCCTTATAATTGTATTGACGCTTTCATTTAACAAGTGTTTATGCAAAAGCCTCTATGCTAAGTTTGAGAAATAAACCATGAACAGGACATGATCCTGTCCTCGAAGACTTCATAGTTTAATGGGAAAAACAGACAAGGTAAATAAATGGTACTTAGACTATATAATATGCTCAAAATTATCCAAGCTAAGCTTCAACAGTACATGAACTGAGAACTTCCACATCTTCAAGCTGGGCTTGGAAAAGGCAGAGGAAAGTGAACGTGAAAAGTGAAAGTGAAACTCGCTCAGTTGTGTCCGACTCTTTTGTGACCCGGTGGACTATATAGTCCATGGAATTCTCCAGGCCAGAATACTGGAGTGGGTAGCCTTTCCCTTCTCCAGGAGATCTTCCCAACCCAGGGATTGAACCCAGGTCTCCAACATTGCAGGCAGATTCTTTACCAACTGAGTTATAAGGGAAGCCCTTAAAGGCAGAGGAACCAATGATCAAATTGCTGACATCCATTGGATCATAGAAAAAGCAAGAGAATTTCAGAAAAATATGTACTTCTGCTTTATTGACTAAGCTAAAACCTTTGTGAGAATCACAACTGTAGAAAATTCTTAAAGAGATGGGAATATCAGACCACCTGACCTGCCTCCTGAAAAATCTATATGCAGGTCAAGAAGCAACAGTTAGAACCAGACAGGGAACATGGGACTGGTTCCAAATTGGGAAAGAAGTACGTCAAGGCTGTATATTGTCACCCTGCTTATTTAACTTCTACGCAGAGTACATCATGAGAAATGCTGGGCTGGATGAAGCACAAGCTGGAATCAAGATTACTGGGAGAAATATCAATAACCTCAGATACGTAGATGCTGCTACTGCTGCTAAGTCGCTTCAGTTGTGTCTGACTCTGTGCGACCCCATAAACAGCAGCCCAACAGGCTCCTCCTTCCCTGGGATTCTCCAGGCAAGAACACTGGAGTGGGTTGCCATTTCCTTCTCCAGATATGTAGATGACACCACTCTAATGTCACAAAGCGAAGAGGAACTAAAGAGTCTCTTGATGAAGGTGAAAGAGGAGAGTGAAAAAACTGGCTTAAAACTAAACATTCAAAGAACTAAGATCATGGCATCTGGTCCCATGACTTCATGGCAAATAGATGGGAAACAATGGAAATAGAGACTTTCTTTGCTTGGGCTCCAAAATCACTGCAGATGGTGACTGTGGCCATGAAATTAAAAGACGCTTGCTCCTTGAAAGGAAAGTTATGACCAACCTAGACAGCATATTAAAAAGCAGAGACATTGCTTTGCTCACAAAGGTCTGTCTAGTCAAAACTATGGTTTTTCCAGAGTTGGATCATAAAGAAGGCTGAGCATTGAAGAATTGATGCTTTTGAACTGTGGTGTTGGAGAAGACTCTTGAGAGTCTCTTGAACTGCAAGATCAAATCAGCCAATCCTAAAGGATATCAGTCCTGAATATTCATTAGAAGAACTGATGCTGAAGCTGAAGCTCCAATATTTTGACCACCTGATGCAAAGAACTGACTCATTGAAAAGACCCTGATTTGGGGAAAGATTGAAGGCAGGAGGAGAAGGGGACAAGAGAGGATAACATGGTTGGGTGGCATCAGCGACTCGATGGACATGAGTTTGAGCAAGCTCTGGGAGTTGGTGATGGACAGGAGGGCCTGGTGTGCTGCAGTCCATGGAGTCACAAACAGTCAGACACGACTGAGCGACTGAACTGAATTGCGACTATAATATTCTTGTGTTAAATCCTAGAAGAGGAATAAGCTTAGGGATATTGTGGAGGAAAGTGAGGGACACCTAAGCCACCATGGCATGTAAACAAATAGCATCTGTGCTAAGTGGAGAGAGAAAAGAGGTAGGGAGACCACTTCAAGATTATCTTGGAGTGTTCTTGTAGTACTATCAAGGAGAGAAAGAATATATAGTCTAATGTATATAGATCATTGACTATGAGGCATAAAATATGGACAGATGATATTGGGAAAGTAAAATGGAGTCAAACCTTGAAGGACCCTACGTGGAGAACTGTGAAAGGACTTGAAATTTTATTGAAGGGTCACATTTAAAACTCAAACGTTGATTATATTGGGCTGAAGGAAATGGATTTGCAGCTAACTCACCAATGCCTTTCTGATCACCAAATTCAAATACCTTTCCTAAGTCCTCATCTTCTTTGACTTTATTGGTACATTTGACCTTCTTCATAACCCTCTCCATGAATTTCTTTCCTTTCCCTGAATTGTATTACCTGTAACAGTTGCAAAAATACTGCACTAGACTCAGAAGTCAGAAGACCTAGATTCGTGACTTAGGTTCTACTCCTTTATAACTAAGTGACTTGGGGCAAGTTTTAAGCATAAATGCTCTGGGCTTCTGTTTCATATTCTTTAAATTTGTGATAATACTAATCTCAAATGGTTCTAATGCGGGTTAAATCATGAATTTGAAAGGACCCTTTGTTTCTGTTAAGGGATATATAGTCTGAAGAGACCTGACTTGACTCCCAAAATTATAAACCTGTGGAGTTACGAAAAGCATGTATTCAGCACATTAAATGAGTCACTTTGAAGCTAAAATTAAGAAACAACAACTGAGATAATCAGGTAACAGTTCTGAGAATCTTTTATTAGATTTTCCCTTTTTTGAATCTTAGCACTTTTTATCCTGTATTGTGATTATTTATGAACAAAGCAAGTATTCTGGAGTACTATCAAGGTTATCTTTGTATCCCCTTGTAATCATTTCACTAAATAAATAAGTGTTAAACATTTGTGTATTGGGAGGAATGAAATAAGGAATTATTGTGCTAGTATTGTAAGAATTTGTTGTGGATACAGTTTCATATTCAAATCCTTGAATCTATTTGTTCTTGCATTTTAAGTTTTGCAGACATATTTAAAATAGCATTTACTCTCTAAAACCTTTTGTTACCCAAACTTTAGGATTTGTTAACAAAATACAGCATACCCCCTTTGGCAGTACATATATGAAACAAGATGTAGCATTTGACTTACAATGAGAGAGGAAAGGACAGAACCATGAAACTGACCTCACCTGCTCGGTCAAGGAAAACTAAGAGAAGTTGTGTTACCCAGTTTGTTGTAAGGGTTCAGCAGGAGGGGATGTTGCATTGTGTAGAGATTATAATTGATCTTTAATCAAGGATAAAGATCCAAATGATAAAGATCTTGTGTCAGCACAAGATCCAAAATATAATAGTTAAGTGGTATTTATGTCAATGGTCAAGACTACCTAAATGTGTCTTCCATCATCAGGTTGGTATAGTGTTTGTCAACCATCTAGAGAACTTTTTAAATGTAACAACGCCTTTGCCATTTGCAGCAATGTGAATTATCATACTGAGCAAAGTAAGTCAGAAGAAGAAAGACAAATACCATATGATATCATTTATATTGGAATCTAAAATATGACACAAATTAGCATATCTCCAAAACAGAAACAGACTTACAGAGATAAAGAACAGACTTACGGTTGCCAAGTTGGAGGAAGGGTAGGAGATTAGCACATGGATGAATAAACAACAAAATCCTACTGTATAGCACAGGAAACTAATATATTCAATATCCGGTGATAAACCATAATGGAAAAGAATATGAAAAAGAATATATATATATATAACTGAATCACTTTACTGTGTATCAGAAATTAACACTTTATTGTTCAGCAGAAATTAACATTATAAATTATACTTCAATAAAAATATTTTTTAAAAAAGAAATGAAAAATAACAACACCTTCTGTTAATGATGGTGTAGCTCATTTTGGATCATCCTTCCCACAAAATTCATTTTGATACCCTGGATAAAATTTAAAAACAACTACCTAGAGGAAGTGAAGAGTGAACAGAAGCAGGCTGAAGTTAGAGAGGAATAAACTCTTGGAATAAGAAAAGACAAAGAGGCGTTGAATGGGTTTCCGCTTTTATCACTGGGCCTAGTCCTTCGAGAAGAGGAAAATTGAATAGAAGTCTGCACTGCTGCTTGTGAGGAATCAGAGGCAAACATTTAGGATGATGACTCCAAATCAAGAAAGGTATTACACAATAGTCATTGCTCAGTCATGTCCGACTCTGTGACTCCACAGACCATAGTCCACCAGACCTCTTCATCTGTGGAATTCTCCAGGCAAGAATATTGGAGTGGGTTGCAATTTCCTTCTCCAATTAAATAAAGGTACCCACAGAAGTGGGGCTCTAAGTTCTACATATAAGCTGCCAAAATCTTCAGCTGACCTGTTACCAAAACATATATGGGGAAAACTTCAGGCACTCAGGTTAAGGCTAAAATAACTCATCAGAGATTTTTAATTGCTACCTGTCTATGCAGGAGAAGAAGTTTAGAGTTTGAATTCAGACAAGTTAACTGCCTGCTTAAAAAAGAAATCAGTACAGGTGTACCTTGAAGATATTGCAGGTTCAAAGACCCCTGAAATAAAGTAAATATCATAATAAAGCAAATCTTGTGTATATTTTGGTTTCCCAGTGCATATAAATATTATGTTTACACTATACTGTAAACTGTCAAGTGTTCAATAGCATGGTATCTAAAAAAAAGTATATACCTTAATTAAAAAAGACCTTATTTCTGAAAGATGCTAACTGTCTTCTGACAACACAGAATTGCCACGCACCTTTTTTAAAACACACAATGTCTGATAAGCACAAAAAGGTGAGGTGCAAGAAAATGTTATGCTTATTATCTTTCACTAGTGGCAAAGAAACTGCCTGCCAGTGTAGGAGATGTAAGAGATGTGGGTTTGATCCCTGCATTGGGAATATCCCCTGGAGGAAGGTATGGCAACCCACCTTAGTATTCTTACCTGGAGAATCCCATGGACAGAGGAGCCTAGTGGGCTATAGTCCATAGGGTCACAGTCACAGTCGGTCATGACTGAAACAACTTAGCATGCACACACAGAATCCAGAGTCTCATTTACAGTGTGTAAAATGTTATCTAAAATTATTAGACATGTGGACAAATGGGAAACTGTGATCCATACTCAAGAGAAAAGGAAATCTTTGAGAGTAACCAAAGGTGATCCAGATGTTGTAATTAGCAGATGAGGATTTTAAAACAGCTATTTTAACTCTGTTTATAAAAAAGATACTCGTAATTAATAAGCACAGAAAGTAGAAGCTGTAAAAAAAGAACTAAATAGAAATTCTAGAACTGAAAAATACATAAATAAAAATTTTATTAGAAGAAATTATTGGTAGGTCAGAGATGACAAAGAGTCAGTGGGCTTAAAGACAGATCAATATAAATTTTACAACCTAAAATAAGGAATATATTAAGGAAAAAATTGTGTCTCACTGATTTGTGGGGCAATATTAAAAGATCTAATATACTTGTAATGAGGTTACAAGTGTAATTATAAGAGGTGAGAGGAGAGGAAATGGGGCAGAAAAATAAAATTTTCTCAGTGATGACCAAAACTTGCTCAAACTTGGTGAGAGGCATAAATTTAAAGATTCAAGAGGCATGGTGAACCCCAAAAGATAAATACACAGAAAACCTTACCTATAAATACTATAGTCAAACTACTGAAAACCAAATATAAAGAGAAAATCTTGAAAGCATTCAGAGAAAAAGACACAACCCAATAGAGTAAACCATGAATACAAATGACAGCTTACATCTCAGAATCAATGGACATAAGAGGACATTAGAATGATAGCTTTAAAATGCTTGGAGGAAGAAACTATCAACCTAAAATTCTATATGTAGTGAAACTGTCTTAACATACTAAAAATAAGGACAAACAAAAACTAAGAATTTATCTTAAACAAACCCACATTATAAGAAATATTAGAGGAAGTTCTTTGAGCTGAAAAGAAATGGTATCAGATAGGAACTTACAGTGTTCTTGCTGCACCATCTACTGTTAAAGCCAAATTTTATGGCAGCTGTCAAAGGAGAAATGGTTATAAAGTCTAGCTCCAGTATCACTGTGTTCACTCACTCAGTCGTGTCTGACTCTGCACCCCATGGACTGCAGCACACCAGGCTTCCCTCTCCTTTACCATCTCCCAGAGTTTGCTCAAACTCATATCCATTGAGTCAGTGATGCCATCCAACCGACTCATCCTCTGTTGTCCCCTTCTCCTCCTGTCTTCAGTCTTTCCCAATCTCAGAGTCTTTTCTAATGAATCAGCTCTTCGCATCAGGTCGCCAAAGTATTAGAGCTTCAGCATCAGTCCCAGTCCTTCCAATGAATATTCAGGATTGGTTTCCTCTAGGATTGACTGGTTTAATAAAATAGAGAAGAGTTTATTTGGAATTATAAGGCAAATAATTGGTAACTGCTACAGTGATTGAGGAAATTTGTTTTGATTCTAGTTTGCTGAGAATGTGTAACAAGAGTGGGTGTTGAATATTGTCAGATGTCTTGCCCTCATCTTTTTGTTCAGTATGACCATGTTTTCTGTTGTTACCTTTGTTGTTTAGATGCTAAATTGTGTCCAACTCTTTTGCGACCCTAGAATAGCCCACCAGGCTCCTCTATCTAAGAGATTTTTCTAAACAAGAATATGGGAGTGAGTTGCCTTCTCCTTCTCCAGGGGATCTTCCTGATCCAGGGATCAAACTTACCTCTCCTGCATTGGCCTTTACCCCTGAGGCACCAGGGAAACCCATTTTTTTTTTTCCTGTTAGGCTGTTTTAATAGTTCCTCTAAAGTCCTTATGTGTCACTTCCAACATCTGAGTCTTGTTCAGTTCAGTCTAGTCACTCAGTCATGTCCAACTCTTTGGACCCCATGGACTGCAGCACACCAGGCTTTCCTGTCCTTCATCAAATCCTGGAACTTGCTCAAACTCATGCCCATCAAGTTGATGATGCCATCCAAACATCTCATCCTCAGTCATCCCCTTCTCCTCCTGACTTCAATCATTCCTAGCCTCAGAGTCTTTTCCAATGAGTTAGTTCTTCACATCAGGTGGCCAAAGAGTCATCTTGAGGTCTGTATTGCTTTTTTCTATTTTGTCCCAAATTTTTTTGTTTCTTTGCATGTACAGTAATTTTTAATCAGGTCCTCAGAATTTTAGGTGGTGTGTTACAGGGACTTCTCATTCTGTTGTCTTCCTCTAGAGAGTGTTGATTTTGTTTGTTTAATCAGGTAGTTAAAACTGGTTAATCACACTGAACTTAAATGTTTTACTTTTTTCCCATAGTCTTTTGTTGAATCATTCAGACCTGCTCCCTAGCCCTGGTACATAATCTATGCTTTTAAGGCATGGTTCTTTGGAGATTTCAGTGGAAACCCTGAGAAGTGTATCAAACCCTCTAAGTAGGTGAGACTCAAAACTCCAGATTCTGTCTCTTCTGTGCTGGGTAGTAGCTGAAATCTCTGACCAACTTTTTCAGCCTTCAGTTTATTAGTTTCTGCAGACTTCTTGGAGTTTCTCCATGTATTTTCAGTTCAGGGGTCAGCCAAAGATTTTAGATGAATCTATGTGCATATCTAAGGTCTCCCCACTTTGGCTCTTTTTTCCATTCCTGTTATTCCATCATTCTAATCCCAGCATCATAATTTAATGTTAAAAGAACTAAAGTAGCCTATCAGCATTCTGGATTCAATTCTTCCTTCTCAAACCATTCTCCATGCTGCAGCCAGTTTTCATTCATTCATTAACTCATTTGTCAAATAATTGATGAGCACACACTCGAAAGACAATACAGTCAAGCAGTCAATCTATTGCAGCTATTAGGTTGGCTTGCCACATAGATTCAGCAGGTGAAGAGACCATAAGGTCAAATTTATTTAGATAGTTGTTTATTTATGATACAGCAGGCAGCATTGATTCTTCTTGCTCCCAAGTTCTGTGGTGATGCAGAAGCAAGTCCAGGTAGCTGCTGCACAGGCAGTGGGACTGTGTCACATTTGAGGAAATTTGAGCTTAGAAATCTTACATCAGAAATGTGAGCACACCTGCCCAACCTTTTCCCTCAAACAAGACATTATCTTTGTTGTCCTTGGGCAGCAAGCAGATTCATCCTCATGCCTGAAGGGAGACACTATCTCTAGATTCTAAGGCCACTTACTGTGCAGACATTCTTGAAAAGACAGTCTGAGTAACCAACAGGTAGGAAGACTATGAAGAGTGACCTCCAAACAAGTCCAGAAGCAAACCAAACTTACCTTAGGTTGAACTTTCAGAGTGATTTCAGAGATAATAGAAATGTGTCCATCTGTTCCTCTAAGTCCTTCTTCCTTCTTTTCATCTGCAAAGGAAAAAAAGGAATGTCAGAGAGGTGATAGGTTTAAATTTCCACAATATATTTTATTTTATTTTTTATTTTTTTTAATTTTCTTTACTTTATTGTGTTGGTTTTGCTATACATTGACATGAATCCGCCATGGGTATACATATGCTCCCCCTCCAAAACCCCCCACCCTCCTCCCTCCCGATTCCCTCCCCCTGGGTCATCCCGGTGCACCAGCCCCGAGCATCAAACCTGGGCTGGCGATTGATTACACATATGATAATTAACATGTTTCAATGCCATTCTCCCATATCATCCCACCCTTGCCCTCTTCCACAGAGTCCACGAGACTGTTCTATACATCTGCGTTTCTTTTGCTGTCTCGCATGCAAGGTTCTCGTTACCATCTTTCTAAATTCCATATATATGCGTTAGTATACTGTATTGTTGTTTTTCCTTCTGGCTTACTTCACTCTGGATAATAAGCTCCAGTTCCATCCACCTGAGTAGAACTGATTCAAATGAATTTTTTTTTTAATGCTGAGTAATATATTTTAAATCTTTTATCCCACCACAAAATATAAGGTTGAAAATTTTAATTACCTTGAAAGTCTTATGCTTGTTTTCTTTTACACTAAATTGGAAAGGTGTTTGCAAAGGCAGAATTTGTTTATAATTAGCAATTTATTAATCCTTTAACAACTATACAAAGGAACTGGTTAGATTTTATTGAAGAAGAAAGAATGTATGTTGTGGTTCTACCTGCAAGAGCCCTATACCCAAGATAAGGAGAATGGGCCTATACTTATAGAGGGCATTTTTCTTATAAGACTGTCAGTATACTGAGTGTCCCTTCTAAAGAATCCAGGCTGTAAGGGTTTCTCGGGTGGTAACAACTATCAAGGGAAGCTTCTATGGCACATTCCAGTTTCCAGTGTTCTTCCTGCTAGGTATTGAGAGGCAGTTATTAGAGCAGTTTTTCCCCCCATTCACTTCCTGATGTAAGTACAGACTTGCATTGAACTTAATACTGTAGTCACAATGGCAGCTTTGCATTGTTCGAGGAATCATTCCTTGAAGCCTAGTTAGAGTCTTTCTGATTATTTTATAAGTATATAAATCCCTGTATGAAAAATTCTTCATGCCTAAAATAACTAAAATAGCTGTTTCCTATACTGGATAAACCTAATATATGGAGGGCCTGCTTCAGGTGGCCCTAGTGAAATGGTCAAACTCAGACAAAGATCAGAAATGGGGAATAGAATTTCAGATAGAAGGAACTGAGTGAGCCAAGACTGAACAGCAGAAATGGCCTTAGCATTTTTTTTTTAAAAAGAAACACTAAGGAAGTTAATTATAGAAGAGAATGAGAGATGGATTTGTTTCCTGTAAGTTTCTTATTTAATCCCAATTCTTTTTGTATTTCACTTCCTTCCTTTCTTTCTGGTTTTCCCATCCTTTTCTTCCCTATTTTAATGTTGTCTGTAGCATAAACCTTTCAGTTTCATACATCTGTAGGCATTACTTATTTTGGGTGGCCTCCAGAATGAAAGTTGCCACATGTCCAAAGCTTGTTGTTCCATTGAATATTCTACTCTTAGGTCAGCAAAGTCATTCTTGAACTTGGCTGTATTACTGAGCAGACTCATTCATAAATTTAGTCTCCTTGGACTAACTAGATTTATTGTGGGCTACCAGAAATCTCCTTCAGATGTGCATGACTGCACTTGGAAGCTCTGAGCTTTACAGCCCTCTTTACTGCCATCTCTTCTAACCAGAGCAATATCTCTTATTCACTGGCAGAGGAGAGTTAAGGATGTGATTGGGAGTTTGAACATGAAAGTAATGTGATGGGCTTGGAGAGCGTGAATGCAAGGTGTGTTGGAGGTAATAAGATAGGTACTTCACCACAGCTATAGGCAAATTCTGTCTCCTAAGGTATTAATACAAAACATAAAGCCCAATATATACTTAATGTTTAGCATCTATTGCATTTGCTGAGGCATTGTGAAGAACATATTGGTTACTCTGATAAATTAGGGTGAAAGGAGATTTGATTGGAAACTATCTCTGCTTCAAGTGTTTTGTGGTTTGGTTGATTTTTATTTCTTGCCACATTTCCTGGCATTTATTCCCAATGTTTTACCTTACCAAGTAGCTTGATTTTTATTGTTGACAATTATAGTCTCAAGTAACTTTATCCTTGACTTTGTGAGAGTTTTCCCCCCACAAGCATATTTCCAAGGTTTATTCTATCCAAGAAAAATGAAGGTAGTTAATAACCTGCTCTATGTTTCTTATTAAAAAAACAATAAAAATTACAAAAGCTTAAAAAGGACTTTGAAGATCATTATATACATCATTTCCAAAATCTCCTTCCTTAGGACAAGTAGTCTCATGAAATGTGTGAAAAATGGATCCCATCATCAGAAAAGTTTGGGAAATACTGAATGTTCTTTCTTGGAAATTCGCAATACACACTAGCATCTTAAAGGCTCTGAAAAATGATACAGTAAAGGAACCTGTGTATTTTTTTTGAATCTAGAATTTTTCAAAATCATTTGATCTCAACATTTGTTAAGGCCTAAACTAATAGCATCTTAACTGAAAGTGAAAGTAGCTCAGTCGGTTGCTGACTCTCTGTGACCCCATGAACTATACAGTCCATGGAATTTTGTAGGCCAGAATACTGGAGTGGGTAGCCTTTCCCTTCTCCAGGGGATCTTCCCAACCCAGAGGATCAAACCCAGGTCTCCCACATTGCAGGTGGATTCTTTACCAGCTGAGCCACAAGGAACACCCAAGAATACTGGAGTGGGTAGCCTATCCTTTCTCCAGCAGATCTTCCTGACCAGAAATCAAACATTGGTCCCCTGCATTGCAGGCAGATTCTTTACCAACTGAGCTATCAGGGAAGCAGCTTAAGGAATTGGTCAAAGACTTGGTAAATACTAGTCTATAACTTAATTGAATATCTTTATTTCACAGCTGAAGAAACGTGGGCCCTGAAAATTGTCTTAATCATCACATCTAAAAACAATGCCTCAGATCTACAAATAATTGATAGACAATGATATGCTCTTATTTAGGAAACTAGTTGGAGCATTGATCAAAACCCAGACTAGTTGGAGCCATGATCAAACCCCAGATATTCTAACTTGTATCTCATACCATTTAATAATGATAGTATATTGAAACTTATGTGTGCTACTGTTTAAGCTGATGATAAATTTAAAAGATTTTTATTATGGCTGTAAAATGTTTCATGCTAGCTAAAAAGGCAAACTAAAAAGTGAATATTTTGATGATGTTTTAAATAGTTTTAGACTATTGCTCTGTGTCTCTAGTCTATAACAATGTCAAATGTTGGTCCCTTGAAATTAGTTAGAGTGCTCTGGGTTTTGAAAAAGCAGTTCAAGTCTGTTTAAAGCCATCTGAAAGGGGAATTTTCTGAAGCTTTTTCTAGTCCCATGATTCTCACAAAATTCTCCAATTCTTTCTAGTATAGAAAGTAATGGATCTTCCCTTAAAGAAGTGCTAATCCCAGAGTGATCATGTAAGACAGATTTTTCCACCTCTGATCAGGTTTTTTTTTTTGCTATATATATATATATATATATATTTTTTAAGCATGCTTAGTGTTTTATCCTCAAGGTATTTCTTTTTTCATGAAAATAGTGTACTGTATATAAGAAACACTCTTGGAATTTTTATTTTTCAGGACTCTATTTTGGTATGATATTTTTTGATCATTACCATACTTAGCTAAGTCACATTTCACTATCATCAAAGATTATATCTTAGAATTAAAATCTCAAATTGCGCTTGACCTTCCTGATTTGCAGTCAGTTTAAATTAGATAGTATCTCCCATCATCTTAAAATAGGTGACCTCTTAGAATGCTACCATTTGTGAAAAAAGCAACTATAAAAATAGGAAAAGGATGTGAAGTGAAGAAAAAGCCTGTATCATTTGTTTTAGCATCAAAAAAATATACTAATAGTTTTTAATGCTGGAAATAAATAGGTATCGTAAATGGTGTATGGGGGTTCACATTAGTGTATCTGAAGGTTTTATGGGCACTCTTGCTGATTACTTGATGCAATGCTGTATATATTGTGCTGTGTTTTCTCAACTGCCTTTGTAAACACTGTGGCCTTAATAGATCATTTTGAAAGAAGCTACCATCCCACTGCATCTGTTGGTAGCCTTCTTTCAGGTTTCTGACATATCCTTAATCTGATGCTCAGCCTTGTCATTTGGATCAATAGTAAACCAGATAAGATGTCTTCTACTTGCAAGACTATGGCTATAAAAGGTATCTGAAAAATAAATTCACTTTTTATGTCCATGCCACAAACCTTGGGGGTACTAATTTGTCATTTGTCTCTCCATCTATCTGTAAACAGTCAGTTAAATTGGTTATTGATGAGAATAAGGTGAATTATACTTGAAACAAGAGTAATATAGAAATAAACTTCATAGTAAATTTCTTAGATTCCTACAGAAAGCTGACATCTTTTTAAGAGGTGGCATATCTTAACTTTAATCTCTATTTTAGCATGAGCAATTTGTTTTCTATATTATTTTTAATTCTACGTCATCAATAATAATAATTATAATAATGTTATACTTTATAAAGTGCTTTTATATACATGATCTTATCTTCATAACCTCATAATGTATTACCAGTTTTATAATTTGTAATGCATTTGTCAGTCATTCAGAAATTTTCATCTAGTACCTGTTAATACTATATATATATAACATATATATATTATATGGCACCATGCTAAGCATTGCACATTCTGTATACAAAAAAAATGGTGATAATAGAAGAAATTAGAATTGTAACATTTTAGTATTAGAAAGAATCCCCAAAATCATCTCCAAACTTATTGTTTTATAGGAAGCTAACTTGTAGCTCGTTTGTGAATCATAGTCAACCAGCCATCCAGTAACATTTTTTTTTCTGTTATGTAAACTGATAATCTTTCTAAAGTCAACCCATAGTTTAAGTTTTTGACTCTGTGTTTCTTCATCTATGAACTGACAATGAGTCTGGCCTTCATAAAAGAGGTATTATGAATATTAATAAAGGTATGATTATGGAACATTTCAAAATTTAAATGCCCATCTGAGGATAAGAAACATGCCCCATAGGGAAGAGTCAGGGAGTGAGTGAATGAAAATGAAAGCTATGGTTCCCACATGTTTGTGAAGTGCAGGCTGCTCATTGTTTTCTTTATATTTTTCTTCATTTTTGAAGTTTCTTTAATGAACATCTTACTACTTTCATAAGAAAATTAAGTTTTTTTCCATTTCTTCCCCCTCTAACTTTATATTTTGGAATAATTTCAGATTTACAGAAAAGTTGTAAGAATACTGCAAAGAATTCTCATGTACCCTTCACCCAAATTTCCCAGACGTGCACATTTAACCACATGCGTTTTATCCTTTACTTTCAGTGTATATGAGTGTGAGACATTGTCTCCTCAACCATCTGGAGTAAGTTGTTGCTTACTTACCCCAGATAGATCCTCCTTTGCCCTCATATCTTTAGTGCATATTTCCTATTAACAAGGACATCCACTTAAATAACCACAGTTCAATTATTAAAACCAAGCAACTAACATAAATATGATTATCAAATCTTATTTAGATTTTTCCAGTGATCCACATAATATCATCTATCTAAGAGAAAATCCAGGATTAGGCATTTCATTTGATTATTATATCTTTTTAATTTTCTTTCATCTGAAACAGTTCCTTAATCTTCTCTGTGTGTGTTTGTGAGTGTATATGTGTGACCACATATGACATTACATTCTAAGCGTACAGACCAATTGTCTTTCATTTTGAATTTGTCTGATGTTTCCTCATAATCTAAACTATACATTTTTGGTAAAAATGTCACAGGAATGATATGTGGTATTCTTCTTAGTGCCCCATACCAGAAATGCGTGATGTTATTTGTCCCATTACTGGTGATGACTTTGATCATTTGGATAAAGTGACATCTGCCAGATTGCTCCAGTGTAACCTTACTTGCTTTCTCTTTAAGATTAATATGTATTTTGTGGAGAGCTCATTTGAAACTATGTAAATATCTTGTTACTCCTAAAACTTTCACCCACAAGTATTAGCCTCCTCAGGCCACGCCACCTGAGTCAGTTATCATTATGATAGCTGCCAATAATAGAAGTTTCTATTTGATAGGTAAGATGTAGATTTATTTAGAGAGAAACACACTCTGCAGACAGAGAGTAGGCCCTAAAATGTTATTTTTAATCAGTCACTGCTTGTTCCAGATATGAAATTAGGTGTATGGTCTGATGGAAACTATAAAAATGACCTCTCACGTGAAACAAAAAAGCTAAAAATAAGTGGAAGAGATTGTACCAAGAGGCTAAAAAAATGCTTATGTTAAATTTAGGGTAATGGAATTGTAGGTGATCTTTTTTCTTATTTTCCAAATTTTTAATTTCCAAAGTTTTCAATACATATGAAATATATAATTCATAATTTTTGAATTGCCTTCTAAAATGTGTATTTGTTTATATCTAATTGGTCCACAAAGAGCTTGAGGGCAATACTAAAATGTTGATTTAAGAATTGTGATGTAATCGGGAGGGAAGAGGGAGGGGGGTTCTGGAAGGGGAACATATGTATACCCATGGCATATTCATGTCAGTGTATGGCAAACCCAACACAATAAAGTAAAGAAAATGAAAAAAAAAAAAGAATCATGATGTGCTTGAATTCAGGACTGTTTAACTAGAATTAAAACATAGCTGTGGCAAACAGAACACTTATCCTGGGTAAGTTATCAAATGGAACAATGAAAATAATCTTTGATCTGCTGATGTTTCTTCCCCACTTTAACTGCTAAACTGCAGCATAATTTTTTTTTTAACCAACTCAGTGCCCCTTTCTTAATTTCAAGATAAAAGGTCCCAGAACAGTGGAAGAAAGGTGAGGAACAGTACAGAGTTCAGGAGTTGATCTGTAGATTGAGGTGGTGTGTGATATGATATTTTGAAGGTGGCTTAGATTTGAGACTAGAAGGCACGTGTTTGAATTCAGGTATCACCATTCACTGTGGGGACCTTGGCTACTATTTTGAAGATGGGTCATAGTCATGAAGTCAGATAAATACTTAGTGCACAGCATTTAATTAAACCCTTTAATGTGTAGCCTGAATGAGGTTCATTGAGGATTTCTGAGTGTAATTGAATTTATTTACATATTTATCTGTCATTTGTCTTTCCCACTATCTAAGAAATCCATCCATAGTGTGGAACTGAAGTAGAGAAGGCAACGGATGGATTCAATCAGTTGTTTGAAACAGTTTCCCCAAAGGAACATATCTTAGCCAAATAGATGAATTGATTTTTTTTACTGATGTTAGGATCAATAGAAGGTACGTTGTTGAAAAACTAAAGATGGAGCCTACTACAAGACTTGGGGTGCTTCAAAGGAACCAGATGTTTGTTAAGCAAGATTTGTTTGGATTTAGCTTCTGAATTTAGTACTAAAACATGATTTTTAAAAAGCAACTGCTTTCAGTGCAGCTCAAAAGACTGGTCAGGGTCAATGAGGAGAATAGACCAGGCAGATTATAATGTTCATCAAACAATGAGAACACTAGGAGTAAATTCTTTCCTCCTTTGAAGGTTGTCATCCAGCCTTCCTGGTGTATTTTTGTATTTTTTATGCACTTTCCCCTCCTTGCTTGTGCTATATTGTAATGTATAATGACTGTGCATATTATTTTAAGTATTTTTAAAGCTTCCAAAACCCTTAGCATAGTGTCTGATTCAGAGTAATTACATAGTAAGGAACTCTTGAGTATCAAATGAATTGTTGAATTAGCAAGTCTTACTCTTGATACCATTTTCAAATCACCTGCAGAGCCTTTAGGAAACACTAATCCCAAAGTCTCAAACTCTGACTTCATTGACCTAGAATGAGACAGGCATTCTTTTTTGGTGGTTGTGGGTGCTTTTTTAGGTTCTTCATGGTTGAGAACTCTGATAATTAGGTTATTTGTTTAAACAGTAATTCTCAAAGTGTGAACTCCTAGACCTAGCAGCACTGGTATCTCCTATAAACTTGTTGGAAATGTAAATTCTTACACTCCACACCAGAGCTAGTGAATGAAAAACTCTGAGGGAAGTCCCCAAGTAGTCTGTTTTCCAGTCTTTCAGAGATCCTGATGCATGCTAGAGTTTGAGAATTACTGATTTAAGATGAAATCAATGTTTTCCTGTAAATAAAATGTCAACTATGAGAAACAAAATACATTTTATAATCAGCCCAAAAGGTTGTGCCAACTTAAAGCACCACTCTAAATAAATGAAGGTAGCTCACAAGCACAAGGAAATTGTACTTGTGGAAACAAGCATCACAGCATTTTACAGTCTTTTAATATTTATTTTTTTGTATGAAATGCTCTCTACTGAAGGGACCAACTTTCATACTAATCTTAAAAAAATTGTCCCTATCAGGCAGGAAAATCACATGAAAAATCCAGCATTGTGTAAAGGAAGCCTCAGAGTCAAGGATACCTTTCTATAGTTTCTTTTCTTAGAGAAAGGTCTGTCGGCTTTTTTCTTGACAGTAACATTTTCTTTTTCTGTTGTGCTGTTTGACTGTGTGCCACTTGATAGTTCTGTCTATTCCTATGGAAACCAAGTTAGTGGATGGAGCCGAGGTTTGGAGGAGGCAATGAAGAGAAATATTAGTAGAGTTCAGCCACAGAGCAACTAAAGATGTTGCCTTTCCTTCAATCAAATCCTTCTTGAGAGCCAGAATCTGTTTTAAGCCAGAGAGATGTTCTTGGCTGATGTATTGTCTAGCTGCTCTGCCAGATGGATGAACATCTTAAACTTGAAAAGCAACAAATAGAGCTCCCATTCTGCCTTTGAAGTGCCATTCTTAGCCTTTCCTTAGAGGATTGTCAAATAGCTTTTTTTTTTTTTAAATTAAGATTTGCTTAAGTTGACAGGTTAGTGATGTGGTTACCATTATAGGTGTTGAGTAATTAGAAATTTTATGTGTAAAACACAGTGTTTAGGCTTGAAATCAGAAATTTAAAGAAAGAAGGAGAATGTCTGTGACTGGAAAAAGCAACACGGATTTCATTTCATTTCTATAGCTCAGTAATCCATGTAATCATCTCCATAGCTCAGTCATTCAAAAACTTGGTTTTTAAAACTGTTTCCTGTAAGGATTCACATTAAATTTTTTTTAAAAAAGCATGAAACCAGAGTACAGTGAGACACCTAATTGGAGCCAAAAAATTATCCAAGCAGACAATAATAATAAGGAAAGGCCCATCTTTTTTCCAATTCACTTACACTCTGTATTTGATATGGTAGCAGTATCACCTGGTCTAGGAAAAAGAACAGTATAGATCGCATTATACTAAGCTAAGCTATTTATGTGGTTATTTAAATTATGTTTATATTTCATTTAGGATGTATAGATTCATTTTTCCAGTTTTATGTGCTTTCATTTATGTCAGAAATTATGTCTTTCTGATATATTATGAAATTATGATAAAGCAGTTGACATAGCTATTAATATAGATGATTTATAACCTTGTATCTTGAATCCTATCCATTTCTTCCAATCTTCAGATCCATATAGATTCTTTTCTTTTTTGTTAGACATCTCTCAGACACCCTAAACTCCACATGTTAAAAAAACAGAACTCAAAGTCTTCATCCTGAATCCTGTTGTTCCTTCTGTCTTTTCAGTAGTTGACACCACTCTCCGTTGGACCCATCAGGAGTCCTCTTACATATTTCACAGCCCATCCTCTAGTTTCCGCTTAGCTGCCAAGATTTCTATTCTGGATCGCTGCTGTAACCCCCTAACCAGTTGTACTGCCAAAGATTTGTTTGCCTCAAATCAGTTCTTCACACTGCCTCCAGGGCATTTTCTAAAAACATAAATTTACTCACATCGTTTCCTTAAACTCTTCATTGGTGCCCCATTACCTATATGATAAGGTTTAGACTCTTCATCATGCTGTATTAGACTCTCCATTTTCTAGCCCCTACTCACCTCTCTAATCACATTTCACTTCTTCTTATACTTCATTCATGTTGCAATAATATAGAATTATTTTCAAGGCCTAAGGTTTTATTTTACCCTATATACAAGCTAAGAAGTTAGGCTGTTACTGCTTCATGGATGTTGACAGTAGACACAAGCCTCCAGGTCAGGGACAAAGAAACTTATTATTCATGGTGTAGGAGAAAAGCATCAGCTCCTAGCTCTTTGCACTAATTTTCCTTTCCCCGAAGAACCATGAGGGAGTTGCCGAAGGCCCAGATATGTGCTGTACATGCAGTAGGTTTCCATCACAGCACAAAGGAACACTGAACTTCAGGAATCTACACTTCTGTAATAAGCAGTTAGTAAACCCAGGGGAAGAGATATCCTGTCCTTCAAATTGATTGCAGCAGACACAGCCCAGAGAAGCTGCCTAGGCCAAGAATGGTCAAGTCTCTGCATTTTTGGCATAAGAACATGCACAGTTGATTAGGACCCATGTTAAATCGCTTCTCCCAACAACCCACCACTTGGCCCTCCATGTTCTTCACATGAGCATGCCATTCCATCAGTTACTCTGATTAATCTGACCAACAAAGACTAGGAACAAATCTAATTAATGTGTCTCATATAGCATTTAAGTGATAGAATTCTAAGCTGCAGGAAGAGAACAACCTGCAGTATTGACCTCAGTGTCCTGGATTAAGTCCACTGTGACTAAGTACCAGGGGAGACAGCAGGTCTTACTCTACACAGCCAAGATATACTCTAAGGCTTTTCTGTTAACCTATTATGATACATGCAAGAGAGTTTGGCTGACATGCTGATCTTGGTGTTATTGCTAATGATTATAGGAGGCACAAGATGGGCTGAAAAACAACCCCTAAGCCCAGGGGAGAAATGTTTTCCTCTCTCCTCCAGATATAAACATAAAACCTGAAGACGCACAAGTCACTTTAGTTCAGGGTTTGTTGTCAAACATGGATCACCATTGGCTTTCCAGGTGGTGCAGTGGTGAAGAACCCGCCTGCCAATGCAAGAGATACAGGTTTGATCCCTGGGCCGGGAAGATCCCCGGAGTAGGGAATGGCAACCCACTCCAGTATTCTTGCCTGGAGAATCCCATGGACAGAGAAGCCTGGCGAGCTACAGTCCATAGGGTCACAAAGAGTTGGACATGACTTAGCGACTGAGCATGTACACATACATGCCACCCAGAGGGTGTACCCACGAGGCCAGCCTGGGATTACTCTTAGGGTATGAATCCTACATTTTCAAAATAGGTGTGTATAATTCCCCCACTCCTTTTGTCCTGATTATTTCCCAGGAGGCTGCCATAAGGAGATGAACTCTTTCCGGGGGTGGCCATGTACAGTAACCAAACTACTTCTCTCTTAGGTGTATGGATCAGGAAGAGGTAACAGAAGTAGAGTTAGAAATATTTTTGAATTTGTTTTTGAGGAAGCCATGCCTGCTCCTGGTTATTTCATATTCCTGGAAACAATATGGGGCATAGAATGTCCATCAAATATCTTAATTATTGGCCCATTTTTGGATGGTCTTTGTGACAGAAGACATTGTAGTCTGATGGCATGGATACCCAAAACGTGAAAAACACTTTAGGTTCATGGGCCTCAATGCTGTGGCTAGTATAGGCTAATGAGACTGGAACAGTGACATTGTAACCTGAAACATGTCTGCAATGATGAGGCATAAGGTGTCCCTGAAAGGGGTTGATCAAAATCCCTGCCAAGAATGGGCAGAGGCAAAGCCCTGTTAAAGTGGCCTCCTTTATTTTGAGAGAGATAGGCCAACTTAGAAAAACAAGCAAGTCTGATATGCAGTGGTAGCTTCTACATCAAACATGTACCTTTTACTCTGGGTCCAATCTGTGATGATGGGTTCATTACCATGTTTAGTGCAATGATGAATCCAGGAGGCAAATGGCCAATGACCTTGGCAATACAGGCTTATTCAGCAGCTGATGCCAGCTGGTCTCGTAAGAGAATAGGCCCTTACTGTGGGCATCTACGTGACTGACCCAGACTGTTCAATTGGCAGCTAGAGTATATCTCCATAGTTCGTAGGCCCATAGAGGGATGTCTTTAAACTATCATCTATAGTCTCCCAAGTGCCAGGTCAGATGACTTGAACATTGACAACATTCCATGAGTTTAAAAAAAAGCCACCACATTAACAAATTTAAAAATAAAAATCACATGATTATCTCAATAGATGCAGAGAAAGCCTTTGACAAAATTCAACATCCATTTATGATAAAAACCCTCCAAAAAGCAGGAATAGAAGGAACATTCCTCAACATAATAAAAGCTACATATGACAAACCCACAGCAAACATTATCCTCAATGGTGAAAAACTGAAAGCATTCCCCCTGAAGTCAGGAACAAGACAAGGGTGCCCACTCTCACCACTACTTTTCAACATAGTTTTGGAAGTCTTGGCCGCAGTAATCAGAGCAGATAAAGAAATCAAAGGAATCCAGATTGGAAGAGAAGAAGTAAAACTCTTCTCTGTTTGCAGATGACATGATCCTCTATGTTGAAAACCCTAAAGATTCTACGAGAAAATTACTAGAGCTAATCAGTGAATATAGCAAAGTTTCAGGATACAAAATCAACACACAGAAATCCCTGGCATTTCTATACACTAACAATGAGAAAACAGAAAGAGAAATTAAGGAAACAATTCCATTCACCATCGAAACAAAAAGAATAAAATACTTAGGAGTATTTCTACCTAAAGAAACAAAAGACTTGTATATAGAAAACTATAAAACACTGATGAAAGAAATCAAAGAGGACACAAATAGATGGAGAAATGTACCGTGTTCGTGGATTGGAAGAATCAATATAGTGAAAATGAGTATACTACCCAAAGCAATCTATAGATTCAATGCAATTCCTATCAAGCTACCAGAGGTCTTTTTCAGAGAATTAGAACAAATAATTTCACAATTTGTATGGAAATACAAAAAACCTCGTATAGCCAAAGCAATCTTGAGAAAGAAGATTGGAACTGGAGGAATCAACCTACCTGACTTTAGGCTATACTACAAATCCACAGTCATTAAGACAGTATGGTACTGGCACAAAGACAGAAATATAGATCAATGGAACAAGATAGAAAGCCCAGAGATAAATCCATGCATCTATGGACACCTTATCTTTGACAAAGGAGGCAAGAATATACAACGGAGAAAAGACAACCTCTTTAACAAGTGGTGCTGGGAAAACTGGACAGCCACTTATAAAAGAATGAAATTAGAACACTTTCTAACACCATACACAAAGATAAACTCAAAATGGATCAAAGATCTAAGCATAAGACCAGAAACTATAAAACTCCTAGAGGATAACATAGGCAAAACACTCCCTGACATAAACCAAGCGGGATCCTACATGACCCACCTCCCAGAATATTGGAAATAAAAGCACGAATAAACAAATGGGACCTAATTAAAATTAAAAGCTTCTGCACAGCAAATGAAACTATAAGCAAGGTGAAAAGACAGCCTTCAGAATGGGAGAAAATAATAGCCAATGAAGCAACGGACAAACAATTAATCTCAAAAATATACAAGCAACTCCTGCAGCTCCATTCTAGGAAAATAAACGACCCAATCAAAAAGTGGGCCAAAGAACTTAACAGACATTTCTCCAAAGAAGACATAAAAATGGCTAACAAACACATGAAAAGATGCTCAACATCACTCATTATCAGAGAAATGCAAATCAAAACCACAATGAGATATCACTTTACACCGCTCAGAATGGCTGCAATCCAAAAATCTACAAGTAATAAATGCTGGAGAGGATGTGGAGAAAAGGGAACTGTCTTACACTGTTGGTGGGAATGCAAACTAGTACAGCCACTATGGACAACAGTGTGGAGGTTCCTTATAAAACTGCAAATAGACCTGCCATATGACCCAGCAATCCCACTGCTGGGCATATACACCGAGGAAACCAGAAATGAAAGAGCCACGTGTACCCCAATGTTCATCGCTGCTTTATTTACAATAGCCAGGACATGGAAGCAATCTAGATGCCCATCAACTGATGAATGGATAAGAAAGCTGTGGTACATATACACAATGGAATATTACTCAGCATTAAAAAAAAATTCATTTGAAGCAGTTCTACTCAGATGGATGAAACTGGAGCCCATTATCCAGAGTGAAGTAAGCCAGAAGCAAAAACAACAATACAGTATACTAACGCATATATATGGAATTTAGAAAGATGGTAACGAGAACCCAGCATGCGAGACAGCAAAAAGGAACGCAGATGTATAGAATAGACTCGTGGACTCTGTGGATGAGGGCAAGGGTGGGATGATATGGGAGAATGGCATTGAAACATGTTAATTATCATATGTGAAATCAATCGCCAGCCCAGGATTGATGCTCGGGGCTGGTGCAACGAGATTTCCTGGGGGGAGGGAGGAGGGAGGGTGGTTCTGGAGGGGGAGCATACGTAAACCCATGGTGATATCATGTCATTGTTTGGCAAAACTAATAAAAAAAAAAAAAAAGAAAAAGAGAAAAAAACTAAGGGCCTAGACTTGCTCTGTATAATACGGGATCCACTGACCGCATGTGGCTATTGAGTTCCTAAAGTTGGCCAGTTCAAGCTGAGATGGACTATAAGTGTAAAATATACCCACGAGACTGCAAAGACTTAGTACAAGAAAAGACTGTAAAAGTCTCATGAATGAGTTTTCTATTGATTACATGTTGAAATAGTATTGGGGATATATTGGGTTAAATAAATATACTATTAATATTAAAAAAAAAAAAAAGCATGTCCCATCCTTAAGAGTAGTGTCTTAAGGACAATGGCTTTCACTTCAGCCCACTGGGCTGACCCGTCATTAGCATAGTCAGTCTTCCAGAGTTGTCATTGAGCTTGGACTGCCTCCCAGTTGTGGTTGGACTACCTCCCGGTGGATGCCATCAAGTTTTAACCTAGCCAGATCATCAGTAAATCAGGCCAAGGCATTCAAGGGAGCCTGAATGAACTGAGGGCGCCATTAAACAAGCAGCTTTGTTTTATTTTTTTTATTTATTTTTTATTATTATTATTTTTTATTATTGTTTTTGCCATACATTGTCATGATATCACCATGGGTTTACATATGCTTCCCCTCCGGGTCCCCCCTCCCTCCTCCCTCCCCCCCGGGAAATCTCGCTGCACCAGTCCCGAGGATCAATCCTGGGCTGGCGATTGATTAGACACATGACAATTAACATGCTTCAATGCCCTTCTCCCATATCATCCCACCCTTACCCTCATCCACAAAGTCCACAAGTCTATTCTATACATCTGCGTTCCTTTTGTTGTCTCCCATGTTGGGTTCTCATTACTGTCTTTCTAAATTCCATATATATGTGTTAATATACTGTATTGTTGTTTTTGCTTCTGGCTTACTTCACTCTGGATAATGGGCTCCAGTTTTGTCCATCTGAGTAGAATTGCTTCAAATGAATTTTTTTTTTAATGCTGAGTAATATTCCATTGTGTATATGTACCACAGCTTTCTTATCCATTCATCAGTTGATGGGCATCTAGGTTGTTTCCATGTCTTAGCTATTGTAAACAATGCAGCGATGAACATTGGGGTGCACGTGGCTCTTTCAATTCTGGTTTCCTCGGTGTATATGCCCAGCAGTGGGATTGCCGGGTCATATGGCAGGTCTATTTGCAGCTTTTTAAGGAACCTCCACACTGTTTTCCATAGTGGCTGTACTAGTTTGCATTCCCACCAACAGTGTAAGAGGGTTCCCTTTTCTCCACATCCTCTCCAGCATTTATTGCTTAAACAAGCAGCTTTGTTTTAAACGGTGGCCACCTCTACACCCAGTCCTTTGTCCTCATTGCCAGACAGAGCAGACTGTAGCAGGGATTGGGTACTTGGCACGGTTCGTTCTGCATTATTAGACAAGGCATTGCATTCATTTTCACTTTTGAGCCATTGCTCACTCAAGTCTCAACCAAGGGAACGTCTATACTATTTTCAGTCCACCCAAAGTTCTGTATCAAATAGCAGAGTCTCATTGCTTTCACCATTTATTTCCAGTTTGGAGATTCCTTGGCTCAGCAACTACAACCACACTGCCTTTCAGCTTGCTACCCCATTGTCATGCTATCATCTCTTTCTCTGATTGCCCAGAGGAAGGTGAGCCAAAACCAAGGCATCATTTGGGCAGGTTCTTTTAATCCTACTCCTCATCACTGAGTCAATAGACAGGTCAGCGGGGTTCCTTACCTCCCCAGCCCTGCCTGCCATGTGGGTGTGTGAAGATTCCACATGGAATCTTCTCATCCCTGAACCTGACCTGCAGGGCCCTTGTCCTTACTCTCGGAGAAGACTGTGTCTCTGTTCAGCATCCTCTCCTCATTTCCTGTAATGTCAGGTGTTGGATTTAATTTATCCTACTTCCCTGCTTTTTTCTTTGTATGTACTAACTTACTACAAGGTAATGAATTTGCTCTGAGTACTGGCAGAAGATATATGAGTACCGTCAGAGACAAAAGAGCTTCCTACTGATGACACAGCAGAAAGCATAATCACTTGCATCTTTGCATCAGTTCCTTTACCGCCAAGAACCAGGAGGCATTGCCAAGGCCCCAGATGGACACAGAGCACACAGTGGGTTCACATGGCATCTGAGGGATGCTGCATTGGGGCATATCTCCAACTTTACTAATTACTTTAGTAAATACTAAGCAAGACTGCTCTTAATCTAATGTTCAGGGAGACGTGAATGTCCCATAGGTTTGCTCAGTACAAAACCAACTCCAAGAAATGGCCCAGGTAGAGGAGTCAAGGCTTTGCATTCTTGGCACACTTAATAAGAACATGCAGGGATACTTCAGCCCCATGGCAGAGTGCCTCTCCTGACACTACCGTGGTATTTATTTTCTACTCTATTTATTTATTTATTTTAATTTTCTTTACATTATCATGTTGGTTTTGCCATACATTGACATGAATCTGCCATGGGTATACGTGTGTTCCCCTTCCAGAAGCCCCCTCCCACCTCCCTCCTGATTCTCTCTCTCTGGTACTGTGGTATTTCTAAGACTGATTTGTGTCTGCAGCCATTACAGGAAAGCTTGATATAAAGAGGTTATTGATATTTGTGACCTATATACTTCCTGCTGCTGCTGCTTCTAAGCCACTTTAGTCGTATCTGACTCTGTGTGACCCCATAGCCTGCAGCCCACCAGGCTCCTCTGTCCCTGGCATTCTCCAGGCAAGAATACTGGAGTGGGTTGCCATTTCCTTCTCCATATACTTCCTAGTGATAGTGATTTTTATTAAAAATTAATATTGTAAATGCCTTGAGAGTTTATAAATATGTAATTATATAGATATCATTAGAATTAATAATAACAAATCATGTTTATATTACTTCCATTTCAGTTTTAGATAATGTATCTTTTGGGGATACAGAATGATTAGGATTTAGAATAAAATATGGCAGAATGCCTACCTTACATTTATTTGTGCTATTATATAGTTATAGTTATAATATTTCCAGGACAAAATTATACACAAACCTACAAATGAAAAAGAAAAATGAACATTTGGTGGCCAGTTGTTTTCTCCCTCAACTACCATGACAGTAAATATAAATGCTGAGGACATAGAACAAGAATGCATCAGGAAACATATAGGTTTGGGGAAAATATCAGGTCTCTTCAGTGTCTCAGTGGGGAAAAGGGCTGCTATATGCAGTCCTGTATTCACACTAAAGCAAAAAAAAATTACTTAGAATTTGGGGATATTCTTTGTCTTGACATAAGGCTGTAACTTTAGAGGAAGCTGTTCTAGAGAAGTGGCACATGCAGGACAAAGATCAAGTCTCAGGAGCAGGAAGCTACCCACTAGCTCAGTGACAGTAACTGTGATACCCCTACTGTCACTAGACGTGGGGCTGCAAAACATCATAAATACAGATTCTTAAATGGACCAGGAGCTGGGTGTGAGCAGGGAGAAAAAGAGGAAAACAAAACAAATAAAAAATAACAGCAAACAATCTTCTCTTCAGAATGAATCTGCAAACAAAATGTATGAAGAAATCTAATGCTGAGACAGCTAACAGTATCATCATTTCAGATAATGAATTTATTCCTAGCAGAAGTGTGTAAACAAAGCAAAAAGAACAGCCACACAAAGAGAGAAGATATTTGCTAAATACTGGATACTAAGTCAAGAATTAGTATCCAGAAAACTCCTATAGATCAGTAAGGAAAAAACAAATAGCTCAGCTGTGAAATGAGTAAACAACACAAAATGGCTGTTCAAGAAGAAGAAACAAATAGCCAAAAAAGACATTCCAGCTCAGGAAGGGAAGTGAAAATTAAATCCATGATAAGACATAATTCTGTACCCATCATATTGGCAAATGTTAGCAAGTCTGACAAAACCAAGTGTGGAGAAGATGTGGGGAAACAAAAATTCTCAAACATAACTGGTGTGAATGTAAATCGGAGTACCTACTTGAGAGAATAGTTTTAGCCCAGCAGTTTCAGAAATTCTGGTACATGTACCAAGAGATATATACGAGAAAATTCATTCCAATATTGTTTTAATAGTGAAAAATGAGAAACAAGCTAAATATTCCCTTAGAGAAAGATGAATATACTATTTTCATATGACCGAATGCTTTCTCCAGTGAAAATGTATGAACCAAAGCAATTTGGATATATCTCAAAAATATTGCTTTGAGTAAAAGGTGGCAAGTGATTCGTGGAGGGCTACTTATAGAAAGATTGAAAACATACAAAATAATGCTGTTTAGTTTATGAATACATATATTTGTAAGAAATAAAATATATCAAAACATTCATGGGAATAGTAATCACCAATTTCTCCAAAGATAGAAAGGGAATAGAACTGGGGAAGGGCACAAAAGGAGTGTTAACCATATATATTATATTTTATTTCTTAAAAATGAAAAATTAAAATATCAAAGTGTTTCACTCAAAACCTCCATATCTTTGTTATTTAGATTAAATGACTTTTCCTAAAAAAAGGAGTTCATCTTAGCAAATTGGACAGACAAAAATACGAACTTAAGTGGCATTTTGAGTTGATTTGTTTCTCAGATTCATTTCAAGTGCTGTTCTCCAGGTCAGAGAGCTTTTTCATTCTCTTTTACTTTTTCAGATATTATACTCCTTTTCATATATCTGGGGAAAATCCAAATGTCATAATCATTTACATGACAGACAAAAGAAGATCATCATGTTAATAATTATAGAAAGATTAACATGAAGATTATTAGTACCTAACAATAACAGCAACAACAAAAAACCCCAAACCAAAAAACATCTTATTCAACGTTTCAGAGCCATTAGGAAATATTTTCACATTTGCGTGGCATAACAGACCTCATCATATCAGAGTTAATATCGTTTTACTGATGAAATAGGACTTTTTTGTAACTTTAGTTTTCATTTCTGCTTACTTGCTTGCAGAATTTTCTTAAGACTGTATACTCTTTTGATCTATTATCTGTTTCACTCTTATACCTTTTCCTACCCAGTCACAAATTATAAAAGTCAATCCCCAGTCTTCACCTCAGGATCATGTCATGTGGCCCTAAGAGATGATACTAAATTTTTAGTATCAAAACAAAAGTAATTGTGTCATAATAAAGCTGAAAATGTAAGAAGTCCTGATTTGGAGCAATAGTGAGGAAATATTTAGACATTCTGTTTGTTTGCACTTGTATTGAGGGGGCTTTATGGGAAACAGAGTAGCCTATAACACATGTCCCCAAAGTCATACAGTCTTCAGGGGGGTATCAAAATAGCTTGCTGCCTGAAACTAGTATTTTCCTCTTTTCCACGGGTACTAGAAATACTCTCCTGATTTTAGCTCAAAGAGTTATCTGTCCCCTCTGTTCATTCTCAGAATTGAGTTTGTATACACTGAGCATTTAACAAATGCTGGTTCATAAAACCAAGGAGGTTGTCTTGGTCCAAATGGATTATATTGTTTCTAGTCCCAGCATTTGTCAATAGTGTCTCAGATGGTCTATGTCCTTTGGAATAGGAGAAGCTAACCTGATCATGCAGGAGCTGCTGCTGCTGCTGCTAAGTTGCTTCAGTCGTGTCCGTCTCTGTGCAACCCCATAGATGGAAGCCCACCAGACTTCCCCGTTCCTGGGATTCTCCAGGCAAGAACACTGGAGTGGGTTGCCATTTCTGTCTCCAATGCAGGAAAGTGAAAAGTGAAAGTGAAGTCGCTCAGTCGTGTCCGACTCTTTGCGACCCCATGGACTGCAGCCTCCGTCCAGACACCTCCGTCCATGAGATTTTCCAGGCAAGAGTACTGGAGTGGGGTGCCATTGTCTTCTCCAGATCATGCAGGAGACCCCAGTTCAATTCCTGGGTCAGGAAGATCTCTTGGAGAATGGATAGGCTACCCACTCCAGAATTCATGGGCTTCCTTGGTGGCTCAGCTGGTAAAGAATCCTCCTGCAATGCAGAAGACCTGGGTTTCAATCTCTGGGTTGGGAAAGTCCCCTGGAGGAGGGCATGGCAGCCCAGTCCAGTATTCTTGCCTGGAGAATCCCCATGGACAGAGGAGCCTGGGGGCCTACAAATTCCTACTCTAGACTGCTACCCCAGGCCTACTCTGGGGTTGCAAAGAGTCGGACACGACTGGGCGACTAAGCACAGAACAGCAACACTCCCCACTAAATTCCTATTGGATATGTTCTTTTTGGTACTATATAACTTTTATTTGAAGGTATAGGCATTTTTCTCAATGTAAAAAAAAAATCAGAAAAGCCATTATATAGAACATTCCATCTGTTTTTATTTTCATCTGTTCCTAACTTCGGTTCTCTCCTTAATCACTAGCTGAACTGTGTATACTGTGTTCAGTCAGATCTCTCTATCTATTTGCCCTCAGTCATGGGCCATTCTGGGTTCCACTTGTCCATCTGTGTTTTGTTGCCTCCTCCACATTGGAAAACTGTTTGTAATAAAATCAGCAAACATCACTGAGCATTTGCTTTGTGTACTGTTCTAAGTACAGATATTACCTTTATCATTTCATATGCATGATAATCTAAGGTACTATTATTATTCCTGTTTTACAGATGAGGAAATTAGAAGCACAGGAAATACTCTATTTGATATGTAAAAATTTCCCATGATACTTCTGTGAGGAACAAAGATGAAATCCATGTCAAAGTAAAGTACATCTTACTCTTGTCTGCTTTGTAATAAGGCGCCAAGAATGTTTGTTGAATGCTTGAGTAATTATTACTGTGTAGGTAGAACCCCCAGAATAATGTGGAGTATAAATATAATAAGCACTGTGTCTATAACTCAGTAGCACCCCCAACATATTCTAGTTTCCTTCTTCTCCTTCCCTTTTCCTCTTAATTTCAAAATCACAAAGATTGTCTGATTGACTATCTTTAAAAGGTCATGAAAATTATTCTGTAATATTTGAAATGTTATGCTCAGAAAGGTCAAACCTTATTTTTTTTTGGCATGAAGTACCACATAGGTTTGTTTTTCCTGGACATTTTTTTCTTTTTTCAAAGAAAGATGGCCAGAGATTTAGAGCAGGGTGCCCTCTTGAGGAAATTTTAGTACCTTCTCAAAACCTGGAACTGGCATTGGGTGAAATGAAAAAATCCAGATAAATGATGTCCACTATGAATGAGGCTCTGATAAATAAATATTAAAAAATAAGAGTAACCAAATGCCACATATTTGAGAATTAGTATTCTTAACTGTTATGTGCTAATTTAGCAACTGTCAATAAATTTTAAATAAAAACAAAATCTCTAGAAGATATTTTACTTCCTCTTATTCACTCAGCCCTTCATGGAACATTTATTAACCACCTAGTCTGTGCTGGGAACCATACTGAGCACAGTGATCAATAAAACATAGCCTCTGCCTTCATGATGCTTGCTACTTATGAGGAAGATCTCAGTAAAAAGAAATGAACAGATATATATGTAACTACAAACTGGGAAAAGTGCTGTGAAGGAAATGAAAAGATTCTGCAATAAAGAACAAAATAAGTTTTCCCCCGGGTGGTCAAGGAAAACCCCTCTGAATGGAAATAACTGAGCTGCATCCATGTTTTTCAGTCCATTGCAGATTTGCCCATCTAGTGTAGACAGCTTTATGGACCCTTTTCTTAGTTTTGTTCTCCCTTATTTAGCCTCTAACCTGGAGCTGAGTTGAATCCTGCCTCTGCCCCTGTAGGCAAGCAGACAAGTCTCATTCTTCCTTCCTCACCTCCCTGTTGCTTTAGAGCCTCACATTCATTACAGCGGGAGTGGGGGTGGGGTGCTCAATTAATAAATGTCTTCCTTATTAATACTGATACCCCCTGATAGTAGAACGTTAAAGCATTGTAATTATGTTACTTAAAAGCCGCATTTCCAACAATGTTAAGGATGTAGAGGATGTCAGTTCAGTTCAGGTGCTCAGTCATGTCCGACTCTTTGTGACCCCATAGACTGCAGCATGCCAGGCTCCCCTGTCCATCACCAACTCCAGGAACTTGCTCAAGCTCATGTCCATTGAGTCGATGATGCCATCCAACCATCTCATCCTCTGTCGTCCCCTTCTCCTCCTGCCTTCAATCTTTCCCAGCATCAGGGTCTTTTCAAATGAGTCAATTCCTCACATCAGGTGGCCAAAGTATTAGAGTTTTAGCTTCAGCATCAGTCCTTCCGATGAATATTCAGGACTGATTTCTTTAGGATGGACTGGTTGAATCTCCTTGCAGTCCAAGGGAGATCTTCTCCAACACCACAGTTCAAAATCATCAATTCTTTGATGCTCAGCTTTCTTTATAGTCCAAATCTCACATCCATACATGACTACTGGAAAAATCATTGCTTTAACTAGATGGACCTTTATTGGCACAGAAATGTGTCTGCTTTTCAATATGCTGTCTAGGTTTGTCATAGCTTTTCTTCCAAGGAGCAAGCGTGTTTTAATTCCATGGCTGTAGTCACTATCTGCAGTGATTTTGGAGCCCCCCAAAATAAAGTCTGTCACTGTTTCCATTGTTTCCCCATCTGTTTGCCATGAAGTGATGGGACTGGATGCCATGATCTTAGTTCTCTGAATGTGAGTTTAAGCCTACTTTTTCATTCTTCTCTTTCACTTTCATCAAGAGGCTCTTTAGTTCTTTGCTTTCTGCCATAAGTGTGGTGTCATCTGCATATCTGAGGTTATTGATATTTTTGCCGGTGATCTTTATTCCAGCTTGTGTTTCATCCAGCCCAGCATTTTGCATGATGTACTCTGCATATGGAGAAGGCACTGGCAACCTACTCCAGTTACTCTTGCCTGGAAAATCCCATGGACGGAGGAGCCTGTGAGGCTGCAGTCCATGGGGTCACTAAGAGTCAGACATGACTAAGTGACTTCACTTTCATGCATTGGAGAAAGAAAAGGCAACCCACTCCAGTGTTCTTGCCTGGAGAATCCCAGGGATGGGGAAGCCTTGTGGCTGCTGTCTATGGAGTCACACAGAGTCGGACACGACTGAAGCAACTTAGCAGCAGCAGCAACACTCTGCATATAAATTAAATAAGCAGAGTGACAATATACAGCCTTGATGTACTCCTTTCCCAATTTGGAACCAGTCTGTTATTCCATGTCCAGTTCTAACTGTTGCTTCTTGACTTGCATACAGATTTCTTGAGAGGCAAGTCAGGTGGTCTGGTATTGCCATCTCTTGAAGAATTTTCCACAGTCTGTTGTGATTCACACAGTTGAAGGCTTTGGCCTACTCAGTAAAGCAGAAATAGAGGTTTTTCTGGAACTCTTTCTTGCTTCTTTGATGATGCAGTGGATGTTGGCAATTTGATTGCTGGTTCCTCTGCCTTTTTTAAATCCAGCTTGAACATCTGGAAGTTCACAGTTCACGTACTGTTGAAGCCTGGCTTGGAGAATTTTGAGCATTACTTTGCTAGCGGGTGAAATGAGTGCAATTGTGCAGTAGTTTGAACATTCTTTGGCATCTTCACATCCTGGAATGTGAAGTCAAGTGGGCCTTAGGAAGTATCACTACGAACAAAGCTAGTGGAGGTGATGGAATTCCAGTTGAGCTATTTCAAATCCTGAAAGATGATGCTGTGAAAGTGCTGCACCCAATATGCCAGCAAATTTGGAAAACTCAGCAGTGGCCACAAGACTGGAAAAGGTCAGTTTTCATTCCAATCCTAAAGAAAGGCAGTGCCAAAGAGGGTCTCAGAAGATGAAAAAGACAGGCTGCCCTGTCTGCCACTATGGTTTGAGTAGAGAAAGAGAAATAGGCATGAGGACGGCAGAGAATTTGATCATGGAATATAGTTTGTTATGTTGCTTGTGAAATATATATGGAATCTAGAAAATGGTACTGATGAACCTCTTTGCAGGGCAGAAATAAAGACATGGACATAGAGATCACACTTGTGGACATGGAGAAGGGAAGGAGAGGGTGGGACAAATTGAGAGAGTAGCATTGACATATATACACTACTAAGTATAAAACAGATAGCTAATGGGAAGTTGCTGTATAGCACAGATTATTCCACTCAGTGCTCTGTGATGACCTAGATGGGTGGGATGGGGGAGGTGGAGCTTGAGAGGGAGGGGAAATCTGTATACTTATAACTGATTCACGTTGTTGTCCAGCAGGAACTAACACAACATTGTAAAGCAATTATACTCCAATAAAAATGAAAGAAATAGAGTTATCTGTGGTACCAGGCATATTGAAGTCTCCAATCGGAATGGGAAATACGGACGTAGATCTCAGGGAAGAGTTCTAAAGCACTGCTCTTCAAGGGTTTCAGAGCTCACACAGGCATACTGTATAATGGTTGCCCTAAGTACCATTGTGTTAGTGGTTCAGCCATGTCCGACTTTTTGTGACCCTATGGACTATAGCCCACCAAGCTACTCTGTCCATGGAATTCTCGGCAAAAACACTGGAATGGGTTGCTATTCTCATCTCCAGGGGATCGTCCCAACCCAGGGATCGAACCCAAGTTTCGCGCATTGCAAGCGGATTGTTTACTGCCTGAGCCAGAAGGGAAGCCCAAGTACAATTACAGTCAATCCATCTGGAGAAAGAAGTTTAGCTAGAACTTCTTTCCACATGGATTGATTGTGGCAGATTGGAGGGTTTAACCTATGTGGACAGTGCTGCCTGCAAATGGGTGGCCCACGGTGACTTCTGGGTTGGTGTTTATGTGACCGTATGAGTCTGGGACCTGAACTACGAGGAAGTTCCTTATACCTTAGTTGTAACTGTAAATAGTTCTCTTCAAGAACACTAACCTGCTTCTTATTAACCAGTTGCCTTGGAAAAGATATTTAATCCCTTTGAATCTCACTTCTCTCACCTCTAAATTGGGGTTAAAAATCTCTGTTTACTTCACAAAGTTATTATACTTTGAATATAAATAATATATGTTGTGCTGGTCAGATTGTGCTGAAACTAATACATTCATACATTGTTGCTACTAGATAGCAATTTGAAAGATACACCAAAACCCATAAAATGCACAAACTCCTGTGACCCAGTAATTTTGTTCCTGGTAATTTAGTCTATGGAAAAAAAAAAAACTATGTGAAAAATCATATACACTGTAGCATTTTCTATTCAAAAAGTTAAACAATAATAGAATGATTAAATAAAATATTTTGCCTTAACACAATGAAATATTTACCAACCCCTAAGGAAACTATAGGTCTATAGAAAACAGTTGGAAAAAAAGTGAACAAAATAAAACAACTGATAGTATAGTAGAATTTTAAGTATTTTTCCTTTTATTAATTTATCTGAATGTTATTACTCTAGCAGAATAATTAAAATGCTTAAAGCATTTTAAAATTAAAAAAAAATTTTGTCTCCAAACTAAATTTCTTCTTACTGTCTCTTATTTTTCATTTAGGGAAATTATCGTTTCATGAAACTCTTACTTACACGCAGAGCAAACTGGATGCAGAAGGATCTGGAAGAAATGACTCCTTTACACTTGACTACTCGGCACAAGAGCCCTAAATGTTTGGCACTTCTGCTGAAGTTTATGGCACCAGGAGAAGTGGATACACAGGATAAAAACAAGGTAACAGGCTATCAGAATCAAAGACATGTAGAACAGAAAGCAAACACTTTATTTTATGATGTGAAGCCTCAAGGAAGAAGGCCTCAATTACCACTGGTATATGGTAGAACAATTCCAAATGTCCACATGCCCCAGTAAAGGATTTCACTTAAATTGTGTCCTGCTAGCAACTGTAGTGTAGTAGGTAGTATCATCTTTTCACATATGGGGAAACTGAAGCTCAAGAAGATTAAAATTCTACCAAAGATCCAAGTGCCAGGACTAGAATGTGAACCCAGGCCTGTCTAACTCCAACTCATTATTTGACTGCTGGTCATGATAGTTGTGATTTGTGGTGATCAAATGCCCCCAGATAATGTACTTAGTGCATAAGTGCTTTAATGTCCTGGGCTTTGGCATACTTCTTCTTGGGTTTCAGTGTAGAAGCCGCTACTTGTTCTGTGTCCATCAACTTACTAAACCTCTCTATATCTCAATTTTCCCATATGCGAAAAGGGGATAACAGGGTTGTTGAAAATAAAATGAGATAATATATATCAAGTGTTTAGCACAATGCCCAGTGCATAGTATGCCTTCAATAAATATTAGCTGTAAAATTATTATTAATTTCATTTTGATTGTAATATTTGCTCTGACATTGTTATTGGGATTCATTATCTTCCCTGCTCTTGAATTAAAACATGTTGTATACATTGGTCATTGTTTCGATCAACATTCTGATTATTCTTTACAGGAAAAAAGTGGTGTTTAGTTAGACAAAGGCAGTCATCCTCTTCGTTTCCATCAGGCGCTTAATCATAGAGTCTTGCAAACTCCTGTGCTCTCATGTAATTAAAACTCTTATGATTAAGTCCCTGGGTTGATAGTCAATAATCTTTTCACCCCCATAGTATTCTTAATGTGATTTTTAAGTTTTGTTTAGTAGTCACTCACATAACCTGAAGTTCTGAGATCAATTTTTTAAATTTTACAACTACTGCAAATTGATGTTACTCCTAACTCACAGCATTTGTAATGCTAATATTTCACTGAGAATTCCCTGGGCATCCAGTGGTTGGGACTTTGCATTTTCACTGCTGAGAGCACACGTTCAGTCCCTGGGTTGGGGAACTATGATCCTGCAAGCCATGTGCTACGGCCAGAAAATAAATATTTCACTGGAAAAAGCACTTTGTTCAATCCACGAAGACCCATTAATCACTTGAGTAAAAGTCCTTTACTACCTTTATGCCATTGAGCAGATTGCTTATTCTCCTCATGCTCAGTTTTCTCATCAGTCACATGCAAATTCAAGAGTACTCATCTCCTAGAGTTGTCCTGATATAGACTACAGGAGAGAAAATATACAAAAGTCTTAGAGCAGTACCTGTCATGCAGTAGGAGTTTGGGAAAAGTTTGTTGTGTTGTCACTGTTCTGTTGTCAATGTCATGTTGAGAATCTCTCCATTTTGCAGCAAACAGCTCTGCACTGGAGTGCCTACTACAATAACCCTGAGCATGTGAAGCTGCTCATCAAGCATGATTCTAACATTGGAATTCCTGATGTCGAAGGCAAGATCCCACTTCACTGGGCAGCCAACCACAAAGATCCAAGTGCTGTTCACACAGTGCGATGCATTCTGGTAGGTGTAATGGATGTCCTTACCCCCCAAAAGAAATTATGTTATGAATTATTCACTGTATGCAAAAGCATTTTATAGCACACAAGCAAATTATGACGCAAGAGTACAACAAAAAATGTGTGAGCTCATCAGCAAGAAATAGAGCATTTTAATACTGTGATTTAAGACCACACAGAAATTTCCTACGTGCCTGCTTCCAAAGGCATTCTCTTTCCCTATGCCATGCTCATTTCTGTCCCCCATCAGCTGCTTTTATGAGTTCATATTTATCATCCCTGACTTTGTTTTATACTTGTTCTTATCAAATAGTAGGTAGATGTAAGTGAATAAGTATGTTTAAGGTATAAGGAATAAGGAAACAACAAATACTTATGTACTCATCACTGAGTGGAGGTGCCAAGTAAATCACTGTTTAAATTCCCTGGGTACCTCCAAGTAGCATTCTTTTCTCTCCTTTCTCAGAGGCAGCCACTACCCTCATTTTTGTGCTTATTATTCCACTGGTTTTCATTATAGTTTTGCCACATATGTTTGCATTCCTAAACAATGTACTGTTTCATTTTTAACATTTTTGCATTTTATGGTCATAGAATCATACTGTATGTATTCTGTGACATCCTTTTCTCTTACTCAGTGTTAAGTTGGTGGTTTTAATCTGTGTTGCTGTGTGTAGCTGTAATATATTAATTACTTTTTACTGCTATATGCTGAATTCCATTTTTTGAAGATTAAATGACACACATTTTTCATTCTGTTATTGACAGACATTTGGAGCTGTTTCTAGTTTTTTGCTATTTAGTGCTGCTTTGAACCTTTTTTAAAAAAGTCTTATCTAGGGTATGAATTTAACTGGTTGTTGCAGGTGTACAGAAATGCAGTTGATACTTCTGGCCATTATATATCTAACCAAGTTTCTATACTTATGAATTTTGAATGTTTATCAGTAGATTCTTTGATAAGAATCTTTTTTAATCATTTCTTCCCAAATTACAGCTTACATGCTGTGGTAGTCTAATGTTTGGTCCTATTTGCTTATAACACACAAATTAGACTTTTGAAGATATTTTTGTTTTATTTATACAATGATTAATTTATTTCTACTTGTGTGTTAACTGATTCCTTTGCTGTGCATTTCTTCTTGGATCTCAAATTTTCCTTCTAGAGTTGTTACCTTTTTCCCTAAAATACAATTCTTAGAACTCCTATTAGTATAGATGTATGGTGGTTAATTCCCTGATTAATTCAACTTTTAAGAATGTCTGTGTTTCTACAATGCTCTTGAATATGTAGTTTTTCTGTATACACAATTGTACGTTGTTACTTTTATCAGCTCTTTCAGACTGTTATTTTGCTGCTTTCTGCCTTTCATTGTTCCTCTTAAATAGTCTGTTATTTGTCTAATTGTAATCCCTTTATAGATTATCTTTTCTCTCAGGGTGGTTTTTTTAAATTTTCTACATAGTATTCTACAGTTTTACTACAGTGTGTCTAGTATGCTTTTTGTGTGTGTGTGTGTGTGTGTTTAGTATACATTCTGATTATTGCATCTCAATTCTGGAAAATACATAGCCATTATCTCAGTATTGCTTCTCTTTCTTTCTCTCTACTCCTGCCTATGGGGTCTCCAATAATACGTATTTTAGACCTTTCCATCTTACTTTCCATGTCTCTTAACTTTTCTTTTACATTTCTATCATCTTGTCCCATTCTGCTACATTCTGGGTAATTACATCAGATCTGCCTTCCAATTTACCAAGTCTTTCTTCAGCTGCATCCAGTCTTGTTTACACTATTTGTTTACTCTTCAATCTTAGTGATTGTGCTTTCACTTCTAAAAGTTCTCCTCGGTTCTTTTTCAGATCTGCCTGATCATTTTGAGAGCTTTTACCCTTGCTTATTTTTAATTTTTTAACTGTGCTGTGTGACTTGTGGAATCTTGGTTCCCCAACCAGGGATCAAACCCACACCCCCTGCACTGGAAGCACCGATTCTTAACCACTGGACTGCCGAGGAAGTCCCCATTTTTAATTTTCTTACGTGTTTTATCGTTAGTTGGTTTATATTTTTTATGTGTTCCTTCCAAAATCTGAGGTCTGTGGAGGATGAGTCTCACTTACAATATCTTCCCTACAGCTTTGGCTTTCCCCCCACCTCCTTTATAAGTGCATTTAAGTCCTTGGAAGACTCAGGGTCCTAGAATGCTGCCTTGGTGACATTCTGCTTCTTTTTTGAAGTGTTTTGTAATACTTTTCATACTCTTCTTTTGTAAAATAGGCTGACTGTATAGAGAGCTCTAAACCTGAAATGGCCCTTCAGAGAATTCTTAGATTGGGACAGGAGGGCTTGACTTTGGGTATGACCTAAACTGAGAAGGGACCTGAGGTGGGTGCGGGAACTCTCTTCAACTAAAGCATTTCCAAAAAGCTGACAGTAGAAGATCATCTGCTGGCAGCACTTTCAGCAGCTGTGGAGGTAGGGAAGGAGGACCTAAGAAGTGCCTCATATCTCTACAAAGATCCAGTAGAAAAACAAATAAATGTTGTGAGCTGTCAGCTTAAACCAAAAATCTAATAACCATGTGATAAAAAATTTCAACCTCATTCATAAAAGGAATACAATTTAAAGTGTCAGTGAAATGCTTTTCATACCTATAAGGGGAAAAATGTTTTAAGTTTGATAATATCAAGTGGTTAATTTGTGCCAGCATGTGGGGAAATAAAAGCTTTTACACATTGTCACGGATGTGTTCATTAGTACAGCCATTTGGAGAGCAGTTTGACGATACCTAACTGAAAATGCGGATATCTTTCAACCTAGCAGTTTCCCTTCAAAGTGCCTGGGCTAGAGAAAAATCTCACATATATGCCACAAGGAGATGTGTAAAGAAAGTGTATTCATTGCAGTATATTTATTATTAGTGGAAAACAGTGGAAGTAACCTAAATATTCTTCAGTAAGGGCTTCCTTGGTGGCTCAGATGGTAAAGAATCTGCCTGCAATGTGGGAGACCTGGGTTCCGTCCCTGGGTTGGGAAGATCCCCTGGAGAAAGGAATGGCTACCCAATCCAGTAATCTGGCCTGGAGAATCTCCATGAACAGAGGAGCCTGATGGACTATAGTTCATGGGGTAGCAAAGAGTCGGACATAACTGAGCGACTTTCAAGAGAATGGATAACTAAATTGTGGTTTAACAAATAGACTAGTATCATTACAGATACCCAAATGTATTGTGTTGAAACAAAAAAATTCAAAACTATAATTTTGAAAGAAAAAATTCAAGGATATACATGGTATAATGCATAAGTATAAATATTGAAAACATATACAAAATTTATCTATTGTTTATGGACGTATACATATGAAGCAAAAATACAAAACATGCGGCTTTAGCTGAATCCATAACATTTAAAAAGCACATTAGGAAAAGTGTTGATTCCTATTTAATCTAAATAGTACAAGTACATTTATTTTTCTGTACTTTTTATAGTTAAACATGAATTAAATTTTTTAAGATTTAGATTGTATACTTTTTTCCAAATTTTATCACTTCTGCTGAGAGAGAATATACAGGGTTTCAAAAATTGCTCAGTTAATACTTACATCAAATGTGACTTTTTTGAGGATTCTATGTATGTCTGAAGTCTCTGGTTCCTTAAACATAGGATGCTGCTCCAACAGAGTCTTTACTGAACTGGCAAGACTACGAGGGTCGAACACCTCTTCACTTTGCAGTCGCTGATGGGAATGTGACAGTGGTTGATATCTTGACCTCGTATGAAAGCTGCAATATAACGTCTTACGATAACTTATTTCGAACACCGCTTCACTGGGCAGCTTTGCTAGGTGAGTTGAATATGAGACCAGGGATCAACAGTAGGAGGAACTGCTTGACTACAGGAAATTTTCATGGCTTCTACCCCCTTCAACTCCCACCTCCTATTTAATTGTTTTAATTTTTAATTAATATGTAGTACTTTGTACCTAAATTCCTCTGTTGTATGCTTAAATTTTAACAATATAAATGTATTCTCTGTTATATGCTAATTTCAACATCATATCTGTTTAAATTTTTATTATAAAACCAATGTGCATTTGTTAACAAATGTAAATATAAAATAATCTTCACATTCAATGCCTTTGCTTTTTTTGGAGAAGGGCTTTAATTTTATGTTTCAGCTAATACTGTGATATTTGATTTTCTTTTCTTCATATTTCCTGATGTGCCTTTTACTTAACATTTTTGGGGATCATTTTTTTATATGGGAGATTATATATGTGTATCTGTCTGAATGTTGGCGATCTGAGAGTCTTTCTGTTTTAGTGAAGGAGTTTTGCCCCCAACAGTCATTGTTACAAATTGTACAATTTGGTCTTTTTTCTGTTATTCTGATCTTTAAGGATTAGTTTTTTTCCTCTTAATTTGGGTTTTTTTCCTGATTTCTGTTTTCTGCCCTGTGGTGTATGGATCACATTGTAGCTGTCTGGTTTTGAATTTCCTAATGTTTTGGGAGGGTTTCTAGGTTTTGCTAGTAGTTACTTTTAAATTTATTCAAAGCTTTCTTAAGCCTGAGTCAAGAGCAAAACTGATTTTACTGATTCCCCTCTATTTAAAATGAGGAATTTGGCATACTTTCACTTATACTCTTTGGGTATTTGTTAATATTATTATTATTAATATTAATGATTATAAAAAGATTATGATTATAGACTTAGTTTTTAAATTATATGTTATCTCTTTTTTAAATGATTCTTACATTTTCATTTGGTTTTACAGTCAGATTTAAAATTATTTTTCAGTGTTTAGTTTCACCCCTTTTCCTCTGCATTTTTGTAAAATTGACTGCATAGCACTAAACTGAATTTTCTTTTCATGAATTCTGCTTTATTTCTGACTCTTATAGATTATATTTTAGGCTATATTTTGATTTCCTTCTGTCATCCATATTTCTTTTTATCTCAGCTTTTTATATCTTTACCTCCTTCCATTACCCTTTCATTTTAGATTATCTTCTTCTTAGGATACTGTTTCACTTCATAGAGACCATCTCTTTGTAAAAGTCAAGGATGTCAAACTGTTACCTGAAATTTTCTTCCGGATCCTTCTCTAGATCATTTTCTGAGGTATGCTCTTGTTCTTTCTGATGGTGTTCCTTTCCCCCTGTCTTAGAATGTTTCCATAAAGCCTTTTCTGAATTTTTCTCCTTATCTCTCAAACAAGATGAGAGGTATTTAGATTGAGTGTGTGGCATACATTGCCCTTGACCCTACTTTTGCCCATTTGTGTTATGGAGCACTCGATCTCAAACCACAGCTGGAGAGCAGGCAGAGGAGCACAACTCCCATGCAAATTCCTGTTTTTCTGCCTGGCATTCATGCAGTGTATTCTTGCTCTGCTAATGTGGCTTCTGCATCATTGCCTCGCTCCCTGTACACTGAAGCAATGGCATGTATGAAATTCAGGTTTCCTAAATATAGTGTTACCAGGTCTGTTCATTCTTTGATCCTTTCTACAGTCCTTCACTTGGGGAGACCTCCTCCACATCCTCCAAAATGGACTGCACAGCACTCTTTTCTACCACTACCTCACCATTCCTGCCCACTTCTGGGGTTTGAAATTACTGCCTAGATATTCAGACATTGGAGGAAGGCGGTGTGAAGTGATAGACAGAAGGCCTCAGAGGTCACAAGAGACTATGTTATAGCTGGTCCACCTGAAAGAAGAGAACAACCATACAGTACTGATTGGTTCTGCAGTAGAACCTGGAGACTAGGATCAGAGAGGGCCTGGCTTCTGACACCTTCCCTCCCTCTTGATGGGCAGTTTTATAAGGTGAACCAAGGGATGCAGTGAGCTGGTACCAAATACAGTTTTTCCTCAGTCTCGCAATTAGAATAGTCATTTCCTTGTTGATCAAAGCATTGCGTTTTTAGTATTTAAGTTTTTGCCTTTGTGCTACCTAATCATAGTATTTTGGTAAGAAGTTGGAAGAGGCTGCACTAGGGACTGCTCTTTGGAAACCCTTGTGAGTGCTGTTTATGTACTGCTGATTTTTCTTACCCCTTTCCTTTAAATAGACCCTAAAGGAATCAGTGGTTTTGTGTGATAACCACTTTGTGTCTGCTTTCAGGCCATGCACAGATTGTCCATCTTCTTTTAGAAAGAAATAAGTCTGGAACTATCCCATCCGACAGCCAAGGAGCAACACCCTTGCACTATGCAGCGCAGAGTAACTTTGCTGTAAGTAAACCGTGACAGTTATCTCCTTTTAAAATTAGAGTGTTATCATCAGCACAGTGTAATTCCATCTTCCTCACCTCCCCTAATGCACCATTGAATAGTACACTGAATACTCAAGATTGCTGAAATACCTTAATTTCCCACGTTTCTTTCTCTCTGGTACCCACAGTAAATAAAGCTATAGTTCTCTTTCCTGGCACTCCCACCTACAGTTTCGGTAAACTTTTATCTTCTATTATCTCCCAAGATCTCAGAAAAATACGAAGTATTTTGAGGAGGGGTTCATTCTTATTATGATAGATAAGAAATTCAGTTGGCCCGCTATAGTCAGTCTATGGAAATCAGAATTCAATCCATAGTTCAACACAGGCCTATGTAAAGACGTGTTATCCCTATTTAGAGATGAAGAAACCAAGGTTCCAAGAGATTAAATGATTTGCCAATATACTTTTGTGTTTTTAATTTTATTTATTTATTTATTTATTTTTGGCTGTGCTGGGTCTTCATTGCTGTCTGGGCTTTTCTCTAGCTGGAGCAGGTGGGGGCGCCTCTCTAGTTGTGGTGTGTGAGCTTCTCATTGCCATGGCTCCTCTTGTTGCAGAACACAGGCCCTGGGGCATGCAGGCTTCAGGAGTTGTGGCGTATAGGCTCAGTAGTTGCAGCTAACGGGCTCTGGAGCACGCGCTCAATAGTTGTGGTGCATGGGCTTAGTTGCTCTGTGGCATGTGGCATCTTCCCAGATCAGGTATCAAATCCATATCTCATACATTGGCAGGTGGACTCTTTACCCCTGAGCCATTGGGGAAGCCCTGTCTCAGATCTTGAACTCAGCTCTTAGATTCCAAATTTAACTATGTACAGAAACAAGTAGTTAAGTAACCGTGCTAATGAAAGTAAGAAACAATACTAGTGGGAGGGGGGTTCTGGAAAGGGAACACATGAATACCCATGGCGGATTCATGTCAGTGTAGGGAACACATGAATACCCATGGCGGATTCATGTCAGTGTATGGCAAAACCAACATGATAATGTAAAGAAAAAATAAATAAATAAATAAACAAAAATTTTAAAAAATTAAAAAGAAAGAATACTAGAACATTATAGATGTTTTTTCAAAGAAACACTTGATTTAGATAATTTGCCAATTACAGAAATAGTTTTTAACAATGATGCAAAATCTAAGCTCAGTTTCAAGTCCCTTGCTCTCCTTTAGACTCTATTAACTTGCAAGAGGTTGTAATTCCCTTTTTAAAAAACACTGCCACCAACATCAAAACCCCATAAAACCCTTGTAAGCATTCATCACTTAGAAAACATACACAACAAAAGAAATGTTTGCAGATTGTTAAAAGAAATCCCCCAAATCACCAACATTAAAAAAAGATTTATTTCTTTATTCATATCTACTTAATAAGCTCCTCCACTAGCTCCTGGGAGCTAAGCTATAATACCGCAGTAGCTCAACAACTAGTTTTAAGACTAGGAAGCAGTGTGTGGAGTGTGCAGTAGGAGTGTGGTGATTTAACCCTGGATTCTACTTGTGTGTTTGCTACCAGTATTTATGTGGCCTTGAGCCTCAATCTCATCTGTAAAATGACGAGCTGGAATAGATGAAGCCTTACATTTTTTCTTGCTCTAAAGTATTGAACATCAACATTTTATACATTTTTAGCCAACTCACAGCCTCCAGAAGTTGTTTTTTCTGAAACTATTTAATTTCCATTCAAGCAGAAGTGTCTATGATCTTCCTATAAGTTTGTAAGCATCTGAGTTTTGAGGAAAGATGGAATTTTAAATGCTATGAATATTGTTGCTATTTAGTCGCTAAGTCATGCCTGTCTCTTTTCAACCCCATGGACTGTAGCCTTCCAGGCACCTCTATCCGTGGGATTTCCCAGGTAAGAATACTGGAGTGGGTTGCCATTTCCTTCTCCAGGGGGTTTTCCTGAGCCAGAGATTGAACCCACATTTCCTGCATTGGCAGGTGGATTCTTTACCACTGAGCCACCAGGGAAGTAGCTATGAATATTAACTGCCATTAAAATTGTCAAGCACTATAAGAATTATTAAGGGTCTTCATTTTTGTATGATTCTATAGAGGAAGGACCTAGAATGCAGGAATTACTGAATAAATACTTGTTAGATGAATTGAACACTGAACATCTCAGTAGCCACCACTCATCATTTGATAAATCCATTAACTATTTAAAAAGTAACAAAGTACATAGTTTCTTCTCTACGTTAAATTTTTAAATTTAATTGAGAATAATCATTCGTAATTATAAGAATATTGAATGAGGGAATTAAGTTATATTTTGAAATGCTGTGAAAACTAAAACCAATACATAAGAACAGCAGATTGTTGTTTTCAATGGAAATTATATTCATAAAAAGATAATTTCATTTGATTCAAAAGTGACAAAAAATACTTTGCTTCTTTTTTTTTAATACTTTGCTTCTTAGTGAAAGTCACATATAACACTAGTTTTATTGCATTAGAAAATACCACTCTCATGTCTCAGATTTTTAAATGTTTTCTTACAGGAAACAGTTAAAGTGTTTCTAAAACATCCATCAGTAAAAGATGATTCAGACCTTGAAGGAAGAACATCCTTTATGTGGGCTGCTGGGAAAGGCAGTGATGACGTCCTTAGGACTATGCTGAGCTTAAAATCTGACATTGACATTAATATGGCAGACAAATATGGAGGTACAGGTAAGAACTGGCAGACATATTCAGCTTTCACTCAGGCTTCAGAGTATAGATGGTGCTATAATACTTGCAAAATAGTAAGTTGAAACCATTGTTCCTAATCTAATATTATTTGACATTGATCTTTTTAAGTTTAGGTTGCCAGGATATCACTCCAACAGCTTTATTTTTCCAAGTATTACACCTAAAATTAGCCTATGTTTTTATCAAGTGAATTTTGACATTTGATTTACAAGCCTTGTTGCTCCTTAGGCGTAATTGCAGGAACTCTTCTGATCATATATCTTTGCATAAAAAAGCATGAACCTGTGCTTTAAAAACTAATAACTTAGCAGTTATTAACTAAATTTTCAAAAATTTAGAATTATATCTTAAAGAATGCACACATCTATGTATGTTGTCACCAGTCTCATTTAATATGCTCTTTTCTCAGTTTTGAACAACATTACTACATCCTCAATCTCCCATTTCAGAGTTAACCTCCCATGGCTCTAGAAGCTTCGAAAGCTCTTACTATATGTTTCCTTTAATCTCTTTTTCTAAGAAGAGAACCCTCTAACAACGATGCGTTGATTACTAAGAGAAGCACAGCTCTTCCTTGTGTACTGCAGTCAGCTCTCCATATTCAAGGGTTTTGCATTTGTGGCTTTGGAAGGCTCATAGAAGGGTCTTGAACATCTTCAGATTTTAGTATCTGTAGAGGCTCCTGGAACCAATCCCCATGGATAACAAAGGACACCTGTATATACAAATTATAAGTCAGAAAGAAAAATCACAGCACAGAAACACTGAATGGAACAAAACCTCAGCTGCGAGCTTCTCAGTGTTATATTTTCTTACACATGAAAACATTCTAGAGCCATTTGCACCTACCTATCATCCTGGATAAGATCTTTCTGTCTTTCTTGATTGCCAGAACTAATCATATAGCACTTGGGGGACAGAGGGGAATGTGGTTGCTACACTTAATATCTCCCTCCCTATACCTAGACCATCACACCTTCTGATTTTTTAAAAAGAGTTTTTAGGTAATACCAATTTTGATAAAGGCTTCAACTTGTAAAAGTATTTGTTTATCAGAGTTTCACCATAGACCTTAAGCTTCTTAAGGAGTATTATACAGACACATAACGCATTGAGTTTATAAATGATCTGAGTATTTAATTTTTTTATAAGACTTTTATTATTATGCAGTCTTTATCACTGGCATCCCTCTTTGTTTAACTTTTCATGTATTTCAGTAAAGTATGGGCTAGGATACTTGCATTCTCAACCAAAGTTGTCTTTCTGATGTGCATCTTAGTTGGGGTTGATACCTAAATTTTCAAATTCATTCGTTCCCTGGGCTCTTTCTCTTAAGGAGATTCTATTATATGTCAGTGATACATACCTTCCTGACATTTCTATGCCAGTGAGTGCCTCTCCATCATCCCTTTAGAGGGTTGTTTTTCCTTAATTAAAAATGAGTTCTTATCAATAGCAACCTATAAGTATTATTTGGATCAAATAAATCAACTATAAAAAAATTTACAAAGCTATCAGGAAAATGTGAACACTCTCTGGGTATATCTGATGGTACAAAACTTGTGTTAACATCTTTTTCTATGAAAATGAGCCTGTATTTTCTTTGCATTGCTGGGGCTGGGGTTCTGCAAACCACATTTGCTCTTTGCCAGCAGGGGAGTCCGCCCACAGTGGGCAGTACAGGGAGACTGGAAAGCCAGAAGAGGAGCTTGGGATTACAGCTTCCTGTTTGCTTCCTATTTTTATATTTGTTTCCGGTTCCTGTCAGCATATCCTAGTCAGCCTTACTCAGCAGAGCACTGATGGCTTGTTCCAGTGGCAACAGTGAATTCCCTTTGTGGTTTTGCCAGCACTTACAGGACCTGCCAAGCAGAGCCCCTCCTCAGAGGTCTGAGTCTCAGCTCTGCAGGGCGCCTCCTCTAAGCCTTTAAAGTTGTAATAATTCCATCCTCTTCTTTTTGTTCCCTCAGTCTTAGAATTGCTAGCCTCTGTGATACCTTAGTGTTTCCTTTTTGCTTTTTTAGCTCTTCAGTACAAGGCTGGCAATCCTTCATATTTAATTTTCTCTGTTAAAGTTTCTGAGAGATACTCTGATACAGTCGCTGTGTTTTGAAAAAGAACCCTGTCTTTCAGCCATACTTACTAAAATATTCGCAAACAGAAGGATATGACTCTAGACTTTTCTTCAAAACAATCAGAAGTTGGAATGGATTAAATTCATTTAATCTTGTTAAATGAAACAAGATTAGCCAACAAGATCACTGTTGAAGCTGGGTGATGACAGTATTGAGTACACTAGACTCTTGGCTTTATTTATCTTTTTTTGTAGTCTTCCAAAAAGATACATGCACCCCTATGTTCATAGCAGCACTATTCACAATAGCCATACATGGAAACAACCTAAATGTCCATTGACCAATGAGTTGATAAAGAAGATGTGCCTTTACATTTGAATAATATTTGAAATTCTCCATAACATAAAGTTATTGGAAAGAATTTTTAAAGTTCCTATGTAAACGTGTTTTTTCAAAGAAGGGACAACGATTGCAGTCTAAAATTGTTTTAAAATAAAAGAAAATAATCAGAAATGGGAAATTTCCTTTAACAAGATCCTTAATTCTATCTTTTGCTCAATTGAAATTTTGTCTTTAAAAAAACAACTTGACATTGATATTTATCTGAGGAGTATCTATTGCATAATTGATGCCACATTACACAATTATAGAATTTCAGAATTAAAAAGTACCTTAAAATTACATCTAGTCCAGGGTTTTCTAAGCTATGTTCTTCAGACCAGTACCCTCCCATAGAGGTACCTAAAGTGTTGCTGAGGGAGTGGGTGCTTGAATGGGTAATCCCTACCACTACTTTAGCCAGAACAACTGACCTCTTAACTATTTTATATGTTGGATGTTTTATAAAATTTCATTTGGGAGGAAAAAAATAACATTCTTATGGTCTTAAATGTGAAAATCACTGAACTATCACAGATGTATCATGTGCCTTAATCTGCCGTATAACATTCTCACCAACATTTTTCACCGAAGACATCTCCTTACAACCTCCAGTTGAATGGCTCCAATACAGAGAACTCATTGCCAAAACATCTATCTTTTATTTTGGCTGTGCCATGTGTTTTTTTATGATCTTAGCTCCCCAACCAAGGATGGAACGTGGCTGGGCCCTTGGCAGTGAAAGTGCAGAGTCTTAACCACTCAACCACCAGGGAATTCACCCCTTACTTCCATCTTAATCTCACTCTATTAGGATGTGCTGCCTTATACTGAGCCTATATTTTTCAAACTGAATGTTGCTTTCTGTATTGTCTTCCACTTGACATGCTTCAGATACTTGAAGGCTCTCACACCCATCTTGTCTAGGCCAATCTACCTTTCAGGCATTTAGGTCAGGCTTTTCAAACTCATGTACGCATAACAATTACTAGAGATATTCCCAGACTAAACAGAGATCCTACATCAACTCCTGTCAGTAAGTCCTGTTGATTCCACATCCAAAACATATTCTAAATTTTTTATGCCTCTCTCCATCTCCACTCCTGTTACCCTAGTTCAAGCCACCACTATTTTCACCCAGTCTACTGTACTAGTGTTAACTGGTTTCCGTGCTTACATTCTAAGTTGCTTGAATGCATTCTCAAAACTGCTAGTGTGATTTGTTTAGAACATAAATCAAACATCACTCACCTACATAAAGCCCTTCAGTGTCTTCCGTCACTTCGACCTGATGGCCATTTATGATCTAGCCTTTTCTACCTTTCTGACTTACTGCCCTCTCACTCATTTGCTGAAGCTTCTTTGCCTTCCTTAAACACATACATTCATCCCTATCCTTGTTCTCGTTACTGTTTTTGCCCAGACTAGTCTCCCTTGAGAGCTCTGCTTTGCCTCTCTTTTTATGATTTAGTCTCAGCTTAAATGTCAGCACCTTGACAAGGCTTTCCCTAACCACCAATCAAAAGTAATCCCCAGGTCACTTCACATATCAAAATAGTTTTTACTTGTTTAATTATACCATCTATCACCATCTAACACTTAAATGTTCTTAATTCAGTGTTTTTGTTTTGGTCTGTTTTGCTTCTTTTATGAAAATGTAACCTTAGCTATTTTGTTCCCTACTGAATTCCCAGCATTATATTGTGTACCCAGCCCATAGTGGCATCTTAACAAATCCTCAGGAATCTGCAATTTATAGGCACCCCAGGTTTTGTCCATGGATCACATTTTATGTAAAAACATTGTCCTAGACAGTATAGAGCCATAATTCTTAGATAGAACTGGCTTGGACCTCTAGACAGATACCCTGAAACACTGAGAAGAATTTAGAGAGTGATGACTTAAATAGAATTTAAAGAGTAATCTAAAGAGTGATGACATAAACACCAGAGAGGAATAACATAGGCAGGGATCAGTGCAACATGAAACTCACACATAGTCAAGACTGCTCTTTCAACCGCTTACCAGAGAGGAGACCACATTCCACTCATTTTTTTCCTCCAATCGAAGTGAATTGCTCTTTTTAAAATTGGGCCCTGAGGAAATAGCTGACTTGCATTTGGAATCGTGTTCTATGAATAACGCTCTCAAGGCAGTAAGATGCACACACTTTGAGTACCACGTGGGTACACAGACCAACTGCGAGAGTAGCGCAGGTAACCGACTGAAGAACCAGCAGATTGATGGCTCCCCTCACACGAGTCCCTCAGAGGCATATACTGATTGTGAGTGGGTTGGTGGGCAGAATTGCCTGCATCATTTAAATCATTTCTCTTTGTCATTTTTTGTTCTCTTGCTCTCTTGGGAAGAGGAAAAGATAATAAACTAGTAACTGAGGAGACTGTTTCAGACCAACAGGATAGAAAGGAAGAAAACAGTGAGATGAGAAAGATAGAAGGAAGGGAAAAGTGGGAGTAATAATACATGCCAATAGGAAGATATAAAGAAGTGTGTACAAGTGAAAAATAGAGAATCTGGAGGACTAAATTGCATTTGGCCAAAATGATGGGAAAATTGAAAGAGGAAAAGATACTTAGTTAGGATAATAAAAAGGTAAAGTTGTTATTTAAAAGTTTTTCACTCTCTTTTGCTCCCTTTTTAGCTTTACATGCTGCTGCACTTTCTGGCCATGTTAGCACCGTGAAGTTATTATTGGAAAATAATGCTCAAGTAGATGCTACTGATGTCATGAAACATACTCCACTTTTCCGAGCCTGTGAGATGGGGCACAAAGATGTGATTCAGACACTCATCAAAGGTTAGTTGTTAAGAGTGCTCATAACAAGTCAGTCTCAAAAGGTAGGATTTCTTACGTTCACCTTTTGAAATACAGCTTTATGTGGCAGAGAGCTGCCTGGGTGGAAGCATGGAGGGGAAGGGCCTGGCATCAGGAAACTCGAGGTTTACTCCTAGCTCCACCTATTAGTAGCTGTTTGATTTGGGAAAAGTCTCGGTATCTGCCTGGTCCTCAGTTTCACTTCGTATAAAAAGGGAATGATGTCTGTCCTGACCAACTCCCAGGCTTATCGTAAAAATCTGAAATAGATGATATACATGAAAGCTTTTTTCTAAGAGTAAAGCATTTAAAGGACTTTATATTCTTTATACTTCTCTTCTTTTTGATAAATGCTGTCTATATTAGACATTTTCACTATATTTTTGCTTTTTCAGGTGGAGCAAGGGTAGATCTAGTCGACCAAGATGGACATTCTCTTCTACATTGGGCTGCGCTGGGAGGAAATGCAGATGTTTGCCAGATCCTGATAGAAAATAAGATCAACCCAAATGTGCAGGATTACGCAGGAAGAACCCCACTGCAGTGTGCTGCATATGGGGGCTATATTAACTGCATGGCAGTGCTCATGGAAAATAACGCAGACCCTAACATTCAAGACAAAGAGGTAAAAATTCTAGGTCTTTTCTCTATTGCTTGCTCTGAAATGTTTCCAGCATTGCTTCTTTGTTAACTAAAATTAAGTAAAACAGTTTGCCAAGTGAAGAGATTGCTCACAAATCTGTTAGTTAAAAGTGATTTTTATTTGTCCATGTTCTCTTTTAGTCCTTGTACATACGTGTATATAATTTTTAAGTCATAGAATGGGAATAGTTTTATAACTTTTATAAAATATATAGATACATGGCATATGTATATAGGTATATAAATATATATATATGATATGATTTTACAAACCACATTTTGTTTTGCTTACTTAAAATTATCACCCGTATTTTTTCATTTATTATATAATCTTTTTTATAATCATGGATGCTTAATATTTCAAAGTTCTAAGAGCTTTCTGTTTTATAACTCATTCAATCCTCACAGCAGGTCTAGAAAATTGCCTTTATTTTCTATATTTGAAATTTTTCACTATTTCATTGGTATTTATTCTCATCTTTATTTTTGCCTACCATCCCCTTTTATAAGATTTGATTTAATATTCTTTCAAAAGTTCTTTTGATGAAATTTTAAATCATTGGTTTTTCTCAATATGGATATTTAAGCATGTTTGTTACTCTGAATGCTGCTTTAGCTGCACCTTACACATTTGGATAAACTGTACCATCATTATCATTCAATGCAAACATTTTCTGATTTCCATTTTGATTTATTATTTGATTTATGGGTTACTTAAGTGTATTGTTTAATTTCCAGGTAGTTGGGCGTTTTCTCGTTATCTTTTTGTTATTGATTATATTGATGTTCTATTACTGCTGTAACAATTACCACAAACTTAATGTTTTAAAACAAAACAAATTTGTCATATTACTAATCTGGGTGTCAGAATCCAAAATGTCCTAAAGATCAAGGTGTTGGCAGGACTTCATTCTCTTTGGGGGCTCAAGGAGAGAATCTGTTTCCTTGACTTTTCTAGCTCCTGGATGATAACCACATTCTGTGTGTGGCTCCGTTTCTCCATCTTCAAATCTAGCAGTGACTGGCTGACTTTTTCGCACTGCATCAGTCTGACATCCACCTTCTGCCTCTCTCTTTAACTTACTATAAGGACCTTTGTGATTACACTTGGCCCAACTGGATAATCCAACTCACACTCATCTGATCAGCAACCTTAATTCTATCTACAACCTTAATTCCCTCTTTCCATTTAATACAACATAGTTATAGGTTCCAGAAGTTATAAAGTGGACGTCTTTGCAACAGAGTGCCTTATTCTACCTACTGCACTGATTTGTAGCTTAAATTTTACTTTAGTTTAAAAAAATACTCTGCATTATTTTAATCTTTGGAAAGCTTTTGAAACTTTATGTTCCAGCATATGGTTGATTTTGGTAAATGTTCTGTGTATACTTGAAAAGAATACTAATTTTGCCATTGTTCAATACAGTGTTTTATATACATTTTGCATTGTATTGTTCATGCTGTCTATACCTTCCCTACTTTTTAATCTGTTTCTGCTATCAACTATTGTACGACGTGGGTTAAAAACATCCCACTGTAATTATGGATATGACTGTTTCCTCTTTTAATTTTGTCAGTTTTTATCCTATATATTTGGAGACTGTGCTATTAGTTGCATTCAGATTTAGGATTGTGATATATTCTTTTTTGACTTCTTTAACACTATGAAATATTCCTTTTTATCTCTAGCAGTGCTTCTTGACTTTTTTATCTTTCATGACATTGAAATTTTTCAAGAATACAGGCCATTTATTTTCTAGAATTTCACTCAATTTGTTGCCTAATGATTCATCATAATTTGATTCAGGATTTACATTTGGGATGGAATATTACATAGATGATACTGAACCCTCAGAGTGTCACTTTTGGAGACATGTGCTACTTCTTAACATAGTATTTTTTATAATTTTATTTATTTATGGCTGCAGTGAGTCTTTGTTGCTTTGCATGAGCTTTCTCTAGTTGCAACAAGTGGGAGCTACTCTTCCTTGTGGTGTGCAGGGCACAGGATCTACACATGAGGGCTTGATAGCTGGGACCGAGGGCTCAGTAGTTGTGACGTACTGGCTTAGTTGCTCTATAGCATGTGGAATCTTCCCAGGCCCAGGGATCAAACCCATGACCCCTGCATCGGCAGGTTGATTCTTCTCCACTGTGCCACCAGGAAAGTCCCTTGCTGCTGCTACTGCTCAGTCACTTTAGTCATGTCCAACTCTTTGCTACCCCATAGACATAGCCTTCCAGGTTCCTCTGTCCATGGGATTTTCCCTGCAAGAATACTGGAGTGGGTTGCCATGCCCTCCTCCAGGGTATCTTTTCGACCCAGGTATTGAACCTGTGTCTGCTGCATTGCAGTCTGATTCTTTACCACTGAGCCACCTGGGAAGCCTGGAAGTCCATTAACATAGTATTAATGTTGATCACCAGGTTAAGATACTGTTCATTTTCTCCACTGTATACTTAATGTTTTCTCTTTCTGTAAGTAAGCAACTTGGGAGAAATGTTTATATATTTGAGTTAGCATAAATAACTATGTGTCCCAAAATACTGACACCAGATGTATTTGATTTCTGTTTATGTTTGTAGGGAAGAACAGCTTTGCACTGGTCCTGTAACAATGGATACCTTGATGCCATTAAATTACTACTAGACTTTGCTGCTTTCCCTAATCAGATGGAAAACAATGAAGAGAGGTAAGCCACTGGCAAAAAGAATGCATTATTGTTCATCTCACATCCTTTCTGTCATATTTTAAAATTCTCAAGTTTATATGCTCATTCAGAAATAATAGTTCATCAGGAAACACTACAGTAAGAAATCCTGAACCAGAAGGAAACAAAAGTTCCAGGTAGTGTTGATTTAGAATCATGAAATTTTGAAGTTATTAGAAACTTCAGGCATTACTTAGGGCAAGCTCACACTTTCCAGATGAAGAAACGTAGGTCTTGTTTTGATGTGTGTCTAGCATGAAATCAGGGGGGTCCTGACTGACCAGGACTAAGAATTCAGTTAGGCCAGGGAGATGTGTTATATGTTCAAGAAGTTTCTCTTGATGAAGAGGATATTATCGGTTAGTGGACAGAGATGCCACCATGTAGATGAAAAAATAAGGAGAAGCTGAGGCTAAAGCTCAGGATTTTAATCTTAATACAGATTTCTTAACTAATATGAGATTCACAGAGTTAGGCTGGGGTTGCTATCCAGCGACCCAGACCCAATAAAAAGGACTCGACATAGTGTGAAGTCTAAGCAGGAGACATTTTTGATGGTCTAGGAAGATTCTAGTAATTTGTAGGTAACAGCTAAGATGATAATCAGATTTTCATACCTCCCCCCTGCGCCCTACCCAGATCTGTGCTTTAGTTTTCATTGTTCATGGATACTGTCACTAAAATGGCTCTGTAGTGGCACCATCCCTACGCTCTCAGCCACCACCAGCTTTTACTTTCTATCAGGAGGTGGGACACTATGTAGAAAAAGAGGGGTTTTCTCTAAGCCCACTGTCTCAGAGGAAACATGGGGTCATCTCTCCCTTCATCTCTGCCACTTCTTTCAGAACCTTTCGCATTATTTGTACCCTCCATCTGCTGTGTTCCAAGTCTCTTTTCTCTGAGGTTTGTCTTCTTTGCCCTCTCTCACACTGTCTTCACTGCCTCCATTTCTTCATTCTCACCACTCTTGCCTTTGCAGTTTGTCATCCACCCTCTCATTTACCCTGAAATATGCATCTGAATGGTCCCTGACAGATTCCTCCTTGATAAAGCATATGATGTCTTCTCCTCCCCTTTCATTGGCCTTTCTGCATCCCTCTCTGTTGACTCCTCTTCTTTACCTTCTTGAGCCTGTTTGTTCTCTAAGCTTCTGTGATAGTATGTTTTCCCAATTCTCTTAGAATTAGGATTCTCTTCTAATCATGGTCCTTCTCCGTTTCTTTTGGCTTCTGTTGCATTTTTTCTGTTTTAAATATAAACAGTCTTCAAGGAGTGGATCTGTTCTCGCAGCCTACTTCCTTTGGCAACCTGACCAACCACTGAGGCTTCAGCACTCACTTGGGTGCTGGTACGCTCTCAATCTATAGTTCAGACTCACACCCCTCCTTGGTTCACACTGTCATCTCCACTTCATCATCAGCACCACTGTCTTGCCCTCTCTCACTCTTTCTGAAACTTTTGCAATGCCTCCTCACTTGTTTTCCTTCCTTTGATCTTTCTTTCATTCAATTCATTACCTTCCAAAGTAACCTTTCTTAATCAGATCACTAATATAGTTGTTACTCTTGTCATTCTGCTGTTCAAATGCAGTCTCATCTAAGAAGATTGTCCTACTCCTGCAGTCATGTGTCCCAAACTGTGTTCTTCTCCCCACTGTGAATCTGTATAGCACTTGGCACATTTCACTTTTTGTTATGATTTTATAGAATTTGTCTTCCTTTCAGTGGAGAACTCATGGTCATCTCTGAATTGCTCACAGTGCATTTCATGAAGCAGATGCTCAGTAAATAGCTAGTGAATTGTTGAATCAGTGTTTTCAGGCTTCCAGTAGCATCACCCTGATTCACACCTTCACTGGAAACTTAGGTGGAATTCTTAGACCACAGGCAAACTTAGATAAAGAAGATTAGTATGCCTTACTTTGAAAGTGATTATATACAGAACCCCACATCTCTATTATAGTCAAATGACAACTGCAAAACCAAAAAGATGAAGATAGGCATTTGGACATTTAAGGAAACTGGAAAGCCAGAAGAATCCTCAAGGCTGAGGATTTGACCTTGAAACAGGTATGTGAGGGTGCCGGAGGCTTCTCCTTCTGAAACCCTGAAGAAGCAAAAAGATTAAGAATTCTAAAAATTAGGGATGATACATTTCTATAAAGGATATTTTCTATAAAACCATTTATTGCCTGAGTGCTATTTTTTAGGAAAAAATAGAAAAAATAATTTTGTGTAATTTAATTTCCATTTATATGCTGAATTTTGAATTTCAGACCCAAGTAAGCTTATGTATTAAGGTACTTACCACCTCCTGGAGTAAGCATATGTTAATTACAGACCAAAAGACCAAAAGAAAAACCCTCCAAAGTGTACTTGCCAGTCTATGGATGAAAAGAGACAGTGGCAATATCCCAGTCTGTTTTAATGTTTCATCAGCAATGCACCTTGATGTACAAATGTCAGAACTTGGCACTGCCTTTTATGTTTATTGACATTCCAGTTTAGGCATTCTGCTTGCTCCATCAGACCATTCCCACATGGCAAGTCCAATTGTATCTTGTCTCGTCTTTATCTGCATTGTTTCTTGAGTGGTTACCATCAATGTACTGTTAATTTTTACTTCACATGCATTGACACAAACCACTTGAGGTTCTCTGTATAGACATAATTTTTGCCACCTACTGCTGGCTTTCAGTCAATAACTATCTGACAGCCATACTCTGACATAGATGGGAATATTCACAGCCGCTCGAATGTGTCTCAGTCGAGTTTGGGATGAAGAAAGATTCAATAGTAATAATCACAGTGTGGTCAGTTGCCTAAACACTGAGTATAGACTTTAGTCTTAAAGCCTTGCTAGATATTTAGTTTGTGTCTCCTTGAATCAAAAATTGACCAAGAAGTAAATTGAAGAAACTAATTGTAAAAAAAAAAAAAAGGAAAAAGACATTTTTTTTTTAAAGAAAATCAGGAAAATGTGTGTTTAGAGTAAGCATTAGATCTTGCTAAGGAATTCCTGTTAATTTTGTTAATTCAATGGTATTGAGATTACATTCACCTTATTATAGATAAATCTAAAATTCAGAGAGATTAAGTGATCGGAGTCTGGGATTTGCTTTATTGATTGATTAATTGATGGCTTGTGGGATCTTTCCCCACTAGGGTTTGAACCTGGGCCCATGGCAGTGAAATCTCTTAGTGCCGACCACTGGATCCACCAGGGAATTCCTCTAGGATTTGCTTTTAAAATACTTAAGCAAAAATAAAAAGGAAAGGAGTAAATGAAGTGAATGTGGTAAAAATTTTGCTAATTATTAAATTTGGATAATGAGTGTATAAAGCATTAGTGTGCTGTTCTCTCTACTTTTGTTTATGCTTGAAGTTTCTCATAATAAAAATATGATTTTTTCATAATAAAAATATTTAACATATTTGAAATGAAACTTTCCATCCACAAGCAGCCTGAGAAGTCTAGTTCTTCTTCTCCCCTTCCTTTTACCTTTTACAGATGAGGAAACAGAAACTCAGAGAAGTGAAAAGAATGCTCAGGGTCACACAGGTCTGCTGACTTCCACATTCTTTAGGGAATATTATGCCCATGTTGTTTCTTTTTGTCATATTTGTAAGTAAACACATAACTTGGGCCTCACTTCTATAAGCCATATTTTGATAATCCTTCTTTTATACTCTGTGAAAGATACTATGTATTAATAATGATAGATAAAAATGATCAGGCTTAATAAAAATACATATGTCATTTGCACACTGATTTGGAAGCAGTTTCTTTCCGTCGGAGACATATATTCAATGACTTAGAGATGAATTATGGAAGGATTACTGTGCTGAACAGGGCGTCGTGTGGTTATAGTCCCATCTAGGTTTTGCAGGTAACTAGTTACATAGACTTCAGCATGTTGCTTAATCCTTCCAGGTCTGTTTATTCACTTATACAATGAGAATGTTAAACTAAATCTGTCAAATTCACTGCAGTGGTTCTCTGACTCTGATGATTTTTTCTGTTGGGGAAAGTATAGTCATGAAAGGCATTTTAGAATATATAGTGGATTTTGTAAAAGTTCTTCTGAATTTACAAAATGCTATTTACATGTAAATAATGTTTTAAAGTTTGTTCAGGCACCTCTACTTTATGGCCTTCTGATTTCTGAACATATTGGGAAATCAAGCTGTTCTAAAACGGGGGTTCATTCATTTAGCATTCAAGAACTTCCTTCTGAATTTAGAGTCTCCCTACTGAAGTGACCAAACTACCCTTTGCATTTACTGAAAACCTCTTCCTTTTGTATCTTACTGTGACTGTTAGGTGAGTTTTGAAGAGTTTCTTTTCTGTAATCTTTGGCTGATTTTCTGAGTCTTACCATGCACCCATATAATCATCATTTTTCCAGCTCATCAGTCAGCTGGTTATTTCCTCCCAACACCTGTGACTGCACTGACTCAGTGACAGTCATCCAGGGGAAGCTGATCCAGCAGTTGTTCAGCAGTCATAAATGCTAGTTTGGGTCTTGTGCAAATACTATTTGTGATAAGTGCTATCACCAACATATAAGCGCTGCAATGTGTATCCTGTAATAGCACTAATTGCACTAACTTTATGGGCTGCTTCCCTCATGCCAGGCACACTGCTGTCTTCTTCACACTGATTCTTTTATTCTCTCATCATACCAAATCTGTATGAGGATAGGTGGGGCATAAGTTGATCAGGAAGTGACAACCATTGTTATCACCACGGTTGGATGGTAGAATTGGGGGTATTTTCTTTACTTCAAATTTTAGTACTTTTTGCATCATTTGAACTCTTAAACTGTGTGTCATTTTTACAAAGTAATTATTTTTCTTTAAAAAAGGAAACATACTTCCCAAGATACTAATATTAACAGTGGTTAACTCTGAGAGTGAGAGTGTAGATGACTGTTAATTTCTTCTGTATATTTATCTGGTTTGTTTTATATTCTAAAAATAGAGAAGATATATTTTTTAAAATAATTTGCCTAAAAGCACAGATATAGAAAATAGTCAGTTGAAATTCTAATATATAACTATGACAATAATAATACCCATCTTTTCTAAATAATATACTTGTCAAAAAGGTATGCACACTGTACAAAATTTAAAAAGCATAAAAGGGCATTTAGTAAAATGAAATATCCCTCCTACTCCTGTCTCTGAGACAGCTAGCTTCCTCCCCAGAGACATCACTGTCACATTTTCTTGGGAAACTTCTAGAGAGTTATATCAATATTTTACATAGGTGAGCATATGGGGATATATTCTTTTTATATCAGTGAAGCACATCATAATACTGTTCTGGTTTCTTACTTTTTCTTTTTTCCTTGACTGAACAAGTCATCCTGGTGATTGTTCCTCATTTATTCAAGTACACAATAATGGCTGCTTTATACAGATGACTTTATGATGGGATGGCCCGTACTTTATTTAACCAGTCCTATGTTGATGAGGGGCTTCCCTGGTAGCTCAGCTGGTAAAGAATTCGCCTGAGTGCAGGAGACCCCAGTTTGATACCTGGGTCAGAAAGATCTGCTGGAGAAGGGACAGGCTACCCACGCCAGTTTTCTTGGGCTTCCCTGGTGGCTCAACTGGTAAAGAATCTGCTGCCTGCCATGTAGGAGACCTGGATTCAATCCCTGGGTTGTGAAGATCCTCTGGAGAAAGGAACGGCAGTATTCTGGCCTGGAGAATTGCATGGACTGTATAGTCTGTGGGGTTGCAAAGGGTTGGACATGACTGAACGACTTTCACTTTCACTCTTGATGGAACTGAGGTTGTTTCCATTGTTTTACCATTTCAAACTGTGCTTCTGTGAATATCCTTACACATAAAGCACTTCACAGGAGACCAGATCTTTTGGATGAATGTCTATAAGTGAAAAGGCTATGGCAGAGGGCAGATACATGAATAATTGTGAAATATATTGCTAGATTGCCTTCCTAGTATGTAGAGAGCCTGTCTCCCTCCATCCTGACTAGCACAGCGTGTTATTAAACTTTCTGATCTTTGCTAAATTAATCTTTAAAGTGCTCACTCATATTAATCTTAAATTCTATTTCTCTTAAATGAGTGACATTGAACATATTTTTATATGTTAGTAGCCCCTAGTATTTCCTGTTTGAAGAACTATCTTTTATCTTTGTTATTGGTGTTTTTACCCTATAAATATTTGTTATTTTTATGTACTTGGATTTATCTATCTTAAGGTTTCTGCATTCTGTATCTTTCTTTGGAAAAAACTTCCCACTCCAATGCTTTTAGAAATCGTCCATGATTTTTTCTTCTACTTTCATGGTTTTTTGTTTGTTTGTTTGTTTGTTTGGCCACACCATGCAGCTTATGGGATCTTAATTCACCAAGTAGGGATTGAATGTTGGCCCTCAGCAGTGAGAACACGGAGTCCTAACCACTGGACCACCAGGGAATTCCCTTTAGAAAAGAAAAGAATTTAGATCATTACTTCATCCAGCATTCATTTTGGAGTGAAAGTGATGTAAGAATCTTTTTTTTCCCCAGATGACCGTACAGTTGTCCCAGCTCTGTTTAATAATCCATCATTTCTGCAGGGGTTTAAAGGGCCATTCTTCTCACAGACTAGCTCTCTCCATTTGAAGATATATTTTTCATTTCATAAACATTAACTATCAGTAATCATGGGCTCAAACTTAGGAACCTCACAGAATATTATTTGCAGTGTTTTTTTAAGGTAGGATTAAGAAATTACTTAGAACGTGGGGAAGAAGAAAAGTGATCATGTATTCTCAAAGCCCCTAATTTGTGAACAAGTGAGCAAAACGGAGGAACAAACATGGTCAGCAGTGCAAAACACCTGACAGCAGCTCCGCTCTTGTTCTGTGCCCCTCAGAGAAAAAAGGAACAGCCCTGGAGGACAGAAGAGAGCTATGCCTGAGGAGTATTCCACATCTTAGAATGAGGTTTCCTCCTACTGCATAATGTCACCAGTTTAACTGTGCTCTGAATTACCTTACAACACTTAAAAAAAATTTCCCTACTTTAGGTACACCCCCTTGGATTATGCTTTGCTTGGGGAGCGTCATGAAGTGATCCAGTTCATGTTGGAGCGTGGTGCCCTGTCCATCGCAGCTATACAGGACATCGCTGCCTTCAAGATCCAGGCCGTCTACAAAGGGTACAAGGTCAGAAAAGCTTTCCGAGACCGGAAAAATCTCCTCATGAAGCATGAACAGTTGAGAAAGGATGCTGCTGCCAAGTAAGTGTGAGCTCTAGAGACTGTGTTCTCACAACTCAAGAGTCACCGTGGAAGGGGGTGTGGTGGTGGGAGTGGCCAGGAGAGAGAACCAGGAGGGAATCTGAAATAATTGTGATCCCTACATCCACGTCACCTCCCCATTTCTGCTCACCAGTGCTTCAGGGAACTGAGGCCAACAGGAAGGACAGTGGCCTCATCTCCACTTGGTGGCTCTTCCTCTAGGTTAGTCCTCAGGGTTCTAACTCTGGGACACATCACTGCCATACCCACCCATGGTGAGGAGCTGAGGATGAGGGCACTGTCTGCAGTAAGCCACAAAGGTCCTCTCACCCTTCCTACCTTTTCAAGAGAAACTTACACCAATATCTAACCTGCTTCTACTAGATGAATATAAGTCTAGTTTGATTTGATTAAAGCAGCCAACTTGTATAAATAACTTGTTCTCCCATATTCCGTTCAGTTCAGTTGCTCAGTCATGTCTAACTCGTTGTGACCCCATGAACTGCAGCACACCAGGCCTCCTTGTCCATCACCAGCTCCCGGAGTCCACCCAAACCCATGTCCATTGAGTCGGTGATGCCATCCAGCCATCTCATCCTCTGTCGTCCCCTTCTCCTCCTGCCTTCAATCTTTCCCAGCATCAGGGTCTTTTCCAATGAGTCAGCTCTTCACTGATATCAGGTGGCCAAAGTATTGGAGTTTCAGTTTCAACATCAGTCCTACCAATGAACACCCAGGACTGATCTCCTTTAGGATGGACTGGTTGGATCTCCTTGCAGTCCAAGGAGTCTTCTCCAACACCTGCACAGTTCAGAAGCATCAATTCTTCTGTGCTCAGCTTTCTTTATAGTCTAGCTCTCACTTCCATACATGACCGCTGGAAAAACCATAGCCTTGACTAGACAGACCTTTGTAGGCAAAGTAATGTCTCTGCTTTCTAACATGCTATCTAGGTTGGTCGTAACTTTCCTTCCAAGGAGTAAGCGTCTTTTAATTTCATGGCTGCAGTCACCATCTGCAGTGATTTTGGAGCCCAGAAAAATAAAGTCTGCCACTGTTTCCATTGTTTCCCCATCTATTTGCCATGAAGTGATGGGACTGGATGCCATGATCTTAGTTTTTTGAATGTTGAGCTTAAAGCCAACTTTTTCACTCTCCTCTTTCACTTTCAGCAAGAGGCTCTTTAGTTCCTCTTCACTTTCTGCCATAAGGAGGTGTCATCTGCATATCTGAGGTTTTTGATTTTTCTCCCAGCAATCTTGATTCCAGCTTGTGCTTCCTCCAGCCCAGTGTTTCTCATGATGTACTCTGCATATAAGTTAAATAAGCAAGGTGACAATACACAGCCTTGACATACTCCTTTTCCTATTTGGAACCAGTCTGTTGTTCCATGTCCAGTTCTAACTGTTGCTTCCTGACCTGCATACAGGTTTCTCAAGAGGCAGATCAGGTGGTCTGGTATTCCCATCTCTTTCAGAATTTTCCACAGTTTATTGTGATCCACACAGTCAAAGGCTTTGGCATAGTCAAGAAAGCAGAAATAGATGTTTTTCTGGAACTCTCTTGCTTTTTCAATGATCCAGTGGATGTTGGCAATTTGATCTCTGGTTCCTCTGCCTTTTCTAAAACCAGCTTGAACATCTGGAAGTTCACGGTTCATGTATTGCTGAAGCCTGGCTTGGAGAGTTTTAAGCATGACTTTACTAGCGTGTGAGATGAGTGCAATTGTGCGATAGTTCAAGCATTCTTTGGCATTGCTTTTCTTTGGGATTAGAATGAAAACTGACCTTTTCCCTACTAACTAATGCAATTTATTCAAGAAATCCTGATTGAATTCTTACTGCACATACAACACTCTTGACTTGAGCCTAAGAAGAAAATAGTGCTTGCTTTGAGGACCTCACACTTGTTTGAGTAATGATATAGTGTGTGAAATAGTCATTTGTGCCTGTTATTAATCTGAAACTGTTAGTTACTCAGCTGTTTCTGACTGTTTGAGACCCTATGGACTATAGCTCACCAGAATTCTCTGTCCATAGGATTTTCTCAGCAAGGATAGTGGAGTGGGTTGCCATTTCCTTCTCCAGGGGATCTTCCCTGACCCAGGAATCAAACCTGGGTCTCCTGCATTGCAGGCAGATGCTTTACCGTCTGAGCCACCCAGAAAGTTTATTATACATTTTAATTGTTTTTACTGTGAGTGATTGATTTTAGATTATGCTTTGGTTTGCCTTTTCTGTTATACACATGTTGGGTATTTTAAATAGCAAGAGAGTATTTCATTAGCAGGTATAAAAGCAAAATCTCTGGTGATAAAGTTCACAGGAAGATTCATTGTGTGGGGGGGGGTGGGGGGGCTGTGCTGGGTCTTCCTTGCTATACAGCTTTTTCTCTAGTTGCAGGGAGATGAGCTACTCTTTTTGTGGTGCACAGACTTCTTATTGAGATGGCTTTTCTTGTTGCAGAGCAGAGGCTTAAGGATGCATGGGCTTCAGTAGTTGTGGCTCCTGGGTGCTAGAGCTCAAGCTCGATAGTTGTGGCACACAGTCTTAGTTGCTCCATAGCACTTGGGATCTTCCCAGATCAAGGATCAAACCCGTTGGCAGGCAGATTCTTTACCACTGAGCCACCAGGGAAGCTCTGTTCTTAATTTTTAGTTTCTGGAATTGATTGTTAAAAAAAAAATTGTAAATGGGAGCTGTGCTTACTGTGATAATCACTGAAATTACCAAAACAAAAAATTTTTAGCTTCCTTTACTTTTTCTCAGTCACAGTCTTCCCTTTATGGGTCCTCATTATTGGGAGTAAATGAGTTTCTTACACTTCTTAACCATCACCTTCTATAGTCACTGTAGCATAGATCTCCAAGAGAAATGTTTTTTTTTTTTTTGGGGGTTGGGGACATGTGTTTCCGTGACTTCCTTTAGCCTTTTTTTTTTTTTATTGTTTTTGCCAAACATTGTCATGATATCACCATGGGTTTACATATGCTTCCCCTCCGGAACCCCCCCTCCCTCCTCCCTCCCCCCCCGGGAAATCTCGCTGCACCAGCCCCGAGCATCAATCCTGGGCTGGCAATTGATTAGACACATGACAATTAACATGCTTCAATGCCCTTCTCCCATATCATCCCACCCTTACCCTCATCCACAAAGTCCACGAGTCTATTCTATACATCTGCGTTCCTTTTGCTGTCTCGCATGTTGGGTTCTCGTTACCGTCTTTCTAAATTCCATATATATGCGTTAATATACTGTATTGTTGTTTTTGCTTCTGGCTTACTTCACTCTGGATAATGGGCTCCTGTTTTGTCCATCTGAGTAGAATTGTTTCAAATGAATTTTTTTTTAATGCTGAGTAATATTCCATTGTGTATATGTACCACAGCTTTCTTATCCATTCATCAGTTGATGGGCATCTAGGTTGCTTCCATGTCTTGGCTATTGTAAACAATGCAGCGATGAACATTGGGGTACACGTGGCTCTTTCAATTCTGGTTTCCTC
>ML661897.1:33289230-33399548 GCA_007570785.1 Antilocapra americana | reverse complement strand
AAAGTGGTACCTCATTGTGGTTTTGATTTGCATTTCAAGAGAAATGTTTGAATCAAGAATTACTGATTTAATTCCTGTTCATTTCACTTCTCAAAAGTTATTCCTGAAAATGTGAGTCAGTGTTTCATTTTGGCTTTAAATTTGGTTTTAAGGAACAGAAATCAGAATGTTAAATTTAGTCTTTGCTGCTGCTGCTTCATCAACTAAGGTGGTCCAGGCACGTCACATTGCCTCAACATACCCTCCCCAGTTCCTCATGTTAGGATGGCAGAAATCCCCTTCCTTAAAGTAAGGTTGTCAAAGAAACTGATTAAACTTAAAGTGATTTCTATTTTGCTGGTAGAGAAATTGAAACAGAAGTTTTAGTCATATTTTCTAAGGCTTTTTTTTTTTTTAGGAAATACCTATAATCCATTTAAAAGCACTTTATAACTGATACTACACCTCCAGGGTGTTGCCAGAATGAACACTACTGTAATCTACCTGCCAAAGCACAGAGCTGAGTGCACATGAAAATAAGACTGTACTTATGTTGATTGCTCTTCTTCCCTGAAGCTTCCTTTTTGCTAGGTTGTTATTCTCTCTCTGAGCTCAGATTCCTTCTAACTTTCTGAACTCTTCCTTCATACATCTCTTCAACTATACCATCTCCACACTGAAGTCAGCGCTGCAGGCTAACCGCTTGGACGTCTTTTCTTGCCATGCTTTTCATTGAAAATATATCTACTCTTAAAACTTAAATTACTTTATCTCTGTAGATAACCCCTTCATCTCTCTGACATCTTTATCTCCTGGAACTCTAATCCTAGATCATCACTCTTTACCAGGCATTTCCACTTTGCTGTCCTTTTGTTACTTGCCAACATGTCATGTCATTGGACATTTCCATTTGCATGCCCTGTTGTCAATGTCACTTCAGGCTCACTGTGTGAACCATACAACTCATCACAACAGCTGTCTGTTTTCTCACCTCCTGATCTCCCTGCTAGTGCTACCATCACCACTTGTGCTAATTCCTCTTTCTGAAATGTCCTTTTGTTTCAGTTCTTGTGTCCCACCACTCTATGCAGGCATCATTCTTGAATAGCATTCGTGATGCTACGTCAGACCCTGTAACATTTTACTTCTGCTTATATCTCCAAGTCTCACCTTTCTCTCCACTAATTCCACCCTCCCACCCTCACTCTTGACGTCTCAACCATCTCGAACTTTCTTCACTTCCTCACTTACAGCTTTCCTTACACCCAACGCTCTTGGGAGACCTGAGCTTCTTTCTGACTAGTGTTTGAGACTGTGTCTCTTAGAGTTACGTAATCAAATCCACTTTGGGTCACCCAGTTCAAACTCTCGTGATGCTCAAGTTCCTTCAATGGGAGATTGTTCTGTGTCCTCAAAAAGTCAAGTGACAAGGAGTTCTGTGCCTCTAAGGCAGCACATTTCACTAGTAGACAGTTCTGTAGCCAGTCTTCTTGCCTGGAGAATCCCATGGACAGAGGAGCCTGGTGGCCTGCAGTCCATGGCATCACAAAGAGTCGGACATGACTGAGTGACTAACACACACACTGTTGGCTGAAGTTCTTTTCTCTCTTTTGATCTTGAGCTGCCCCTTGAAGCAACAGAGAAAAGTCTAAATCCTCTTCCATAAACCAACTTTCAGATAATTAAAGAAGGTGCTCCTGATACTTGCACTCCGACCCTAGCTCTCCTTCTTACTTTGTAATAGTGAGAAGCTTGCTTGCTCCCCGAACATCTTCTATCTGTCATTGCTTTTCTTCAGGGTTGACCCTTAGGTCTAAATCTTCTGCTCATCTGTGGTCTGATGTGTGAGAACACTTCCATCATTCCACTCCAGGCTGTTCCACTTCTCTGAACCTCAGTTTCTCATCAGTAAAGTGAAGAGAAACTGTCTTAGTTTGGGACAGGTTTTGGGGCTCCATGAATGCCCTGTAGGCAGTATTTTGTATATTATGAGCTCATGTACATTTGGTGGGAGGAGAGGATCTATAGATTTTTATCACATTCTCTAAGACGGTTCATAAATCACAGAAAGATTTTTTTAAAAATCGGACTAAATGATCTCTAAGGTTCCTTCCAGCTATAACATTCTATAAGTCAAAGGTCCTAAAACGCATAACATTTTCTTATTCCCTTGAGAGGAAGTCAAAGACCAAATATTACTAAGCCTGTGCTTCAGCAACAATGAAGAGATAGAATCTGACAGACCCCGCCCCACATCCAATGCAGCACCAACTGAAAAGGTTAGAGCCAAACCTTTTCTGTCTTCTGAGGTAATCAGTTTCCTCTCATGGAAATGTTCCAGGAGAAATTGAATTATCATCTCTCCAGGATAAATATATAAGGAATTTAAAAAACTATATAAAAGAGCCAGGCTCTCAGATCTCTTCTGAGTCAAAGATTCTATGAGAGTTGTGCCCCCTGTCTGTCTGAAATAACCTTCTCTCACTTCCCTCCTTTCTCACTTTGACATTATTTCTATGTAACCTTTTTTTTCTCTTCCAGTTTAATTAGTCTCCCACATACCCAATCCCCAGCTCTGGGTTAATCAGTTTTAGCATGCATTATATCTAGCATTCAGCATCTGCAGGAGGTATGGGTCTGATTTACCAACTGGATTATCAGTTCCTGGAGAGCAGGGATTGTGTTAGGTACCTCCATACTTCCGGTGCCTTAAAGCTCTTGATTTGTTTCTTGTTCAGTCACTAAGTTCTGTCTGACTCTTTGCGACCCCATGGACTGTAGCACACCAGGCTCCTCTGTCCTCCACCATCTCTCAGAGTTCACTCAAATTCATGTCCATTGAGTTGGTGATAACACCCAACCATCTCATCCTCTGTCACCATCTCCTCCTCCTGCCCTCAGTCTTTCCTAGCATCAGAGTCTTTTCCAATGAGTTGGTTCTTCGCATCAGGTGACCAAAGTATCGGAGCTTCAGCCTTACTCCTTCCAGTGAATATGCAGGGTTGATTTCCTTTAGGATTGACTGGTTTGATCTCTTTGTTGTCCAGTGGATTTTCAAGAGGCTTCTCTAGCACCCCAATTTGAAGACATCAATTCTTTGGTGCTCAGCCTTCTTTATGGCCCAACTCTCACATCCCTATGTTGTTACTTTGTCAGTGATGCCTGACTCTTTGTGACCCCCTAGACTGTAGCCCACCATGCTCCTCTGTCCATGCGATTTTCCAGACAAGAATACTAGAGTGAGTGTCCATTTCCTTCTCCAGTATCCCTGTGTGACTATGGAAAAACCATAGCTTTCAGTCTATGGACCTTTGTCAGCAAAGTGATGTCTCTGCTTTTCAGTAGCAAGCATGTAATAATAAGGAATCTACCTGCAAAGCAGGAGACCCAGGTTCAATCCCTGGGTTGGGAAGATCCCCTGGAGGAGGAAATGGAAACCCACTCTGGTATTCTTGCCTGGAGAATCACATGGACAGTGGAGCTTGGCAGGCTACAGTCCGAAGGGTCCTAAAGAGTTGGACATGACTGAAGTGACTTAGCATGCACGAAAGAGAGGCTTGAGAGGTGTGATTAATATGGCTTCTACAGAAAAAGGGGTTGTGTGGTTTCAACAATGAGCATTTCCTGAAAGTATCATCAGGCCCAGCCCTGTAACTCCTAGATGGTGAGGCACTCATGCCACACCTACATTTCTTCACTTCCAATCAGAACCAGTGACAGCTAACAGCTTTACCTGTCAATAAAATAATAATGATTACTTATATTGATAGAGTACTTTACAGCTTACAAAATTCTTGTACATTAAACCCTTACAGTAACTCAGTAAAGTAAACAAGGCAACTGTCCTTAAACTCATTTCATGCAAGAGATGATAACATCGATTAACTTGCCTGAAATCACTCAGCTAGTAAGGGAGGAAGTTGGCACCTGGATCTCAGTCTTACCCCCTGCCAGGGTTCCTGCCGCGGCTTGGTTCCAGGGAACATCCCACAGCCATGCTTCTGCTGGAGGCTCTCCAGATCCTAGCACTATCTGATAGGCCAGCATGGAAGGGTCCTGCTTCTTTTTTCTGACTTATATGAAGTATGTAACTCTTGACCCACAGGTCAACACTTGACCCAAAGGTCACCAGGCCCCCGAGTCAGCTTTTGTCTTAGCTCAGCACCTACTCAGTTGCGCCATGTTGTTTCCAATGACTGTTCAGAGAGTGGTACCAAGCCACCACCATCAATTCTGCAACATAGTTCAGTAAAATTCATCTTACGACTCAGAGCTAACCTAGCAGAGCATACCAGTATCCTCCTAAATCCTTGAGAAAGTTAAGAAAATTAGTTGGCCCCACGCCTACACCAGGACTATGACCAAGAAAGTCACCAAGGCAAATCCAGGTGTAATCAGCGCAACAGCAGGACGCACTAACTTAACCTTCCTTTTCTGTGAAAACCGTTTTAATCACATCTCTCAAACCTCCCTTAGTCCTGTATCCATGGCACTGGCAACTCATGAATGAGAATGAGCCCGCTTTATTTCTGTGGTGTCTGGCAGAATTATTTTCTTTTTGATAAAACCGGACAACTATTAATACAACTCTGTGGAAGCCACACAGTGGGGTAGGGAAAAAAAACTCCATCAACTTCCAGGACTTAAACTTTCCGGACCCAGAAGCAAGAATATGCCACGTTGTGCAAACAGATGCCTGCAGTGCTGAGATGCTAAAGCCGTGAAACATTCAAGTCGTTGAAGTTACTGCCCTTGACCTAGTTCTCTCACGACAAGCAGTCTTTTGATGATTTGGTTTCTTTCTTCCTTATTTTCTTTATTGAGGATAATTGTTTTACAATGTGGTGTTGGCCTCCGCCGCACAATAAGGTGAATTAGTCACAACTACACATTTTTCCTCTCCCTCTTGAGCCTGCCTCTCCTCTCCCATCCCTCCCCTCTAGGTCATCACAGAGAGCCAGGCTGTGCTCCTTGTGTTATATGGCAGCTTCCCAGTAACTCTGATAGTTACCCATGATAGTCTATATATGTCACTGCTACTTTCTCAATTTTACCCTACCCTCTTCCCCACTGTACCCACAAGTCTGTTCTCTCTATCTGCCTCTCCATTTCTTCCTTATAAATAGGTTCATCGGTACTGTTTTTCTAGATTTCATATACATGCGTTCATATGCAGTATTTGTTTTTCTCTTTCTGACTTCACTCTGTATAACAGGCTCTAGGTCGATCCACTCACTACAACTGACCCACATTCATTCTTTGGAAAAGTTTTCAATTAGCAATAACTGCACTTCAGATAAACCTCATTGGCTATGATGGTAACTGCCCCAGTGCAGAGCTCACTTGGTTTCTTACTGGCTTTTTTTTTTTTTCAGTTGTCATCTAGGCTACTTGTTTGTCAAGTCCCCTCCGTGGGTCTTAGATCTGTCTTGGGAGAGCTCCAGGGTATATCTCTGCCCCACCACAGCCCTTCAGAAATTTGTACCAGCAAAGTATGCCTTCGGTCTTTTTCCGCCTGGGTGAAACAACCCCTGTTCCTTTAGCCCCTCCTTTGGAGACCCCCTTCACCCTGTGGTGGACAGGACCTGAAGCAGATGTTGTCAGAGATCTGATCCCTGGTTGGCTTTCTCACATTTTTATACTGTGAGCCTCTAGGGAGCTGTTCAAATTGCTCTAGAAAGACAGTGCAAGCCAGACTAATTGGTGACCCATCAGAAGCTGTTGTCTGGCTGATTTCCCTTAGAGAAGAAGGGGAGGAAAAATGTGGGAGAATGGTTTATACAATTAAGATTCTGCCAACTTAATAAATTTCCAACTAAAACGTTGCTTGCTGTGTCAAGGCTAAGATTTTTTTTTTCTCTTTAAATTTTCATGTAAAGTAGAATAACTTTAGTTCGTCCTCTTTTATTTGTTTCCTGAACTTTACAAAAATAGGTCAAGTGTATAGCACAGCCCACCCTGAAGATTAAAGATCTTGACATTCTGCAATAAATTAGTCAGAGAAAACACACTGAAATTTTAGGATAATTATTGAGTCTTAAGAGTTTAGGACTAAAAGCTAAACTAGAAGCTAGCTTGAAATACTGTTAATGGTTACTGTGATGTGGTGTTGCCACTTTCTTCTTATGACCCAGTTCAGTTTTTACATGATAGAAGAAGATTGATATGTTTAAAAATGATTTTGTGAAGTGAATTTTACAGGATGAAGTAAAGCTCCCAACACAGCTCAGCTCTGAATATAGTTTAGCATGTAACATTGGGCAAGTCACTAAGCTCTCTGCCTCAGTTTCCTTATCTGCCAAATAAGAGCCTGGCCTCAGTAAACTGAGATTCTTTCAGCATCTTAGACTCTGAGCAGTGGTTCTGGACCTTTTTTCCCCAGGGAAACTCACACACACGCACACGCACACGCACGCGGGATCATGTTCTGCTCTCAGGAGCTGTTTCCTGTGTATGTGTGTGTGTGTCTATGGTGGTGGTGGTGGCGGTTGCTTTTTGTTTCAAGGCGGCAGCATAGATAAAATAGGATGCAGGTCAGGCATAATTACCAGTTCTAATCCCCGCTCCTTCTCTTCAGTGATCACAACTTTTACATCAAGGACCACAGCTCTCGTGATATGTACATTTGTGGAATGTATGCATTGAAAGATTTTTTTTTTAGTGCAAAATGCATCTGTTTTTGAAAAACATTACTTCTGTTCGTCAGCTGAGGGTGTAATTATATATTCTCCTGGTTACATTCTTTCTCCTGGCTTACTGAGTTCTACCACAATGAAAAACCAACCCCTTTGCAAACCTCCCCTTCCAGAGGAGTCTTAAAAAGGCAGAGCTCCCCACTTGCTGGCCAGCCTGATCACTCTGAAAGGCTGGGTCCCCTGATTGTCCCTTGGCTGCTCTCGTGGGAGGCCCAGAAAAGTCTGCAGTGACAAGGTTTGCCCCCTGGGGCTGATTGTACAGTGGCTTCTTGGAATTGAAAAAGAGAGCTGTTTGGTCTCCTAAAACAAAGAGAAAAAAACGACTGCTCAAATAACAAAGTTTAGGTTATCACCTCAAAGCCCCGCTTGATGGCAGTGATGTATCCACGCAGGTGCCAAGCTGGGCAACCCCACACGCCTGTCTGTCTGAGGACCAGCATTCTCTTAAAGCAGTTCTATGCATCCAGCCTCTTAAAGAGAGCAGCTCCCCACCTCCCTGCCAGGAGCAAGGCTGTTAGATCAGTTAGCAGCACCTCTGCCACCCAGATGCTTCCACCTTCTTCTGAAAGCAGGCTTCTCCCAGACGGATCACTCTGCAGTGCCACCTGCCAGCGTCCATATGAGTCCGAGGGCTGAGGAGGACAGGCTCTCTGGCTCGCCTGTCGATTGCAGTGCAGCGTATGCCAGTGTCAGCGCTTGGAGGGGCCTGTAACAAGGCTACAGTTGAATGAGAACATTCGAGCTGCGCTGGAGTCAGCACGACCCACCAGACCACTTTCTCTGTGATGGCACTCAGTGGGAACCATCAGGAGGGCTTCACAGCACAGGCCAAGAGACCTTCAGAAGGGGGAGTTGAGTTGACCAGGCTTTATATTTAAGTGCAGCTCAGATATCTGTCATCTGGTCTTCCCTGTTCCTTGAGATATAAATAAGCTTTGCTTGAAATTGCATAGTCTGTGGAAATCTGAATTCTGTGACCTCCTGGCGACTTGGGGGTCTCTGTCTCAGCTCTTGCTTCTGTGTCTGGGACCTTAGCTCTGCAACTTTCAGGTTGCTTATGAAAAGGCATGTATGAGCATGGGAGGCCTTCCAGAAAACTGGTGTCATCAAGAAGACTCCCATTTCATATCCCATAATGGTATAATTAACGGTGCACCCAAGTATAGTTTAACAGTCTACATGAGTATAGTTAATGGTATAGTTAACAGTCCGCATGAGACTTGCCTGTTCTCTTAAGCTTTGCTTCTCAGGGTGTGGTCAGGGGCCCAATAGTACCTGTATGAACTGGGTGCTTAATAGAAATACAATATCTTGAGCCCGAGCCCAGGCCTGGCAAGTCAGCATCTAGGTTTTACCAAGATCCCAGGAGATTCCATTCCTTAAAGTATGTGAATCACGGATCTAAAGTCCTTGTCTGTCCCCTCACCCTGGGTGGATTCTCTGTCCCACCCTTGCTCCACACAGTACCCAGTCTTTCATCTCTTCTTTCTTCCCTCTCTGTTCTTTCTCTTGTTCTTTCATCTCTTCCCTCCCTGTCAGGAACTACAAATAAATTCTTTGTATCCTGACAGAGCAGGCCTCTTCTCTGGAGCCTCAAAGTCAGTCATCACCTAGGCCCTGAGGATTTCACCTTCTGCCAGCCCTCAATCCTGTTCTCAAGCTTATTAAAGTATTTGTCTAAACAAGGCCCCCAGCTAAGAGGGACCTTGATACCAGATACTCTGATAAAGGAAATCTCTATCTCATTATAAAACATAGTCCTGATTTTATCAAGACATTCCAAAAGTGGAAAGTAAAAAACTATCGGTCACTCAGTCATGTCTGGCTCTGTGACCCCATGGACTGCAACCTGCCAGGCTCCTCTGTCCATGGCATTCTCCAGGAAAGAATACTGGAGTGGGTAACCATTTCCTTCTCCAAGGGATCTTTTCGACCCAGGGATCAAACCTTGGTCTCCTGCTTTGCAGGCAGATTCTTTACCATTTGAGCCACTGGGGCTTTCACAAGACATCCAAACAGACTCTTAAATCAGTTCGGGATTATTAGCTATCCTATAAGTGCTTCTCAGGTGGCACTAATGGTAACAAATCCACCTGCCAATGCAGGAGATGCAAGAGACTTAGGCTCATTCCCTAGCTCAGGGAGATCCCCTGGGGCAGGAAATGACAACCCACTCCAGTATTCTTGCCTGGAAAATTCCATGACAGAGGAGTCTGGCGGGCTACAGTCCATGGGGCTGCAGAAGAGTCAGACACAACTGAGCACACACACACAGAGCTATCTTATAAGCCTTAGACCTGGAGAAACTGAGTCTTCGATAGGAAAGTGACTTATGCAAGGTCTTTTTGCATAATTTTTTCATGTAATCATTAAAATTTGCCAGTGGTCTTTTTAATGAATAGAGAAGATTAAAGGTTATCCTTATGCTTCTCATTCTAAGTTGCATTCTGATGTACTTTCTGGAACAGGAGAAAAGAGTGTAGTTAGAACTGCAGGGATCACAAGCTTGGGGCACACATACCATGGGATCCTGTTGTATCTCACCAGTTTCATGTCATGTGTGTACCAACTGGGCACAGGTTGATCTGTAAGATTCTTTCCAGCTCCATCATCCTTTCAAATACAAAAGTCAGGAATCTGTGAAACTGTGAATTACCAAATCCCCCCTGTGTTGTGGTAGCTCCTTTTAAAAATCAAATCTCACTCAGGAATACTTGAATAGGTAACGCTCTGAATTTTTTCCTCTTTGCCCTTGGTTTTGTTCCCAGGAAACGAGAAGAAGAAAACAAGCGAAGAGAGGCAGAACAGCAGAAAGGAAGGCTAAGCCCAGATTCCTGCAGACCCCATGCTCCTCTCTGTCTGCCCAGCACCCAAGCTGAGCCCCACAGACAGAGCCGGGCCCCCAGCAAACAGCCCCCCTGCAGCGACAAGGCCCAGGGCCCTGAGCGGAAAGCCTGCAGACAGTCTCCAGGTAGAGGGTCTCCAAGCAGAGACCCCCAGAAGGAGCAGAAGCTCTCCCCAGACTTGCAGAGAACAGAACCCAGAAAACCAAATGGTAAGTGTATTGCCTTGCGATTTAGTGCTAACCCATGGACTGTGGGCTCCCTTGTTTCATATATTTAGACCATTTACATTTAAGGTAATTATGTCAGCACTTAAGTCTGCCCTTGTATCATTTATTTTGTTTATTTCTTCTGTTTTTCTTTTCTTCCCTTCCTGTTGTATTTCCTCAATTCTTAGCTTGGGATCTTTATAGCAGTCCCTTTGTCCATGTTAATTAAAAATGCCTCTCTTTTTTTTTTAGCTCTCAGAGTGAATGCTCCTTCCTCTGACACTCATGCATTCCCACCAAATGAAGCTTTTTTTTTTTTTTCTATATTCTCCCACAGCTTTTCTGTGCATCCCTATTGTAAAGATCATCACCTTGCCCTGTTAGTGGATTACTGGCTTACTTGTCTGTTTTTCCCACTAGACTCTACAACCTGTAAAATCAGGATTGCTTCAGTTATCTAATGCTGTGTAACAAGCTATCCTAAAACTAAGTGATTTACAATAACAGTTTACTATTTCTCATGATTCTATGGGTTGGGCTTGCAGTTCCTCTTAAGGCATCATCTACACTCACTCATGTGGATACATTCAAGTCGAGGTCAGTTGAATTGGTTGGTCTAAGATGGACTGACTTGACTATCTGGCAGTTGATGGTAGCTGTCAGCTGGGATTCCTTGACTCTCTTACATGGCCTTTCATCCTCCCATAGGCTAGACTGGCTTCCTTACACTGTGGTCTTGGACATCATTCTAACAAAGCACAGGAAAAGGCTATACGACTTCTTGAGGAATAGGCTTAAGAATGTGCACACCACATTTTGTCCATCAAAGCAAGTTGTATGGCCATCCCAGACTAAATAATATAAAGAAATAGAATCCATCTTTGCATACTAAGATGGGAGTAACTTTTGGCTTTTAAACAATCTATCACAGTTCCTTTTTGGTCACAGATTATTCACATTTCTCCCACATGTTAAATGTTTCACCCCTTACCTTAGGACCCAAAAGTCTCATCCCAATTATCACATCAAGTTTGAAGTCTGGGATCTTGAGACCCCTGTGAGATTGGCCATGTATGAATCTTTCTGATTCGGAGAGCAGTCAACAAAAACACACAATGGCCCACACATGCATCCAACAAGCAATGGTCAGTGGTAGAGAATCCACCTACCAGTGGAGGAGACTTGGACTCGATCCCTGGGTTGGGAAGATCCACTAGGAAAGGAAGTGGCAACCCATGCCAACATTCTTGCCTGGAAAATTTCACAGACTGAGGAGCCTGGCAGGCTACAGTCCATGGGGTCACAAAGAGTCAGACACGACTGAACAACTGTGGATGCACACAAGCCACAATAGATAGTCCTGTTCCAAAAGTGGAGAAATTGGTACATAACAGTTACTAGTCCATAGCAATTCTGAAAGCCAACCGGTTATACATCAGCAAGGCCCCTACTCCGAGGTATGAAATATGCCTTGATTCAGGTCTGGTTTTACTCCTCTGTGTGTTTTCTATTCCGTGTTCTTCTGGCTCTGGGCTGTGCTACCTGGGTTCTTGGTCCTTCTGAGAAGTCTTCCTTTTCAATGAGATGTAGCCCATGTTTGCAGCTGAGTAGCTTTCTTAGCCCGTTTCCAGCATAAGAGAAATTAAGGCCCCAGAGGCTCCTTTGTGTTTGAAACTTCCTCCATAGTTCACACTGGTGAAACTACTCTCAGTGATACAATTATTTCAGAAAATTCATGGGTCTCCTATGAATCTGATTGAGTTCACTTCATGTTCCAAAACCACATCAATGATTATTTTTCACATAGGCCTTTCTCTATTTTGGGTGGCTCAGGCTACTATGGAAAAATGCCCTTGAGATTCTTAGAAGTTCTTTTGTCTGGCTGAAAGGGCCACAATGTACCATCTTTAATGTTTATGAGATCTTAATAAAGGGTTGCGCAGCCACACTCTTGATTTGATCTTTATCTCTGGGTCATATTTTACTATGAGACTCTTCTGGTGGCTGGAAAAAAAGAAAATTCAAAACAGTTTTCTATTCTAACCCAGCACTGGGCTTATATTGTTACTGTAAACTCTTCTTATAACCTGAAAAGTTCTTTCTTTATCTTATTTCTTTCTCTGTGTGTGTGTGTGCTAAGTTGCTTCAGTCATATCTAACTCTATGTGACCCTATCAACTGTAGCCTGCCAGACTTCTCTGTTCATGTGTATTCTCCAGGCGAGAATACTAGAGTGGGTTGCCTTGCCCTCCTCCAGGGATCAAACCTGAGTCTCTTATGTCTCCTGCACGGGCAGGTAGATTCTTTACCACTAGCACCACCTGGGAAGCCCTCTTTCTCTCCACTCCTTATCATATGCAGCTAAAAGATCCAGTTGATATTTTCTTCAACATTCCTCCTGGAAAGCTCCTAAGCCATATCTAAAAGCTCATTAGGTGTATTTTCTGTCTTCCAAGTTACTGCAGGTGACAGTTTTGCCAATTATCATACCACTGAACTACGTGGTTCACTTTTTTCCAGACTCCTATAGCAACTTCCTATAGCACTTCTCTAGTCTTCACTAATAATTTCATTGCCTTTCCTACTTCTGCTCACCAGCCAGTCCCAAAGTCAGTGCTTTGGGTTTTTGCTAGGCCAGCAAGCCTCTTTTTTAGGTATCAGTCTCTGTGTTGCTCATCTCTAGTGGCATAACACCCCACCCTCCAAACTAGGTGGCTTCTCACAGTTCTGTGGGTTCGTTAGGCAGTTCGTCTGCTGGGTCAGGGGGCTTACTTTTGTAGCTGCTAGAAGGCTGGTCAGGCTGGAAAGTCCCCATGTCTTCCTTCACATTTCTGGTAACTGGTGCTGGCTTTTGGCGATTGGTGTCTCAGTTCTTTTTTGCATGCCTTTCATCCTCCAGTAAGTTAGATCAGCTTACTCACATACTGTTCTCAGGGCAGTGTCCTGAAAAAGGAAAGCAGAAGCTACAAGCCCTTTTGAGGCCTGGGCTCCAGAACTATCACATCCCTTCTACCACATTCTGTGGATTAGAGCAATTCACAAGGCCAGCCCAGTTTAAGAGAGTGGAGACATAGACATATTGCAAAATCACATTTGAAAGGTGAGTGGATCCTGGGATGGGAAGAATCCTTGGCCATTAAAGTCTATCAGAAGGACCAATATGTCTCTTACTTCTGTATCCCAGCAGGGTGTTGGGCATAAAGAGATATAATAAGCATTTGTTGATTAATAAACTTATTTCACCCTTTCAAAAGCAAAAACCAAAAAAACTCTCTCCAAACACTTAGGCAAATAATGGTTTTATTAAATCCTAGTTGGATGAAATTTTATCATATTTTTATTGGCTTTGTGTATTTACTTTCTGGATTATTTACTAACATCCTCTGTCAACTTTTATATTTGTTTTTCATTTTCTTAATAGTTCTAAAATCTTTTTATATAATAAGGATAGTAACGTTTCTCTCTCATATATAATAAACTTTTTTGCATACCCTGTAATTCTGTTTCATTTTTTCTTCTGAGATTTTCTCTTTGTGAGAAAACATTTTTCTCACTTTAAAATAAATACATATATTTTCTAATTTTTAATATCACATATTTAATTTGTTGTATAGTGAGTTTGTAATCGAATGGTTTCTTTTTAGAGAATAAGTGGTCATGCTAGCCATAAACTTTGAGCCGCCTGGAGCTACTGTGCTGGCAGTAGGCTTGTGAACAGTGGCTTCTGGAGAGCATAGCATTGCTCTCTGGGGTCATGCCCGGGGCCTGTGAGCACCTCATCTAATTCAAAATGCCATCTTTATTTTTGTAAATGGGAATATTTTTTAGCTTTCTATTCTTTTTCACTGATTTGTCTCTACTGATACCCAAATCACATTATTTTTATCATTACTAGTTATAACTGTGTAATAATCTGTTAATAATAGTTTCTTTACTGTTTGTCTCTTTATGATGGAGTTTGCTTTTCTAAAAAAGATTTTACAATTGTACTTATTTACTTTTGTCTGTGCTGGGTCTCCATTGCTGTGTGGGCTTTTCTCTCGTTGGCGGCAAGTGGGGTGACTCTCTAGTTGTGGTGTGTGGCCTTCGCATTGCAGTGGGAGATGCACTGCAGTAGGCCACTGCAGTGGCTTCTCTTGTTGTGGAGCGCAGGCTTCAGCAGTTGCAGCCCTCGAGCTCAGCAGTTGTGGCTTCCAGGCTTTAGAGTGCTGGCTCAACAGCTGTGGCACAGGGCTTAGTTGCCCCGCAGCATGTGGGATCTTCCCAGATCAGGGATTGAATTCTGTGTCTCTTATATTAGCAGACAAATTCTTTACCACTGAGCCACCAGGGAAGCCCTAGAGTTTGCTTTTTAGAGCAGTTTTAAGTTCACAGCAAAACAAAGCAGGAAGTACAGAGAGCTCCCATATACTCCTACTCACAAATGCATATACTCCTCCATCATCAACACCCTGTACCAGAATAGCACATTTGTTAACAATTGATGAACCTACACTGACACATCTACTTCTCCTTCATTGACTGCACTAAAGCCTCTTACTGTGTGGATCACAACAATCTGTGGAACATTCTTAAAAAGATGGGAATACCAGACCACCTTACCTGCCTCCTGAGAAACCTGCGTGCAGGTCAAGAAGCAACAGTTAGAACCAGACATGGAACAACAGACTGGTTCCAAATAGGGAAAGGAGTATGTCAAGGCTGTATATTATCACCCTGCTTTATTTAACTTATATGCAGAGTACATCATGCAAAATGCCAGGCTGGAGGAATCCACAAGCTGGAATCAAGACTGCCGGAAGAAATATCAATAACCTCAGATATGCAGATAAAACCACTCTTATGGCAGAAATCAAAGAGTAACTAAAGAGCCTCTTGATGAAAGTGAAAGAGGAGAGTGAAAAGCTGGCTTAAAATCCAACATTCAAAAAATGAAGATCATGGCATCCGGTCCCATCACTTCATGGCAAATGGCAAATAGATGGGGAAACAATGATAACAGTAACAGACTATTTTCTTGGGCTCCAAAATCAATGGAGATGGTGACTGCAGCCATGAAATTAAAAGACACTTGCTCTTTGGAAGAAAAGCTCTGAAAAACCTAGACAGCATATTAAAAAGCAGAGACATCACTTTGCTGACAAAGGTCCATCTAGTCAAAGCAATGGTTTTTCCAGTAGTCATGTATGGATGAGAGAGTTGGAGCATAAAGAAAGTTTATCACTAGAGAATCTATGCTTTTGAACTGTGGTGTTGGAGAAGACTCTTGAGAGTCCTTTGGACTGCAAGGAGATCAAAACTGTCCATCCTAAAGGAAATCAATCCTGGATATTCATTAGAAGGGCTGATGCTGAAGCTGAAACTCCAATACTTTGGCCACCTTATGTGAAGAGCTGACTCATTGGAAAAGACCCTGATGCTGGGAAAGATTGAAGGCAGAAGGAAAGGGGGACAACAGAGGATGAAATGGTTGGATGGCATCACCGACTTGCTGGACATGAGTTTGAACAAGCTCTGGGAGTTGGTGAAGTATAGGAAAGCCTGGAGTGCTGCAGTCCATGGGATGGCAAAGAGTCAGACACGACTGAGCAATTGAACTGAACTGAACTGACACTGACATATCATTATCACGCAAGTCCAGTTTACAACAGCATTCACTCCTGGTGTTACACATTCTGTGGGTTTTCACAAATGTATAATAACTTGTGTCCTATATTGTATCATACAGAATAGTTTTACTTCTTTTATCAGGAGTCTCCAGAGAAACAGAACCAATAAGATAGACAGATAGATAGAGAGACAGACAGATAGATAGGCAGGCAAGCAGGCAGACATAAAAGGAGATTTGGTATAGACTGCTTGTTTGATTATGGAGGCTGAGAAGACCCACAGTCTGGCGTCTGGAAGCTGGAGACCCAGGAAAGCTGGCAATATGGCTCAGTGAGTCTGAAAGCTTAAGAACAAGGAAACAGGTGCTCTGAGTCCAAAGTTTTGGAAATCGAGGGACTGATGGTTTAAGTCATCATGCTCAGTTGTGTCTGACTGTTTGTGACCCCATGGACTGTCACCCGCCATGCTCCTCTATCCATGGAATTTTCCAGGCAAGAATACTGAAGTGGGTTGCCATTTCCTACTTTAGAGGACCTTCCTGACCCAGGGATTGAACCTGTGCCTCTCCAGCATCTCCTACATTGGTAAGTGGATTCTTTACCACTGAGCCACCCAGGATGCCTGGTAAAGGTCCTGGTCCAAATCCAAAAGCCTGATGAACAGAAACACCTGTGTCCAAGGACAGGAGAAAATGGATGTCCCAGCTCTAGCAAAAAGAGGAAAATCCCTTCCTCCACCATTTTTTTCTGTTTAGGCCCTAAATAAATTGGACTCTGTCGACCTGCCTTGGTGAGAGTGGTCTTCTTTACTCAGGTTACCAGTTCAAATCCTGATCTCTTCCAGAGATACCCTCATAGACACACCCAGAAATAGTGTTTTACCAACTATCTGGGCATCTCTTATATCAGTCGAGTTGACATTAAATTAACTGTCATACTGCCCTAAAAATCCACTGTGCTCTGCCTGTGCATCACTCTCTTTCCTGAACCCCTGGTAACTGCTGAGCCATTTAGTGTCTCCATAATTTTGCCTTTTTCCAGAATGTCATACAGTTGGAATCATACAGTATATGGCCTTTTCATAGTGACATCCTTCACTTATTAATATGTGTTAGTACTATTCATGCAAGGATAGTAATATTTCACTTCATAGTATTCTGTGTGGCTGGGTAGCTCATTTCTTTTTGGTACACGTTCATTTTTTTAAAACTCATTTCCTTTTAGTTCACTCCTTTTTATTGCTGAATAATAAATATTCCATTGTCTAGATTTAGCACAATTTATGTGTTCACCAACTGAAGGACATCTTGGCTGCTTCAAGTTTGGGCAATTATGAGTAAAGCTAATATAAACACCCATGTGCAGGATGTTGGGTAGACATAAGGTTTTAATTCATCTGGGAAGATACCAAAGAGCAGGATTGCTGGATTGTGTAATAAGGATATGTTCTGTTTTGTAAGAAACTGCCAAGTGGTCTTCCAAAGTGTCTGTACCATTTTGCATCCCACCAGCGATGAAGGAAAGTTCCTTTTGCTTCTCACCCTCATTAACACTTGATGTTGTCAGTATTTTTTATTTTTACCATGTGTAGTGGTATCTCATTGTTATTTTAATTCGTTGTGTATTTTTTTTTGTTTGTTTGTTTTGGTACATGTGAAACATTATAGTGATTCTAAGAGAGCGGTACAGAAAGTTTTACTCAGGGAAGCATTTCTCCCTCCTGATCCTGCTACTCAGTTTCCATTTCCCTCATCTCTCTATCCCTTCCCCAGTCCATCCTTGTAGGGATCTAGTCTTTTCAGTTTCCAGATTATCCTTCTATATTTGTTTTGTACAAATGAGCAGATGCAAGTCTATTTTCTTCTATACCCTTCCTTCATACATGAAGAGTATACATATTCTTCCACACGTAAGAATAGTTATTTTAAAGTCTGTTTCTGAAAACATGTTTTCTGGATAATTCTATGTGTCTGTTTTATTGTCTATTCTCTCTCCCTCCCTCCTCCTCTCAATTTTGTCTTATATCATCTCCCAGTATATTTTTCACTAAGTACTGGACCATTGAGTATAAAAACTTAGAGAAAAAACTTAAAGCCTAGCATGGTATGATTAATAATTCCTCCAGGGCAGATTTACATTGAATTCTATCAGGCATTCAGGAGAAAGAGCAATCCAAGGTCCCAAATTCTGGGACCTTAATGCAGTCCCAGAACTGAGAAGATGCAGAGTTGGGCTTTCAGTGCCGGCAAGGGTCAGTCCACTGCCAGGTCACCTTTTCTCCCTGGAATAGCCATCAAGGGGCCCAATCCAAAACAATGCTCCCTGGCAGAATCTGGACTCCAAGTTTTGTCCTCCAAACCTCAAGGAGCTTATTTCCTTAGCGATATGTAGCCACAAATGCCTTGTTCATCTCCTGGTCACCTGATTTTCTTGGATCTTGGCCTTGTTTTGTTTTGTTTTTTCCTGCCTTGTCAGCTCTTCAGTGCCTCAGACAGGTGCATGCATGCTAAATCACTTCAGTTGTATCTGACTCTTTGCAACCTCATAGACTGTAGCCCACCAGGTTCCTCTGTCCATGGGATTCTCCAGGCAAGAATACCAGAGTGGGTTGCCATATCTTTTTCTAGGCAATCTTCCCAATCCAGGGATCGATCCCATGTCTCTTATGTCTCTTGCATTGGCAGGCAGGTTCTTTACCACTAGCGCCACCTGGCAAACAGGCGGTTGTAATATTTTACCTTTCCAATTGTCCTTATTGGTGAGTGTGCGTCAGTTGCGCCATTATAGAAACCGAAGTTCCTTCACTGTTTATTACCTCAGGACTGACATTTTCATTTTAGATGATTATATTTAGTTATTTACTTTTTTCCTCTAATTCTGTACTTCTTTTGTGTGTGTGTAGTGAGTACATTTGTGCACATGTAGGTCCACGTACACATTGTTCTATTAGTTGACATTTTTGTTGATCTAATCTTGTTATTTTTCTCTGTTAACTATCCCTCCTAGTAGGCTGTTTCCTTGTGTATTTTGTAATTTTGGATTGCAAAGTTATTTTTAAGAGGTCCGCTCTGTGCGGCCTTAAGCAGTACTGTGTTTGTTTCTGTGAGGCCCCCTGCAATACCACCCTCCTGAGACTAATTTGTATATTAATTTTTCCTCTGGGTTGAGAATAAATGAATACCAAACCTACGTGAGGCACAGCACTTTGGTTTCAGACTCTCATGGATGACCCTTTACCCTATCTGGCTGAGACAAATTTCTTTATCATCTTCTAGTGCTGGGAAGATATTTTTATCTGGATTATCATTTCCCAAGAGTTTACTGCCTCAGGAGTCCTGACTTCATGCAATGTCCTGTTTCCAGTTAACTCTCTGCCTGCAAGGCTCATCTTCTGCTCTTATCTGGATGTTAAAACAATCCATTATTTGATAAGACCAGCCACTGCCCACTTCACCACTACCACCTGCCTGACAGTTGCTGGATCAGCTCACAAGCTTATTACTAAAGTTCTCAGTTTTCTCTTTGTTTTTGGCCCCCAGGGATTTCTTTTATTTTTATTGAAGGCACTATGGTGCTCTTAAAATAATGTTTACTATATTTTAGTCAGAATTTCTAGGTTTCTATAGGGGAAGGCTTTCAGGTTGTCTAACCTACCATTACTAGAAAAAGAAGTTAAACAATTTTTCCTAATCATACTATCACTATCATGGTGACACAAAAGGAAACGTCTGAATATTTTTTGGTGAACAAGTGGGCAGAACTGCCCTACCCTGCAAGTTTTGGACAATAATGGTTCCTCCTCTTCTTCCTTGTCTCCCCAAGAAACAGCCAGAGAACATTCTAAAGGCCGATCTGCCTGTGTCCACTTCAGCCCCAGTGAAGGCAGTGATGGGAACAGGCGTCCAGGAGTCTCCCCTGCCGAGAAGCCCAGAGGTGAGACAGCCAGTGAGCAGCGCTGTGATGAGGGGAAAGGCTCCTCCAAGCAGCCCTCCCACGTCAGGGGGGCCGGGCCCAATGTGGAAGGTGAGGAGCCCAGCCAGGCAGCCGCGAGCCTTCCACAGCAGGACGGCCACTGGAAGGCCAGCCGGCGGCAGGATGCAGCGCCCAAGGCCACGCGTGCCTCCCCAAAGAGGCACGGCCAGGAGCTCGGAGGAGGGAGGCGCTCCCCGGCCGGGTCCAGCCGGCCTGGCAGTGCCAAGGGGGAGGCGGTCCACGCTGGGCAGAGTCCTCTCCACCACCGGACGCCAAGGAACACAGTGACACAGGACAAGCTCGCAGGAGGGACCTCCTCAGATTTGCCACCGAGCACAGAGGTGTTGAGATCAGGAATCAGGAAGCTGGGGACATTGGCCCGGTCTGAGGACACTCGGCTACCCAAGGAGACTGATCCGGCTCCTGGTCCCCTCCCTGGGCAGACTGTGAACATTGACCTTCTCCCCGTAGAGCTGCGGCTGCAGATCATCCAGAGAGAAAGAAGCAGGAAGGAGCTGTTCCGCAGAAAGAACAAGGCAGCGGCGGTCATCCAGCGGGCCTGGAGGAGGTATGAAGGCAGGGCGCCACCGAAGCTCCGGGTCTGTGGCTGTCCACCTGACGTGACATTCCTTGTGCTCTGGGACACTTTCTTTACATATGCAGTTTTATTTATTTATGGCTTCTTTGGGCCTTCATAGCTGCATGGCCTTTTTTATGGTTGAGGTGAGTGGAGGCTGCTCTTTAGTTTGGTGGGCAGGCTGCTCACTGCAGTGGCTTCTCTTGTGGCAGAGCGTGTGCCCTAGAGCACAGACTCAGCAGTGGTGGAGCACAGGCTTAGTTGCTCTGAGGCATGTGGGATCTTCCCAGACCAGGGATTGAACCTGTGTCTCCTGCATTAGCAGGTGGATTTTTGTACCACGGAGCCGCCAGGAAAGCCCTCTGTGATACTTGCTAGTGAACTGCATGTGCTTGCCTGACAACGCCAATTTTACTGAGCTACCTATGAGATTCATATATGTTCAGATCTTAGTAATTTATAGTAAGCTATTTGGAAGGTGTTTTTACCCAGAAAGATAGGAAAGCACCCAAGATAGTGGGGTATAAATGAAAAACTGGGAAGTCTGAGTTTCAGGTTAAGCTCTAACACATTATCTGACCTTGAGCAATGGCCTCCCTGACCCTCGGTTTCCTCCTCTGTAAAATGGTGTTTAACAATCGCTGCAACCTGTCCTGCTTATGTGACAGGCTGCTGGAATGAGATAACGTGGGCTTTGTAAGTCCCAAAGCACTGCACATGGAAGATAATTTTCCCTCTTTACTACTCAGGAATTCGATACAGTGCATTGAGTGACTGAAACTTGTAGAAACCTGTGTGGGCTCAGCATGTGGAGCTGGTGCTGGGATTGGTGGAGGGGGCTTCCTGAAGTCCTGAGATGAGTACACCAGGGTGTAAATCTGGGAAGACTGCAGAAGTCCTTTGCTTCAGGTTTTCACATCTCTCATAATCCCTTTCACACTGCAGGCCCTTCTAGGGCCCCAATCCAGATTAGGCCTTCCAGTGATGACCATGCCCAGGGGGAGGGCCAGACCTGTCATGGGCAGGTGGGAGCCATGCGGTCTCCATCTTGGGAAAGAGGAAGCTTGATGGGGGAACAAAGCAAGCAGATCAGTGCAAGCACAGGTTTTGGGAGATAAAGGTGCCAGAGACCCTAACACTGGCAGAGAGCGAGCTGAGTGTCTTGGGAGGTCCAGGGAGAGGCTTTGGGTATCTTCATGCTGAAGTCTCCTAACCCAGAGCCCAGCAACCTGCCTGGGGCCTGCACGATCATCACTGTAGGGCATCCTCATGTCTGCTTAGGCTCCTGGCTGTTTACAGTTGCCTCATGCCTGATCCAGAGAAGGCAATAGCATTCCACCCTAGTACTCTTGCCTGGAAAATCCCATGGACAGAGGAGCCTGGTAGGTTGCAGTTCATGGGGTCGCTTAAGAGTCGGACACAACTGAGCGACTTCACTTTCACTTTTCACTTTCATGCACTGGAGAAGGAAATGGCAACCCACTCCAGTGTTCTTGCCTGGAAAATCCCAGGGACGGGAGAGCCTCGTGGGCTGCTGTCTATGGGGTCGTACAGAGTCGGACATGACTGAAGTGACTTAGCAGCAGCAGCAGCATGCCTGATCTCCTTAGCTGTCCCAGCCATGCCATAAGCTGACACTACAAGGATTCATATCCCTGTTTTTCAGATAAGCGAATGTTCTCAGGAAACAAGGCTGGTCCTAATAGATCCAACACTCGAAGTTCTGTCTGACTTAAATCCATGTACCTTTCCCTTAGTTTCTCTGTGAAGGTAATGTGTGCCGTGGTCAAAATAATGGAGGCACAGGCCAACCTCAGAACAGGCTGGAAGAGAACAGGCTGCCTGGATGGTCTCACCACGTCGACATGTTTTTATGATGTTATGGGGTTTGTTGTTATCACTGTTACTAATACCAGCAGTTGTATTCATCCAGTACTCCCGCCAGACACTGCTGTAAGTAGCTGTACATGTTTTAACTCGTGTAATCCTCACAGTAACCCCGTGAGAGATACCGGGGACACTGTTCTTCCCCCCATTCCACGGTGGAGGAGACAAGCACAGAGAGGTTCATCAGGGCTTACAGGGCTTACAGGGCTGGTATGTGCCAGTACTGGGCTTCTACTCAGACCTGTGACCTCTGAAGCCTCAGATAGGAAGGGTCCTTGCTCCCCATCTTGAGTGTTCTGCCAGGACGAGCACTGGCTACCATCCCAGAGGAACTTCTTGTTAAGTATCTCAGCTGAAACCTGGGACCCAAACAAGCCTGTGAGGCTTGCCTCGCCGGGCCCCACAGCTGCTCCCCAGCTGCAGGGCCTCCCCGTCAGACTGTCCCCTGGCTCCTTTGAAGAGCCAGCTGCTGACAGATCCTGTCAGCCAGTGTCCGCGGCAGCAAATGAGCCTTCAGTCATTCTCCTCAAGAACAGTGGACTCACAGTCTGCACGCCCACCTGGGGAGGCAGTTACACAGGCCCCTCTGGTTGCACCCTGCGCATTTCTGAGTCCTGGGACATCAGCTCCCAAAGGGCTTCTAGGAAGCTGCGCACTGTGGCAAGTCCCGTGACAAGCGACAGTTAAAGCCCCTTTATTGATTGTGCTACAGCCATGTCTGTCTGCTGTTTGAAGCCCAGGAGCCCGCAGTGCCATCCAGGACGATGTGGGGTGTCCGGGGTGTCCTCAGGGGCCCTGAGGGCAGGGGTGGGGAGCAGGGCTTAGCATATGAGCACCCATAAACTCAGGTCACCGTCCTGGGACATATGCCCAGGGAAGCAGGCGGGCCAACTGAAAACACGCCAGGCGGGGTGAGAAGATTGAACCTGGGGCCCAGAGAAAATGAAACTTTGTCTTAGAATGTGAGTTTTATTACCAGTCAAGACTTGACTATTTTAAAGGTTGAAACTGGATACTGGACAAGCTAGGCTGGGCTGGAAAGTCGCTGTGGTGAAGAGGAGTTGCTGTATAAGGCACTTCCCATCAGCTCCTCTCCAGCATATTCTGAAGTAAATAAGCAAGGAGCAGCTGGACCATAACAAGAGCCCTGCACCCAGGCCGAAAGGGGCCATTGGGTGTGTTTTGGTGCTCAGTGAACCAGAGCGCACATTCTCCTCAAGTACATGAGACCGTCAGACAGACTCGGTCTCCACCCCAGAGTCTATGAGGGCAGTTTGTTACAGCTTCAGCCAACCCCTCAGTTCCCAGCCTCTGCTCGCAGAGCAGGGGATATGGAAGAATTGAACTGGGGAGCCGTGTTGTCCCATAACTCTTACTTCTCTCTATAATTGGCTTTTTGAAAACGTGGTACATTCTAGTAAAGGGGTGCCATGGTTTGTCATGCTCTGGGGAAGGAAAGGAAGAATTATGTAGTTCTACTGAAATCAGCCTTTAGGTCAGGAGGGAGGGGCTGCACCAAGCACTGCACAGAGCTTCGAACACTTGGGAAGAAGGTTCTGTCCTATCTGGTATATTTTAAGACTGGGCATGAAGCTCCCTGTGGGTGCACCAGGAGGAGTTAACCAGCTGCCGTTAGTGAACCCTGGTGCAGCTTCCCTGGGAGGCTGCACAACAGCCAAGGGCTCAGTAAGAGCTTTGGGAGTGCACATGGGATAAACACTGGAAGGAAAACACCAGAGGTAAATATGGCCATCCCTGGTGCCCCGTCCTCTCTCCCACCCCATGCTCCACCCTCCAGCAGAATGGTCTTAGTAAAACTCAGCTGTTAACCTTTGCCACTGTTATTAGAAATCTCTGAGCATCCCCACCAAGAACAGAGTAGAGACCAAGTCATTAGCAGTGTTTGGCTGCTGGACTAGACAAGCACTGATTTGAATGTTGGCTTCTCTTGGCTCTGTTAGCCTTTTCCCTCCAATTTTTACTGTGATATAATTGATATGTGGTACTGTGTAAGTTTAACATGTACAGCATAATGACTTGGTTTACATGTTATAAAACTGTTACCACATAAGTCTAGTGAACACCATCATCTCACATAGGTAAAAGGTTTTTTCCCTTGTGATGAGAACTCTTAAGATTTACTCTTTAAAAACTTTCACATATGTCATGAAGCAGTGTTAACTATAGTCATCACATTGTACATTGTATCCCCAGTACTTATTTGTCTTACAGCTGGAAGTTTGCACCTTTTGATCACATTCATCCAATTCCCCTCCCCCAGTCTCTGGTGACCACACATCTGATTTCTCTATGAGTTTGTTTTTTGTTTTTGAAGATTGCACATGTAAGTGCAATAATACAGTATTTACCTTTATCTGAAGTAAGGTCTTCAGGGTTCGTCCATGTTGCTGCAAATGGCAGCATTTCTTTTTATGACTGAATAATATTCTATTGTGTATATATATAATACATATATATATTGGAAGAAACGCTATGACCAACCTAGGCAGCATATTAAAAAGCAGAGACATTACCAACAAAGGTCCCTTTAGTCAAAGCTATGGTTTTTCCATTGGTCATGTATGGATGTGAGAGTTGGACTGTAAAGAAAGCTGAGCACTGAAGAATTGATGCTTTTGAGCTGTGATTTTGAAAAGACTCTTGAGAGTCCCTTGGACTGCAAGGAGATCCAGCCAGTCCATCCTAAAGAAAATCATTCCTGAATATTCATTGGAAGGACTGATGTTGAAGCTGAAACTCCAATACTTTGGCCACCTGATGTGAAGAACCGACTCATTGGAAAAGACCCTGATGCTGGGAAAGATTGAAGGTGGGAGAAATGGACGACAGAGGATGAGATGGTTGGATGGCATCACTAATGAGATGAACATGAGTTTGAGTAGGCTCCGGGAGTTGGTGATAGACAGGGAGGGAAGCGTGGCATGCTGAAGTCCATGGGGGTGCAGAGTCTAACTGAGCAACTGAACTGATAATACATATATAATATACAGTATTCTATTGTGTGTGTGTATATATATATATATATATAAAACAACTTCTTTATTCATTCATCCATCAGTGGACACTTATGTTATTTCCATGTCCTAGCTTTTGTAAAATAATGCTGCTATGGATATAGGGATCTCTTCAATGTACTGCTTTCATCTCCTTCAGTTATATACTCAGAAGTGGGAATGCTGGATCATATGGTAGTTGTTTTAAATTTTCTACATTTAAATTAATTATTGGTACGCGTGTGCCAAGTTGCTTCAGTCATGTCCGAGTCTGTGTGACCCTATGGACTGTAGCCCACCAGGCTCCTCTGTCCCTGGGATACTGCAGGCAAGAATACTGGAGTGGGTCGCCATGCCCTCCACCAGGGGTTCTTTCCAACCCAGGGATTGAACCCACATCTCTTATGTCTCCTGCATTGGCAGGCGGGTTCTTTACCACTAGTGCCACCTCAGCCCAATTATTAGTAGGTAAGGATATACTATTGCCATTTTGTTGTCTTCTGTTTTGTTGACCCATTGTTCCATCTTATCCTACTGTCTTTTTGTGTTTGATGCCTTCTGGTATCAATCTGCATTGACTTCTTTATCATGTTCCTTGGTATAATTAGTACAGGTTTTACCCCTGTGATTACCATGAAACTTATATAAAGTATCTTAAAATATCATTATTTCCTTTGGTATCATATTTACCTGTGGTTTTTCTTTTTCTTCTTTTTTTGGTGAGGGGGAGTTGTATGCTTGGTTCCTTATGTTGGCATCTGTGCATTTGAATAAGCAGTCTCCTCTCCCAAGTTTGCTTTGGCAGAGACAGTTCTTCAACACTGAGTTCAGTTTGGGTTTCTGGGTGTGTCTGCTGATAATGTACTTGGGCAGGTGGGACTTGCTTTCTCTTTTTGGGCAAGGTCACTGCCTAAGCTCTACAGTCCTGGGGCGAGACTGGGGGGGTGGGTCACGGTGTGCCGCCATTGCCAACCGAGAACAGTTGGGCAGGACTGCTGCTTTGGTTCCCTGCTCAAGTGAGGCTGTAGGTTGGGCTCTGCAAGTTGCCTGGCTTCTCTGGTCAGGTTTACTTAGTCAAGACTGGCAATAGGCAGAGCTATGGCTTACCTTCCTGCTCTGGTTGGGTAGGAGGATGCCCCAGCACCAGCGCTGAATTCCCTGGCCAGATACAGCCACTAGTTTTATTCTGTAGAGGGGGAACGCCACGGGCTGTCCTCTCTTCAAGTGCTACTCTAAGGACTATGGGATGGGTTTCAAGGCTTGAGTGTACCTGGTGAGGTACACTGGTTGGACAGGCTAAACGCTGTATTCAGCCATGGTAGGGCTTGGAATTACTTTCCCTACCCAGGTAGAGTGGCGGAACTGGTTCCAAAGGTGGCTTCTTTGTAATCTTGATTCAAGCTGCCCTGCTCCCCAAGGTCCCTGGCTGAACAATGCTGTTGGCTTTGAGGACAATCGGCTCTGTATGCTTTGCACTATTCTTGAGCATTGCTGGGCTACACAGCTTCCAGGTGGTCTGGCCAGCCTTCCTGGTCAGGAAGCGACCAGAAACTACACTCAGCCATGGGCTGGGCTATGACTCAGCTCTCCTGCTGGGGCAGGGTCAGACTAGGCTCCAAGGCCAGCAAGGTTTTTTGTATAAGAAACTGGATCAGGGAAACTTGAATACCAGTGGGCTCCCTGGTCAGACTGTGCTGCCATCTTGTTTCTACAGAGTCCAAACAGAGCTACTGGTTTGAAACTACTACTTGGACTCTACAGATAGGCTCTGCAAAGATCCCCATGCTGGTTGTTACAAGCCCCTCATTCCTTCTCTGTCATCACTGGATTCCCAGCAGTTAAGCCCCAGAGTCCCCGCACTCCCCATGGAGTTGCTCCCAAGAAGCAACCCATGATGCTGGGGGATTTGGATGTCCACCCTGGGCTCTTTTCCCACTGGAAGAATAGCAGGCTCCGTATGGTGCTGTGCCAGCCTGGGGGAGGCAATGCTGTCAGCATGGAGCTGCTCACAGTTACCCTTCTAAATCTGTCTCGGTCTCTAGAGCAGGGCGTGGTTTAGCCTTATCCCCATGTTCCAGGATTTTCTCACTGGTTATCCATGAATAACTATTAGCTGCTGTTCTTGTGATGGGGGAGCAGTCAAAATGGATTTATGTCACCATCTTGATGATGTTCCCCTCTACTCAGCCTTTCTTTGTCAGCTTCATAATGTCTGCCTCACAGGTTTACTTTCAGACTTAACCATAGCGGAGGTGCCTGGTATGCAGGAGGCCCTGACCAAATGCTGGTTCCTTCCACAGTGGGGCCCAGCCTCCAGTCCTCCTTGCCTTACCAAATACATAATCCTTTTCACACATCTCACTCCACTAGTAAAGATTCATGCACAAATTCCCACATCTCTGTCATGCCAATTCTGCTACCCAGAAACGCCCTTCCCTGCCTAGCAAGCTCTTACTCATCCCTTAAAACCCAGCACAAACACCAGCCATCTAGCTCCGAGCTCTCACATAGTACCTCTCATACTTCATTTGTCTGTTTACACACTGGCCTGTCCCACTTTGGCAAGGACCCATCTAAGTGACTCCTAGTTCAGGAAATACTGATGGACAGGGGCAGAACACAATATACAACACACTGCCACTGAAATAGGAATGGGAGTTTGAGTGAATCTCACAAGAGTTCAGCAGCTACTATTCCTATAGCTTCTAGGAACTTCAAGGGACGTTGGTTTTCTCAGTGCTTTGACCTTAAGTTTTCTGCCCTCCTCTGACTCCCCAGCTACCAGCTCAGGAAGCACCTGTTGCACCTCCTGCACTTGAAGCAGCTTGGAGCCAGAGATATGGACAGATGGAACCGAGAGTGCCTGGCTTTGATCCTCCAGGTTTGGAGGAAGGAACTGGAACTGAAACCCCCAAAGACCACGGCAGTAAGCAAGACCACCAAGAGTGCACCCAAGGGCAGCTCAGGCACCAAGCCCACCAGGCACGCAGTGCTCAAACAGATCTACGGTAACTGTCCTTCATGTACTTTCGGTAGCACCCCCGAAGTGTGTCACCTCAGATTTTGAAACAGGATTTAATTACATTGGGCAAACCTCCACTTAGGTAGGAACTTTGTTAAATAGTCAGGCACCAAGAGAATTCTCATCATATTTATGCCTCCCTTGCAGCAACTCTGGGTTGGAATTGGTTTCATGAAGCATTCTGATCTCAACCTAGAGAGCCTTACTGCCAGGAGATCGTCTGCTGGGCTTCCAAGCCTCACCACAGAAAGCTCTCTAGACTGTTGTCTGTTTTCCCCTTAAATTCTCCAGTTACAGGATCCCAGGCCCAGGCCGATCCTGCGTGCCTCATGCTGACCTTCTCTGCGCTTAGATAGCCTGTCTATGGGAACACCCCAGATCCAAGCACTAAGTACATGCTTGTTTGGCAAATAAACTGCTGCATACTGAAACCTTTTCAGCTCTGGGGGGAACAAAAGTTAAGGCACCTTCACAAACAGATCTGTGGCCCTAGCAGCAAAATCTCCAGACTTGACCCTAGACCTGTGTGGTTCTCCACATCATACCTAATTTATCTTGGTGGACACCTGCAAGCTCAAGCCTTCACCTCAATTAGGAAATTCAGCACTTGGTCAGGCTACAGCGGTCATTGGTCAAAAATAGGTAACTGTTGGTTGATTTCAGGTTCTCAAGAAGGGAAAGTACGTCAGCCCACAAGATCTTCAAAAGCCCACTTTGTGCTGGGTCTCAACTCAGGTAAGGCAGCCCCTGCATGGGCAAAGCAGACAGGGGAGACCATGTGGGAAACACTTCCGTTTTCTGTTTCTTCCCCAAAGGTGGAGACATTAGTGCAGACTGCCAGGGGGTTCCAATGGCCAGTTGATTTTGGGACTCAGTGTTTTTCATCCCCCTTTCATGGAATTATCACACTAAACATCTCTTCTTTAGAAGAGACAAGTTATTTTTATAACCCAAAACTATTAACATTACCTCCAGCAGAAATAATAAATGGCACCTATTACTGATCACTTTACTATTCTTGTTCACATACAGGAGGGGTAAGCACCAATACTGTCATTCTTAAAAGTAATATACTGGGAGTTCTTGTTCTGTTTTGGTTTCCCATTAAGATCCACCATCTCCTCCTCAAAGATGGGAAGAAGTCCCTTTACTACAAATTCTGGCTTTTGCCTTTTAGGGCCACCTCAGGAGGACATTTAGTATTTAATAGCAGGTCCAGCTCAGGTTCAACTGTCCACACTTTCACTCACACAGGAGCAGTTCAGGGAACTTTCTTTATAGCCACAAGACAAGTGTCTTACTCAGGGCCCCTCCATTCATGCCAGCATTAAATGTGGGTGATAAGTTCAGTGCTGTCAGCAGTTAATGCCAGGTCTAGTGTTTCTCATAGGTGGCTATGGCAACACGCTCCCCCCAGTCCCTGATCCACAGTCATCCGGCAGGAACAGGGTGCAGCTGGGGAGGTGAACAATGACTGTCAGCATGAACTTTAACATTCATTTAGTTTTTGATGGGGGAAGATCTGGAGGTGGGGGGACAGTAATTACTACCAAAGCTTTAATAAGAGTTGGGCAATTCATGTAATATAGGCAGGCTGATCAGGGCAATTAGAAACTCAAAGGAATCAGGCCCATAGTTCTAGGTTTAAAAGAAAACACACACACACACACAAACACCTCTAGTTATCTTGAGTGAACTGAAGAATAGTTTCAAAAACAACTGTTAGATAAAATTAAGACATAGCATTTTTGGTTTTTTGGTATTTTACTCTGTCTCAAGAGAAAAGTCCAGGACTATCAAATCTTTAAAAATGAAGGTGTTTAACAGCATAAGAGGTTTTAAGTTAAAGGACTCACAGTTAAAGACAGAATAAACAGAATAGTCAATAGTTTTAGAACTTTATGTGAATTATCAGCTTGTTTATTCTACACTGGCTTGAAAATGGATGAGGACGGAAGAGAATCTTTTCCTGAACCCAAGCTTGGGGGATGAAGGTTTTATGAGGCCCACCTACCTACCCACATTAATCAACCTGTGAATAAGGCTGATGGGCAGAGCAGCAAGCTAGTTAGCTGCCGCCCGGGCATGTTTTATTCAGAATACATGTCTATAAATTTCCATGAAATGGGCATGACTTGAACATATTGTTTCTGCAACATGGCATCACAGATGGCCAATTGAACTGAGGAAGACAGGCCATTTTTTCAGTCTTTTACCTTGAGTAGAAATTTTTGCTTTGAGGGACTTCCCTGGCAGTCTGCACTTACATTGCAGGGGACGTTGGTTCCATTCCAGGTCAGGGATCGAAGATCCCACTTTCCTTGAGGCACAGCCAAAAAGTTTAAAAAAAGTTTTAATTTTTTTTTGCTTTGAAAATTCCATCGAGTTAAGGATGTCTGGCTTTTGTTCACTGTTTGCTTAGCTTTAGTGCGTTGCTGGGCACATTGTAGGTGCCCATATCTGAGTTAAGATTGTGGCTCCTAACTTTCAACTCAGGGAGAGATGTTAGTAGTGCTTTTATCTGTGAGTAGAAAAAGTTAGCTGGATAAAGCAAAGAAACAAACTCCTTGGACTGTTTCTTTACATGCATCCAGGAAACAATTGCATTCTCCCCAGTCTTCCCACCCACCTGCAAACCACCCACACCCACAAAGAACAGCAGCATAGTAATGGATCAGAGAACATATATGTATATATAGAGAGAAAGAGAGAAATGTCCCAAATTTGGGGGCCCACCTCATTAAAATAAAAACTTCCTCTAAAAAATTCCCATTCCAACGAATGGCATAACCATGGCTTAGTAAAAATGGTACCCCCTGTATGAATGCAGAATATCCCTGCCCACCTATAGAGGGGTATGCAGATAACAAGATGACTTGATATACAGCAAAGCAGCCAGAAAACATCAGAGTTCCAAAACAGTTCACTTCAGCTTTATTGAATAACAGTAATAAGAACAGAAGAGAATGATTATCTTTGTAACTTTTTAAAAAAACTACTCACCTTTCATGCTTGCTTCTTTGCTTCACAGTAAGTTAGGAGCAACATTCAGCAATACAGCCTCAGCAGGGTCTCTTAACTCCTTAGGGCCTCAGCATCCTCATTTGTTAAGTGAGAGGGTTGAGCACACTCTGATTTTAAAGTCATAAAAACACCTATGGCTGATTCTTGATGTATGACAGAAAACCACAAAATTCTGTAAAGCAATTATCCTTCAATTAAAAAAATAAAGTGGCAAAAAAAATCTACTTAAAGTTTGATATGCATATTATTCTGACATAGTTTTCAAAGTAACCTGTTTTCTAGAATGGACTGTAGCCAAGTGTGTGGCACAGGGCAATTAGAAGAAAACAGGTATATATGTTTGTTGGGTTAAGCGGAGATGCAGAGAAAGCAGCATCATAGTGGTTATTCCAAGCAAAGTGAAGACATATGTTCCAGTCCTAGCTCCTTAGGCACCTGCCCCTTCAGTCAAGGTTCCTCCTTAAAAAGATGTCAAGTACCTTTGAGAGGATGGAAAAGGAGGGGCTGAGGTCATCCTGTCTCTACCATAAACCAGCCATCACCTTATTGGGCCCCAGTAAGTCCAAACCTAAACCCCTTTTCCTCCCCACCAATTAATTGTGCCCTTCAGCATTAATAATTTGAGTATCTATCTGTTATTTGTTTTTAACAGTGAGCAACTTGCAGTGTATTCACCTCCTTGAGAACAGTGGAAGATCACAGAATTTTTCTTACAACCTGCAATCAGCTAACCCATCAAGAAACAAACTAAAGCTTCGACTGCCTAAGGAGGAAGACTGTGCCCGGGGGGCTCGAGTAGCTAGTGCAGACTTCAAGTTCTGATTAGCTTTTACACTTTAGGCAACTTTAATATCCCAAAGCCTTATTAGCCTGAACATGTGGCAACTGAAAAGAAATGTTTTCCTTCTGCTCTCACAGCACTGTTTTGTCAGTTCACCTGTGCTGAAAGGACCGGGGTAGTCCATGCCTGTGCAGAACTGCCCGTCTGGCCCCACGCAGCAGGGCTGGAAAAGAAGGCTTTACAGGGACAGTGAATCTGTGTAGAACTAAGCAAAGCGAGCACGGAAGATGCTGCTGGATTGGGATTTTGCCCTGCCAGCTGGTGCAAGCCTGGCCTTGTTGACTCCAGTCTGCAGAACCTAAATGAGATGGGGAGTTGCCTGGCCCACAGCAACTGCCTTCAGCTCACTACTTTTCTGGAATCAAATGCAGTGGACTTCATTACAGACACCACATCCTGTTACTCTAGTATCATCAGTTTTAGTTTTTAGACCAGAGTCATGACCCAGTGTCTGCTTTTAGTAACTCTAAGACTGTACCAGGTCTACTGTTGATGGCTTACATGTTACAGTTTCTGTGTCAGCCTCTGAAGGCCACGGGTTGCCGCCATGTCTTCTCTGTGAACGGCGTTCCTTCTGCGGAGCACCAGCGGCTGTACCTCAGCACCAAGGCCTCAGTCGGCAGGCCTACAGACCAATCATTCACGCACAGGGTGCCAGTCACTTCTATTTTCTGCCTGACCTGCAGAGGTGAGCCGTCTTGTCAAACCGCCATTCCTCTGGCACTGTGCGAACTTATGCATTCCAGCTCTTGAAGAACATCTGGCTTAAATAAAATCAGTGATTATGGGCTTCTTCATATCTTTTAAAGGCAAAGCTACTAGGAATGTAGACAGGCAGAAACAATGACATACTAGGCTCACAAGTATTTCCAGGACTGCTTCCGTTTTAAGATTACCGCCACCCCTGTCCTGACAGTAAGAGATCAGGAACAATAAAGTGTTAAACACTTGGATTATTTTTTTTTTACAGTTGGCTAATTACATCATTATTGTGAAAATGATTATAACAAAAATTATAATCACTAGTAGAAAAATCTTTAAGAGTTTTGCAGGTCAGACCAAATACCACTTAGGTATAGGAAAATTCACAACAATGGGAGTACTCTCTTGAAATTCTGCTAGAAATCCTCTGTAAACAACACACCTCCATAGTGAGAAGCAACCACTCCCAAATCAAACCAAATCAAACCAAAAACTAGTCTGTTGTCTGAATGAACTGGGACTGAGAACACACAAAATGTTTGCCTAGATGGGGCCACAAAGATTCAGCTGGCTTCTTAGAATGTAACAGAAGGTACCTTATTATTGCTCTGTATTTTATATATACTTAGCTATGAGGATGTATACACTTAACCACACATCACACGCTAGTCCAAGAAGCCAGCCTGTGCATCACTGGCAACTCCCAAGCATTATTTTCCTGTTTCAGTGCAAAGGAAGGTTCATAAACAGCTTCTTTAAAAGTTCAGCTTTAATGACAAACATTTATTACATCAGTCTCTCTTCAAAATTAGATGTGAATAAACAGTTTCCAACAGACGTGCCGCTGTGCCGTTTCAATACACTGTACTCAATGCGTTGGGGCCCTGGGGATGCCCCGTGATGTACACATTGAAGCAGTAATGTAAGTCTGTGAGCCACTGCTCCTGCACACCTCCGCTCTTCAATGTCTGAAAAGAAAACAAGAATAATGTGAGAGTGGTACCAAAACTGCTTCTTGATGGTCTTTATCACACCCAAACAAGATCTCAAGAGTCCCTTGCAGTGGTATCATCATCTATATATTACCACAGGAAATCTCACTGAAAAGGAAACCTATTACTGGGGAATTACCACAGGGAGTTAAAACTCCTAGTTTCATCCTCAAGCACAAGTGCTACCAGTTTCTTGTTGGGTCTCTTCCCTCGCACCTCTGCTAGGCACTAATGAAATTGCACCATTAACCACCCCTCACTTTGTATTTCTGCCCTTTTGCATTCTAGAATATTACGATCTCTGCATTAACATCAACTGAGAATAATAATTCTACAGGACTCAATTTGTCATTCTTATGGGCTGATTCTCCAAATTCTTGACTTCCTTCTATTTCTGAATTCTGCTTCATCTTCCGTTACTGATGAGATTCAGAATACATCCTATGTTTATGCATGTATAAGCTCTATGACTCCGAAGTATTATTACATATACCAATTAATAACTTCCTCCAATCAAAAAACCTGATTTCAACTCTCCAAACCAAAACACTCAAATGAATTCTTAAGAAACAGAGCTGCCTGCCCCAGGTGAACAGAGAAGCAACAGTTAGACAAAGCTGAAGCCTACAACTTCCAGCTTCTTCCCCCTCTCCAGTGATCTAAGTGACTAGAAATAGGTCTGCAGTTTATTCCTGCTAAGACAGCTAATATTTGTTGGGTACTTAATAAATGTCAGTTACAGTATAAACTTTACTTGGATGATTTCATTTAATGGTCAACAAAACTCAACAAAGTTGCTACTATTTCCATTTCTACAGCTAGGAAAACAAGCTCAGATAGGTTTTAAAAAAGAAAGAAAACCTGCCAAATCACAGGTCAATCAATAGAATCTATATCACAATCCAGGTAGCACTGACTGATGCCTGTACCTTTTCCAACTAAGCTGCCTGCCACCTTAATTTAGTTCGAGTATTTTAAGGCTTTTAGTACTGATTCTGGAATCAACAGTTTCCAGGGGAAGTCCTAAGAAACCACCACACTGGGCTTAATCCCAGGGGTCTGTCAAGGTGCAGGAGCCCTGGCCTCCCACAACCACCTCCGTGCCCATGAATCTAATACAGGCAATAGACGGCCCTGTTCATGCTTCTTACTGTGATATTCTTGATGATCTGCTGCACCAAGATGGCGTTGGTCAACATGTGAGTCCTGAGGGGTGCATGCTGCAGCAATAGGCGGAGCAGCTGGCCCACTACAGGCAGCTCCTCAGGCCCAGCTCTGTTCACCCGCAGGCTCTGCAGCATCAACCTGAGGACTCGAGGCAAGAGGGCCAGGACAGAGACACACACCCCCCAGAGCTTATCCCTGCAAAACAAAGAAACACGTCAGTGAATGGACACATACAGGAGAGGGGCCCTTTCCATACTTCCCAAGACTGAAAAATGTCCTTTTAATGACAAAGTGTTTTCTGATAAAACCCCACAAACCAAAACTAGTAAGAACTGAGTTTCATGAGAGCTAAGTAAGCAAATGCAATGAAGAATTAGCTGCCTTCCTCTATTTTAGCGGTTTCAGAAAGCCTTGCAAGCAGCATTTTCCTGGGCAAGACATTCTTGAAGCCCTAGTGATCATATTTAACACAGAACTCACCAGAGAACAGAAAGCCTTGTACATACATATTATTCTCTAATTCAACTGTTGTACAATACCAAAGGTCAAAGGGGAAAGAATATCCCACTGGTAAAAGAGAAAGAAAAGAACCTCATGAAACTAAGCCTCTGACCTGGATACTGGGCTTCTTCAATGTGTTAGAATAGGGCAAATTTGCAGAGAAACGTGTGCTCACAAGGAACCAAAAGGGATCTGAGAAAATAGCCAGTCAGGGAACTATCATGGGCCAGAGATAGTAAATCCAAATTTCAATGAGCATCATTATTTTGGTAACGTTATAGAACAGGAAAAAAAAGTGTTTTATGAGAGCGGTAAATGGTCTAACCACAGTCTAGAAAAGTGTCAATTAAATGGAGGAAAAGCCCACTGGCCGCTAAAGGCTCTTGGTCTTACAGTTTCAAGAGTGCAAAACCATCCCAGTCCCAAGACTTTCTTCAGAGAACCTGACTACCTCTAGACACAGAAGCAGCAACCCTTTCACCATCTGACCTCCCTCCCAAGTCCACATACAGCAACTGCATCAAAGGTGGATACTGAATCCATCCTAAGGCAACCAGACCCTGTTACTGGAGACTTTATTCAGCCTGTGGACTCACGCAAAGCCCGGTCGGGACAGCCGTGTGCAAGAAAAGAGAAAGACTGAAAGACACAGTTAATGATGAGGCAAAGGCACAGAGACAACTACACAATCTACAAGAGAAAAGACTAGACAAGGCCACTTTGGTTCTTGCTGGGTTTCAAATTACTACCTGCACAATTCCTACCTTTCGGAGTTTCGTGGGGTGTTTTTTGTTTTTTTAAAAAACAAGTCACTACTATAATGATCCAATATATTCATTTTCTACTTGAACTTGAGTGGATTTCAAATAACTGTGGATCAAAACTTCTGAAAGAACTCATGGATTCTACATCATACCAAATTGAGTATACTCAAGGAATGAGTAGTTTAGAATTTCACGTTTACACACCACAATTAAAGAAAACTGTCAGGTCAAAAAGAAGATGACCTGGGGAACCACAAATGATGGAAGCAATACCATTTGAAGAGTCATTCTCAGGTTTTTCTAAGAGTTGTCATGTACAAAAAAAACCGTACTTAACTATAAATTATTTAACGACAGAACTGGGACCAATGAAGTTGAGATTTTAGCTCAACAGAGAACAAAGGTTTTAAACCACCTTCTAAAGGAACTGATGAAAGTCCAATATTTCATATATAATTTTCAGGAGTTCCACTAGCTGCAAACTTCTGATATATTCTTGTCAGATAATACCAACCAATCCTCTACCCCCTAACACAGAGAAATATGGATAATATACCTAAAAAAAATAATACAGTCAAACTCAAAAGCTAGAATGGTGAACCCTCTAGGTGCCGGAAACTGACAGAACTCCTATAATAGATACACAGGGGCAAAGAACTGGATGTTGGATTTTAGGACTCATTTCCAACAGCGTTGGAAAATAAGGCTTCAGCCCCAGGTATAGAAGGTTAGGAGCTAGAACTGGGTTCCATGCGGAGAGCTAGAAGCCAGGAAAAGGCAAATAATGAAACTGACCCATAGGGAGGTCTGCACAGACGCTCACAACAGATGAATTCAGAGAAAGTTATACATCCCCAAACATGAGGTTGTTTCTTCATCCCCACAGGAGACAATTTCTAGAGCCTGACCTGCTCCCCAAAACAAGGGAGAATTCCCACACCAGAGAAACAGCAAACAAAACAAACTGACAAGAAATTTAACACCAATGAATGAAGAATAAGCAAGAATGACAAAAAGCCAAGTAAAAACTCAAAAACGGATCAAAGAGAAAATAACAGCTGACAAAAACTCAACAGAAGGGTTAAAGGATTAGCAAAATGGAAGATGTTGAGAGAGGACAGAATCAGATACTCTCTATGTTTAAAAGGAGTTTTTAGGACAGAACAGAAACAGTGGGTGAGGTAACAGAAATAAAAATGGTACTTCCCATACCTGAAAAAAACACTGTCTTCAGATTAAAGGAGTGAAGTAAGTCTCAAGCAGGGTAAATAATAACAAACCTACACTAGGATGTAACCTGACTTTCACGACAACAAAGAGAAAAGAATCAAAAACCATAGAAAAGAACAGACTACTATCTACAAGACAAGCGGGCTCAGCTGAACAGCAGATCTTTCCATTTATTAACAGAGTCCAGGAAACAATACAACAGTTTCTTCAGAGTACCGTGGACACAGTTTTGAATGCCTCAGTTGGTCAAGCCTGATTTTTTGGTTAGCACTTGTGAAATCCAAAGTTCCCAGTACCTTGACTGGCACTCTCATTATCTGTAATCTCACAATTACCTTGTTTAGGAGGGTAGGAGCAGCCCTAAAGGGAAACTTAAGTACCTAAGGCTCTGGCTGCCAACCCTTTCTTGTGCCTAAGTAATGTCATCTGGAGATGCGTATGGGTCCTGGCAGTATCAAACTTTCCAATACCCAGCACAAAACACTTTTAAAACAGAATTTTTAAACAGGCAAAATGTATTAAATACACTAAATTTTGTTCAGTCCAACCACATACAATCAAAGCAGAATGTTCTATAAGAAATTAAGAAGACCTCTGAAACATCTTATAAGTGTATCACAAAGAACCTATATTTCAAGTGACAGGAAATGACAAATAGCAAAATACCTATTTCATAAATGGGGATGCTCATTATAAAATATTTATAACCCTGAGAAATTCCTTGCTATGTACAAAGGCTTTTCTTGAGCTATGAGACCTAAAGTTGGATGATGTGTAAGAAAAATACCATCAGATCTGTTTGTTTATGTGTATATTTTATAGGATATTAACAGTGAAATCTACTAAGTTTTAAAAACATACAACACTTTGTGGGAAAAATTCCAATCAGTAAGTTATAATACATTCATAAAATGGATACTACAGAGCAAGGGTACCAGACCACAGCCAATCCTGCTTGTAGCCTGTATTTGTAAATAAAATTTTATTGGAACACAGCCACATCTATTCATTTATGTATCATCAGATGCTGCCTTCATAGGATCAGGGAGTGCTAAGTAGTTCTGACAAGACTTTATGGTTTGAAAAACCTAAAATATTCACCATCTGACTCTTTACATAGAAAGAAGTTTGCTGACTCCTGGTATAGAGAAACAAAATGAATTATATCCTTAAATCAACATGAGTAACTCTCACAATGATGATGAAAATCAAGTCACAAAAAATACACCATGATTCCTTTTATATCAAACTCTTAAAACATGCAAAACAAAAATGAATTGTTCATAAATGCACATAAAATTTTTAAATAAAAAGGCAGGGAAGTGACTAACACAGAAGTGAACTCTGGAGGTGTAAAAGAGAACTGTAACTATGGAAAGGACATGGATAGAGCACATGCTGACGATGTTCTATTTCTAAACCTGGAATCTGGCTAAATGGATGTTCAGTTTATACTCTTTAAACTATTTAAATGTTTTATACAATCATATGTATGACATATTTCTATGACACTTAAAAGCTCAAAAAAGACTTGAAATGTCAAAATGTGACAGAATGATTTTTATTTTCTTATATGTGCTCATCTCTTAAGACTGTTTAAACACCGTCTTGCAATGAACTGTTAACAGCATACCGAAAAGAATATAAGCGTGAGAACACTTTTTGAAAATGAAAGTGAAATCTTCCATACCATCCTAGAAGCTTTAGTCTAAAAATTATATAGAAGCAAAAGCAATAATTAAAAGCACCAGCATCTTAGAACAATTTCCTTAAACCCACCAATTTAAAATTTGACTCTGGCTACTTCTAATGAAGCCCAAACAAAATACAAGGGCTCATATTAGTAAGTCCATCCTTCTAAAACACATAATTTTTTTCTTGCCAGATCTATAGCAAAGTTAAGGAAAGCTCCCAAGAAACTCTATAATACCATCTAACTTTTCAAATGTGTAGCTTACAAGAAAAAACAAAAACTAAGACTGCTATACCACATCACAAAGGGGATTTGCAAAAGAACAAAGCAGCAGCTAGCTAGGGATATACAAACTCTAAAGGAGAATTAGATTTTGGAAATATCTTTTATGGATTGACTGACTGAAGGGAGTTGAACAAGTAGGAGAAAATTAAAGTTTAAGAGTACAAAACTGTTACCTTTTTCTCAGATGTTCTGCTTCTCCTTTCTCTAAAGTAAGCAGAAAATAAAGAAGACTGTAGCAACAAGAAGCCAGAAATGGCAGTAGAGTTTCACTAAGTACACACGTATGATCCAGGAGCTTACAGATAACACCCAAAACACAGCCAGCTGTGCTGTCAGGAATTACAGTCAATCCAACCTAGGCAGAGAAAAATAAGGTTAATGACCTCTTCACAACAGCCCTTCTCCCCAGAATAAAAACAAATACCATCACCAGGACAGTTAACCTCCCATCACTACTGGTGGCTTGGATGGTAAAGAATCTGCTTGCAATATGGGAGACCAAGGTTTAATCCCTGGTTTGGGAAGATCCCCTGGAGAAGGGAATGGCAACCTACTCCAATATCCTTGCTGGAGAATCCCATGGACACAGGAGCCTGGAAGGGGGTCACACAGTCAGAGATGACTTAACGACTACACTACTACTACTACTGGTGGAAATTAGTATAACCATAACACATGCCATTCCACCTACCACATCTTAAGGTCCTGTTTTCCTTTGACAACTTAACTGCTACCTGAAATGACTTTGAAAATATTTAAACTCAAGAAATACTATCAATCCAATCTCCTGCACCCCCCTCAAGACAAAGTCTCTTAAATTTTCCAGATGTTACAATTTCTACTGTTGGCCAGAAATATTATTTAAAAGGATTATTTCATTCATCCAAAGAAAATCTTGATACCAACAATCACATTTGCATGATCGTGAGTATTCAGACTGGAAAGCACTAATCTGGCATCACCCCCATCACAGGAAATTAAATGCACAAACCAGAGTTCATTTTACAATTATCCTTCCTCTGCCCTTTGATTTAACCGGTCATTCAGATATAACCAAAGAAAATCATCTGCACTGGAGTAAGGTAATAAATACTATACTTACTCTTGACTGCCTCACTGCCCCAGACCCAGATAGGAGACATCATGGTGGTACACTAGCTCACCTGGACTCTACTGTATAAACACTCATTAAGGTGGACTCTAACTTGTCACTGTAAGTATACACAGTTAAAATCTCCTGCAAGCAACTGCTGAGTAATCATAGTCTGCAGGCTCTGAGGTCTTAACCCTTCTACCAGGCTGTCTGAAGAAAGTGACCAAATGCTGATCTTGGAATAGTGAATGTAATCAAAGGAGGGCATACATTTCTAGAGTGGAAGGTAAAAAAAAAAACAGATGGGGATCTTTGAAGATACAATGTATATGAATTGGAAGTTTGATAGCAGGAAGAAAAGGGTATGAGAATTTAAAGTGGTAGTCTTCCAATTCGAGGGGAGTAAAGAAAAGGGGGTAGGCATGTGCCTATAAAATTATCCAAACAAGTGACAGGAAAACCTTAGGGGCTCTCCCTTGCACTGTAATATATCATTATACTAAAAAGTCAAAGATCAAAGTGTAAAGGTTGGAGGAAGTTAAAAGCAAAACCCAGGCATACCTAATGAGAATTCAATGCCAGTGGGAAAAAGAGACACCCACAGGCCAAAGACAAGTCAGTTTCATGGCTAAGCTCACTGTTTCCAGTGACCAGGCCATAAGCCTGTGAGGTGGCAGCCCTACTCCACACCTCACCCCTTTTAGATATGACACCAGACACGTGTTCATGAAAGCATTTCAAGTCAGACCCAAGGCATCACTTTAAGGTCTTTCACTGCTCCTGTGTAGAGAGTAAGGGCCTGGGAAAAGCAGGGGATTTCCGTAAGATCACAGAATTAGAAACAGCCAGCAAACAAACCGAGATTTCTCAGTTCTCACCACAGATGAGAGGCCATGAAATTATTAAGCTTAGATTTCTGGACACTCACTCTCTCCCTGATTATGGCAAACCAAATCTTAACCAGTGACTCGCTATGCTTTTTGTGTAACAGAAAAAAAATTTAATTATATTTACCAAATGCTTACTGATGGCATTCTGCAGGACGTCAAAGCTTTGGCTTCGGACAGGGACAACCAATAAATTGTGACAAACTGTCTGTCAGAGAGGAGAAAACCAGTACCAAATCAGAACATTGTAGATCAAAAACAAGTCCAATAGTTTTTTTTAAACCTACTTGCTCTACATATTAAAAAGAAACTCAACAAAAAGTGACTCTAAAGATGCAAACATCAATCAATCAATCCTCATATATATGGGCTAATTTTCCAAATAATTCATTTATTAAATACTTACTGAGCACTGTGGAGAAGGAAATGGCAACTCACTCTGGTATTCCTACCTGGAGAATTCCATGGACAGAGGAGTCTGAGAAGCTACCGAATATGGGGTCACAAAGAGTCGGACATGAGTGAGTGACTACCACACAAACTGAGCTAGTCTTATCAGGCCCTATGCATAGGAATGAAGAATATGAAACTTCTGTCTCATAGCCCTCGGGTAGCTTACAATCTACAAAAGTAGAGCCCACATACCCAGTAAGTGCTACAATAGGGAGGTCTCAGTGATGTAAACAAAGAGCTGACAAAAGCCTTTCTCCCCTTTTCTCCCATTTGGTGGAAAAATACATCATTGAAAAAAACATGATCCACAAACTAGAAATTCCACATGCAAATTATGCTGCCTCTTATTCCCTAAAGGTAAAAGAACAGTCTGTAAGGAAGAAAAATATGAATGAGAATCAAATCTCTAGTATTTTTAATTTTCTAAGATCTCAAGAAAACAAGAAGCAAAATGACAACATCAAGTCCATCAGAGAATCACAACACAACTCCAGAAGCTGATGGAATGCAGTACCAAAAACGAAGTATGTAAAAAAATCCCATGGGGAGACAAAGATAAGACTAGTGGAAAGAAGAATATGACTCTAGTAGAGAAGGAATAGTCATGATAAATTCAAGAAAACTGTCAGTCCTCAAAAATCAACAGTATCTGCATTATGTCTCTATAAAACCTCTTGCAGAGTGATACCACCCAGTTTTCACAGGGCAATTGTCTTCTCTTTTAAACCTGTAGATAACAATGTAAGTAAGATATTTTCAATGCCATCTTCCTACTTCAAAATGAGCACAGTGAATATTATCATTCATAAAAGCTAAATCATATCTGTAAGGCCCATTCAATAATAAATGATCACTCAATCCCCTTCTTTTCCCCTTCTGTCTCCCTTCCCCTCCTGAACGAATCAGTTCTAAAGCTACTGCGTGAGGCTGACCTAGACATTAGCACTAGAGTCGATGGGAGAGCTTCAGTGGCCCAGTCAGTTATCTGTTAACAAATACAGGTGCTCTGTCCCCAAGAATTGGAGTTCCAATGGGATAAGAAAGATGCCCACAGAGGAAAAGGGTGGCACCGAAAGGAGGTGATCACAGACAGAGGAAGTGACCAAGCAGGTAAATATATTAAATAAATGGAAGTCGGGTTTCTCACCATCAGAAACAGCAGGTACAAGAGGGGAAGGAGAAATCCAGAATGAACCCCGTGGTGTTGAATTCCTGATTTCTGTTCACTGATCAGTTCTGGGAACAGCAACATCAAATAACAATGAACACACTTATGAGTCCAGAATTATTTCCTAAAATCTGTTCTCCACCTAAAGGAAAACTGGGCTTCTTAAAGAAATACTTGATTGCTGGGCCAGGACAGGGAAAATACAACAAGAATCTGAAACAGTCTGTAATACAATTAAGGTAGTACGGCTAACCCCTGAACAACATGGGGAGGGGATTAGAGGCGCAGACTCTCTGCGCAGTTGAAAATCTGCACTTAACTTAATTGTGGGCCCTCCACATCTAAGGTTGTTCTTCTCTGCAGATTCAACCATGGGTCCATGTAGTAATGTAGTATTTACTACTGAGATAAATATGCATGTAAGTGGGCCTGCACAGCTCAAACCTGTGTTGCTCAAGGTCAACAGTACCCAGAAAAACATGAGGACATGTCAAGAGAACAAGGACATTTGCCTCTAGGAGGTGACCATGGCAAACATGAATATCAAAATTAATAAAGACAGTAAGGAATTTTAACCCACTGGAAAATAAAAGAAACCATACTAACAAAAATAAATAAATGAATAAAAGAGAAGACCAAAAAGAAATGATATTTATACTGTTTCAAAACATCATAAAATATTACTAAAGGGGAAAAAATAGAGTGGAGAAGGTGACCAGATACCACTTCCTCAAATGGGCAAAGTGAACATCTAATGGGACAAGTGACAACCCTGCACCATCTGAAAAGTCACAATCAGAAACCCACAGCATCACTTCTGTCATGTTCCCGCCACATCCGTATAACCTGACTTAATCGTGCGGAAATAAACCTGAATTGAGAGAAATTTTACAAAATAACTGTCCTGCAAAAAAAGATGCTTACTCGTTGCAAGAAAAGTTATGATCAACCTAAAACATCTATTTCTGCTTTATTGACTACGCCAAAGCCTTTGACTGTGTGGATCACAATAAACTGTGGAAAATTCTTCAAGAGATGGGAATACCAGACCACCTGACCTGCCTCTCGAGAAACCTGTATGCAGGTCAGGAAGCAACAGTCAGAACTGGACATGGAACAACAGACTGGTTCCACATAGGAAAAGGAGTACGTCAGAGCTGTATATTGTCACCCTGCTTATTTAACTTATATGCAGAGTACATCATGAGAAACGCTGGGCTGGAAGCAGCACAAGCTGGAATCAAGATTGCCAGGAGAAATACCAATAACCTCAGATATGCAGATGACACCCGCTTATGGCAGAAAGTGAAGAACTAAAGAGCCTCTTGATGAAAGTGAAAGAGGAGAGTGAAAAAGTTGGCTTAAAGCTCAACATTCAGAAAACTAAGATCATGGTATCTGGTCCCATCACTTCATGGCAGACAGATGGGGAAAACAGTGACTGACTTTTATTTTTCTGGGCTCCAAATTCACTGCAGATGGTGATTGCAGCCATGAAATTAAAAGACACTTACTCCTTGGAAGGAAAGTTATGACCAACCTAGATTGCATATTAAAAAGCAGAGACATTACTTTGCCATCAAAGGTCTGTTTAGTCAAGGCTATGGTTTTCCCAGTGATCATGTATGGATGTGAGAGTTGGACGGTGAAGAAAGCTGAGCGCAGAAGAATTGATGCTTTTCAACTGTGGTGTTGGAGAAGACTCTTGAGAGTCCCTTGGACTGCAAGGAAATCCAACCAGTCCATCCTAAAGGAGATCAGTCCTGGGTGTTCATTGGAAGGACTGATGTTGAAGCTGAAACTCCAATACTTTGGCCACTTGTTGCAAAGAGCTGACTCACTGGAAAAGACCCTGATGCTGGAAAAGATTGAAGGCAGCGGGGAGAAGGGGACGACAGAGGATGAGATGGATGGATGGCATCACTGACTCGATGGACGTGGATTTTGGTAGACTAGGGGAATTAGTGATCGACAGGGAGGCCTGCCATGCTGCGGTTCATGGGGTCGCAGAGGTGGACAAGACTGAGCGACTGAACTGAGACAGCATATTAAAAAGCAGAGACATTACTTGCCAACAAAGGTCCGTCTAGTCAAGGCTATGGTTTTTTTAGTAGTCATCATGTATGGATGTGAGAGTTGGATGGTGAAGAAAGCTGAGCACTGAAGAACTGATGTTTTTTGAACCATGGTGCTGGAGAAGACTCTTGAGAGTCCCTTGGACTGCAAGGAGATCCACCCAGTCCATCCTAAAGAATATCAGTCCTGAAAGCTCATTGGTAGGACTAATGTTGAAGCTGAAACTCCAATACTTTGGCCACCTGATGCTAAGAACTGACTCTTCTGAAAAGACCCTGATGCTTGGAAAGATTGAAGGCGAGGGGAGAAGGGGACAACAGAGGACTAGATGGCTGGATGGCATCACCGACTCAATGGACATGAGTTTCAGTAAACTCTGGGAGTTGGTGATGGACAGGGAGGCCTGGCATGCTGCAGTCCATGGGGTCGCAACCAGTCAGACACGACTGAGAGACTGAAATGATTCTTCAAAAATGTCAGGGTCAATGAATGACACTGCTTTATCAGCAAAGTTCATGTACTATTCTAAATCCTTTGTTGTCATTTCAACAATCTTCCCATCTACCAGGAGTAGATTCATTTGCTCATTCTTTGCTCATTCATAAGAAGCAACTCTTCATCCATTCAAAGTTTTATCATGAGATATCTGCAATTCAGTCACATCTTCAAGCTCCATTTCTAATTCTTATTCTCTCGCTATTTCCATATCTGCAGTTACTTCCTCCACTGAAGCCTTGAAATCCTCATGAAGGTTGTAACAACTTCTTCCAAACTCATGTTAATATCAATATTCTGACCTCTCGCCATGAATCACAAATGATCTTAATGGCATCTACAAGGTGAACTCTTTTCCACCAAGTTTCCAATTCACTTTGCTCAGACCCATCAGAAGAATCACTAATTATGGCAGCTATAGCTTTAGAAAATGTATTTCTTAAATAATAGATAAATAATAAAACTTGAAGGTCTAAATGAATCCTTAATCCATGGACTGCAAAATGGATGCTGTGCTAGCAAGCATGAAAAAAACATTAATCTCATTGTGTATCTCCATCAGGGTTCCAGAATGACCAGTGTTTTGAAAGGAAGCTTTTCTTCTGTGCAGAAGGTATTAACAGTGGGCTTAAAATAATCAGTAAACCATGGTGTAAACAGATGTGCTGCCATCCAGGCCTTTTCCTTTATAGGGCACAGGCAGAGTAGACTTAGCATAATTCTTAAGGGTCCTACAATTTTCAAAATGGTAAATGAGCACTGGCTTCAACTTAAAGTCACCAACTACATCAGCCCCTAATAAGAGTCAACCTGTCCTCTGAAGCTTTGAAACCAACCACTCACTTCTCTCTAGCTAAGACAAGTTCTAGATGGCATTGTCTTCCAGTATAAAGCTGTTGTGTCTATATTGAAAGTCTGTTATTTAGTGTTGCCACCATTTCAATCATCATCTTAGCTAGATCTTCTGAATAATTTGTTGAAACTTCACCATCAGCTATTTCACCTTACACTTCCACGTCATGGAGATGGCTTCTTCCCTTAAGCCTCATGAAACAGTCTCTGCTACCTTCAAACTCTTCTGCAGCTTCCTCACCTCTTTCAAGCCTTCAGAGAATTGAAAGTTTTAGGGTTTCCCTTGTAGCTCAGTGGGTAAATCTGCCTGCAATGGAGGAGACCCGGGTTTGATCCCTGGGTCAGGAAGATCCCCTGGAGAAGGAAATGGCAACCACTCCCAGTATTCTTGCCTGGAGAATCCCATAGACAGAGGAGCCTGGCGGGCCACAGTCCACGGGGTTGCAAAGAGTCAGACACGACTTGGCGACTAAATCACCATCAGGGTTTTGCTCGAGATTTGGCTTTGGCTTAAGGGAATGTTGTGGCGGTTTGATCTTCTATCCAAATCAAAGTTTTTCCATGTCATCAATAATGTTTCACTTTCTTATTATTCCTGTGTTCACGGAATAGCACTTTTAGTTTCAAGAACTTTTCTTTTGCATTCACAACTTAGCTAACTGGCACAGAGGTCTAGTTTTCAGCCTTTCTTGGCTATCAACATGCTTTCCTCACTAAGCTAATAATTATTTCTAGCTTTTGATTTAAAGTAAGAGAAATGCAAGTCTTCCTTTCACTTGAACACCCGGTGGCTCAGATGGTAAAGAATCTGCCTGCAATGCAGTAGGCTGGGGTTCAATCCCTGGGTCAGGAGGATCCCCCAGAGAGGGAAATGGCAACCCACTCCAGTATTCTTACGTGGAGAATTCCATGGACAGAGGAGCCTGGCGATCTATAGTCCACAGGATCGCAAAGAGTTGGATACGAGTGAGCGACTAACACACACACACTCAGAAGCCACTGTAGGGTTATTAGCTGCCCTAATTTCAATATTATTGAGTCTCAGGGAATAGGGAGACCTGAGGAGAGGGAGAGAGACAGGGAATGGCTAGCTGGTGGGGCAGTCAGAACACACAAAGTTTATTAAGTTCACTGCACTATCTCACATGGGCAAGGTTCATGATTACAATTAATTACAAACCCTGAAACAATTACAACAGTATTATCAAAGATCACCAATCACAGCTCACTGTAAGAAATAACAATGAAAAAGTGTGAAATATTGTAAGAATCACCAAACTGGGACACAGAGACACAAAGTGTACAAATGCTATTGGAAAGATGATAGACATCCTCAATGCAGGGTTGCCACAAAACTTTAGTTTGTAAAAACTGAATCTGCAAGTCCAATAAAACACGGTCTACTTGTATGCTAAAGTATGGACTACGGGCATTTTGTCAAATAGTTTAAGACAGAAGTTCTTTGTACTGCAGCTTTAATTTTTCTCCAAGTCTGAAATTGTTTCAAAATAAAAGTACACAAAAATACAAACACAGAGACACACAAACATACACATAACAGGCAATCTTCACTTCTGCAACTATAGTGTTAACCGAAACTTGCATACATCAGAATCCTGACCTCACAGTGCACAATTCCAGAACAGGCGTGGCAATTTGCTACAATGTGGAAATTAAAGAGTTTTTTAAAAATATAAAACTTTATTTTTCTTAAAAAGATTCTGTAAGTTTAATTTCTACATTGAAGTATTTTCTACCTAATTTTATACAGAAATGTCATATGCATAAAACTGTTAATAAAATCAGAGGTTTCAAAAACAAAGAAAAATGTTCTCTCTCTTAAACTAGAGTAATGTTTTATTATTATTCATCAGAATTTAGTTAAAAAGTAGTCTTTTCAGACCATTCAAAATTTTATAAATGACAATTAAAATTAACCTTAAAACCCTGCACTCGCTCTGGAAAAGACATTTCCATTTGGGAATGATATCTCTGTCCAAAGATTCCTTTTCCCTTTCTGAGACCTTTCCCTTTTAACTACTACTTCCATCATTAATGGCAAGATCATACAATTCTTCCTTCAGTGTTTGAAAGAGATGATAATGAAGATACTAAGTGAAAACTGCAAGGTCCAAATCAGAGGATGTTATTTCTATAAAAGGAGAAGCCAAAAGAATACATATCATCATTTGTGAAGACACAGAAGTTATCCAAAAGAATACATTTAGAAACTTAGGAAGGGAAATGGATGGCTGGGAGACAAGGAATGGAAGAACACTTTTATTATTATCCCTCTATTCTTCTAAATTGTACCTTTTTTTTTTTTTAACTTAGATCTTTAATTATGTACATAAATAGCAACATGAGAACAAGGAGTTCTAAGGCTTATACATTATCTCTAGGTGGAAGAATTTCTTATTAGTCCACTTGGAGTATGGCATTACCCAAGATAACAAAGAGGCCTAGGATAGTTTTTCCAGAAGAATGCCAATTTACTACATTCAATACTGACTTCTCTGCCATTTTTCTGAAGAAATACTGGTTTACCATAAGGAGTTTCCAATGTTTACCTATAACTGATTAAAATGGGCAGAGCATGAAGTATTCTACTTATTTCCAGGTGAGTTCTTCACATTTCCTGACTTTTGAAAGTTCTCCTTCCACAAATCTACAACAATGTATCCTCGTAAACCCCAGTCATACAACTTCTCTCCACTGACCTGGACAAATACAATGGCTTGTTGTGGATAATAAAGAGAGGCAGCAAATCCCATGAAACCAGGTGGATACACCAGCTTCTTTATCTTTGAACCTAACCCCCACTGAACCAAACTTTGCATCCTGGGCTTATTTTGGGAGTACTTTTCCTGACACCAACTTGTATATGGTTCACAATAATGTCGGAGATGAGAGATGCTTTCTTCAAGTTGGGTCCTTGGTTCTTCCACATATTTAGACTGATCCTCAGGAATGGAGTAGAGTGAAAGCTCATTAACCTTCACAGTATCTTTGTGAGGTGAGTCCTTTTTTGATGATGCATAGACCTTGAAGGTGAGCAGGCTCAGGCTGGCCGGCCCCACGAACCTCTGAATTACCTTGAACATGTCGCTGGCAGCGGCGACTCTGGCGAGGTCACCCTAAATTGTACTTTGTGGGACTTTCCTGGTGGTCCAGTGGTTAAGAATCTGCCATCAATGTAGGGGACACAAGATTTCACAGGGCAACTAAGCCTGTGTGCCAGAACTAACGAAGCCCTAGAGCCCATGCTCTGCAACAAGAGAAACCACCACAGTGAGAAGCCTGCACCCCACAACTAAAGAGTAGCCCCAGAAAGTAATCCCCACTTGCTGCAATTGGAAAAAGCCTATATATGGCAACAAAGACCTTGTACTGCCATACATAAATAATAAATCCTTAAATGTATTACGTAGGTAAATAAATAAACTATACTTTGTGAAGAAAATCTACTCAGGAAAAAGTCCAATTTAAAAAAAAAACCACTACAGACTAAGCAAATAAAACTACAACAGAACAACTAAGCAAACCCAATCCACTGACTAGTAACTTTTTCAAATGAAATGTAACTTTTTCAAATGAAATAATAATATATCAATTTTTATACTAAGGCTGTCAAAAATTACATGTATTTCAAATAATTTCATATGAAAAGGCCAATTTAAAGGCAAATTTTATCCAAAATAGAACTGGAATCTTCACTTAACTTCAAAAACAATGAATCTTTCAGATTTTTCCTAATTTATGTCTTAACATTTCAAAGACAGCATCCTTGAAGTTTAATATATGCCCTTGCCAAGGTACACTCAGCAATATAACTGATCACATTTTTATGACCTGTGTCTTTACACAAGATGATGTGATTCTGAAAAATTAAAATTGTCAGAGCAAGATTATTGGAGTTATCCAAGTTATCAAACTAGACACTTAACAAGTCTATGTCTGGAATCTGGGGCCCACTAATCAATCCCCATATCATGCTTTCCCCAATCCATAATGATGTAGTTTAAAAACATTAGAAACAATCTTACAAAACAACTAGCAATACCGAATCCTTCCAATCTAGTAGTATGCAAGGCCTCAATCTCTTCATGTACCATGGATTAAGATAAAATGCCAGATAAGTATGCAGGTTGCTTACCCAAACTCATTAGTTTTCACTGCTTAAAATCCACTATTTTTTGAAAGCGTATATATGAACATAGTTAGGCACCAGGTAATAAAGAGAAGAAAGTGTCCCTGGCATGACCTAAGTATGGTGATCAGAGTCAAACAAAACCATGAGAGAAATATCTTAAATGTCTACAAAAGGTATAGCCCTAAGATACAAGAAGAATGTAAAGATTATTCTGGAGAAGAATGAAAGAAGTAGTAAATAGATCAGCTGAATAAAATCAGTTGGAATAGCAATAAAACAGATTTAGGTTCTAGAGACGACCCTGCTGAGAACACTAACAAAGGCTGTTTTTTGTTTGAAAAGGCTATGGTCTAGCAATTACAAGTCACAAGAAAAGAATATACAGTCAGTGCCCTAACCAAAAACCTTATGAATCACCTAAAAAGAAAAGTCAGCTAGCACAGAACACAACCTCAGAATCTGCAAGAAAGGTTCCAACCAACATTATTTGGGATGACACAATTCCCATCCTACTCGGCAAGTACCTTTCAATGCAAGGAAAGAAACTGAAGAAATAAATAAAAGAAATAACTAATATATAAATATCTTACAGACTCAAATCCTTAGTATCAGTATTTATGATGCTTTTACATATTTATATATTTGTAACATAAAACAATTTTGACTACTAGCGTAAAAAATCAGCCTTATAATTCCAATTTCAATTAATAGCTAACCTAGACTTGTAGTTTTAATTTTAATTTCACTATAAACAGTACTGAAACTTACGATATTAAGATGTACCATGCTTGTAAGTTTATTAAATGTTTTAAGATTTACCGTAACATTTGTGAAGGTTTGTCTGAAAACTAAACTACTTACCAAATAGTGAATATATCAAGTTATTTAAACTGTTAAGTTTTAAATATGTTTGTAAAAGGGATAAAATATAATTAAAGTCTCCTTTTAAAATGACTGCCTAAATTTACTATGCTTATCTAAAAAGATTTGTTAAGTTGAATTTTAAAATTTAAGGGAAATTTGGGGTTTAAAATGTAACTTTGATAAACTACATACTAATTCTTTAAAACCAAAGGAACTTCCAAATTAAAAAAACCCACCTTCAAGGATACAAAATCCTACTTAACTCTTATTCACCTTTCAATATCTACGTAAAATTCTTCCTTTTCCATGAAGCCTTTCCTCTTTTCTATAAATGGATTTATCCTTTTACCCTATACTAGCAAAAAGGAAATCAATGTGTCTCTATCATTCAAACTGCTAATTTATTCTATTCTAGTGGCATAAACTTTTATGACCACTCTTCTTTTAGGAAGCTACATCGCCTATCCAAGGATCACATGCACTTGCAGAACAGGGGCTGTGTTTTACACTACTCTAAATCTCTAAAAATATCTTACACAAGGCAATGCTAACACAAAGTAACTACTGGTGGCTGATGAACTGAATTCTAACAATCTTGCATGCCTTTTCAAATGGACCATTACCTCTGTTACGTCCCAATGGTGTAAAAACTGATCCAAGTCAGTGAGGTAAAGTAGCACAGGGGAAAGCTGCGTCTGGATGACATGAGGCACTCCTCGAAGGCTCTGAAGCCAAGTCAGTTCCTCTTTTGAAAACCCTAATTTGAGTATAAAGAAAGCCAATTTAAAATAAATCACAAAGCAACTAAGAGTCTTAAGTAATTTTAAAAAAATAGACGACATGTATCTTCAGGTTAAATTCTTGAAGTTAACTGTTTTCTCTGAATTTCTGTACTTCATATATTATTTTAAAAGATGAAATGCAAGCAATGTAATAAAATTCATATAATTATGTACACAAAGACATGACCTGAATCAAATGTGTAATACATCAAGAAACAATATTATACCCCTTATACTGAGGGCTTTACCACCTTTATATTTAAATAAATGTGAAAAACATAATCATTCTAATTAAGGTCAGGTTTAAAGAAGCAAATGAATAAGAAAAACAACATACTACTTCATACATATACCAAACTCTATGTTCTTACATAATAGCCTTTCAAAATGTTTTAAAACTATTCCATCCCTCCTAAGTCTATCTCTTCAACAATTACTGTGTACTTCCTTCTACCTATTCTGTATAGTAAGATTTCTGATTCTCTTACTACCTCCATTACACCTAGTGTGACCTATGCCAAAGGCCCTCCTGAAAGACAGCTCTTAGAATGATCAGAATACCAGCACAATGTGGTCTGACCCTAGCTACCTGCTTCCATGTTTTCAGATCACTGTACTTCCATGAACATGCCCTAAAGAGTCAACATCTGGTTTGGAAGCGATATTACACTTCTGATTGATTCCTAACGAGTTTCCTAAAACCACTAAACCCTTTGACAGGTACCACTAATTAAAACATAAAGCCCTCCTATCCATCTCAAATGCATACATCCAAAACTATCAAATATGTACAAGTCTACTTGTTTCTTTTATATAATATTTATCTTGCTACATTCAGCTCCTTATCAGAACTTTTCAAGCTATTTGGAAAGATTCTGACTAAACATATTAAGTAAGTCTCTTAATTTTAAGTATTCAGAAAATTTCAAACACTGTCATCTTTATTATCCAATTACAAAACAAAACTACTGAAGACAGTACAATCATTTAAAACAACAGTAATAATACTTACCAATCTAATACATCAAGACTCATTTTACCAATTTTTCTTTGAAATCAATGGAAAGCAAAATATGGCTAATTAAAATCTTTTTCCTAAAACATTGAACATTTTAAACATGTTTAAAATGAATATTCTGTTCACCATCTTATTAAACTATGCAGGGAGGTTCAACACTTAGACTCAAACAGCAAAGACAATAAATCTCAGGAGAATTTTCATACTAGATTCTTTTCCTTTCCTTAACTTGGCAGATCAGTGTAGTTACCTGTAAGTGTTGAAAATAAGAAGCTGAAATAGTCTGCATTACTGATGTTTAACTGAACATTTCCATTCTGTTCTTTCACTGAAGACTTCCATCCAGAAAATGATGATCTATAATAAACAATGGAGACCTAGTACTAGAAGTGACCAACTTGAAGACTCAGGAATAAAGCACAGAGCCTGTGACTATTTTTCTTTACTGAAAACAAGTCTAATAATTTAAGAGCTCAGACAAAAATCCATAGCATGTATCATCTTTACATATAAGGGTTCAAGTACCATAACATGGAAAACATAACTTCTAACATGTATTTATGTAAAGTTTCCTTGAAAAGCATAACCAGTCCACACATATGGTACAACTTAAAAAATTTTCCATACCACTCAAACCTCAAAATTCAAGGAGCCAAGATGAAGTTCTGCTTTTCAGCAGTAGGGTCAGCTGCTATGTATTTATTTACTACCTCATCTTTATAAAAAAAAGTCCTACCTTGCTTATATAAATGAGCTAAGTTTAAACAAACTCCTGCTTCCTACCTAAGCAAAGTAGGATAGAATACTTCAATTTAAAGCCACTCTGTGATAACTATGCATTCCTATACTTTGCAAAGCTTTATTAACTAGTCTACTTCACAATATTGCAGGTAAAGTATTGGTAGGGGATTTAGGGGAATAGCTAAACATAAAGCAGCTTCTCATTAAATGAAGATTATCTGATTCCTGCTATGAGATCAGTTTCCAGTGATACCTTTAAAAACTTTTCAAGGTAAGACTAACAAGGAATACAGCAAATGTCAACCATGGATACAGAAAAAAAAAAAAAAGAAAAAGCTGAGAATAATCAGATCCAAAATGCTAAGACTACAACTTTTTATCACAGAAATCTGAATAAATGTCAAGACGAAATTAGGAGTTTCTAATTCAACGAGAAGCACTTAAATTATTTTTTTTACCACTGAAATAACTATTAACATTCTTAAAAGTTGGGGAGTTAAAAATAATGTAAACATTCTTCTCAATCATTCCCACTTAAAGGACTTCTCTTTGCTTAAAGGGCTATGGAGGGAATATCACAAGCTAAGAGGTTATAAAAAGTCAGAGATGCTCAATGGAAATGAGTACAAAATGATGATTAGAAAACAAGCCAACATCCTCTTGAACCCAGTGAAAACTGTGCCACCCAGTGGCTAAAAGCGGTAGTAAATCCATTCAAAAATCTAGTTTGGACAAAAGACAAGCAATGTATCACACTGTCCTTAAAACTACAATGACCATACATACTGGCCATACCAGAACACTTCTGAGAATACAAGGGATGCTGTTATCAATTATGCTTAGACAACAGAAGTAAACCAGACCTGCTCCTGGCAGCCCAGCTCACATATTCACCCTGCTTCAAAACCAGGCTGAATTTCTCAGTAACTTCTCCCTTCTCTTATATTTTTATCTAACAGCATAGATTACGTTTCCACATCCATGTCTTATGTTCCTCAGACAAGCTAGGGGAAGAGAGGATAAGGAAAGAGTAAAGGTCAGCAGAACAATACAGGTAGATGGAGGGGGGAAAAAAACTCAAACTCAAAAAGCTCTAAATGGATGGTAATAAAGGTAGGAGCAGCAATTCTAAGTACAGTTTTTAAAAGACAAACAAAACACTAACAGTTTTAAATTGATGGGTTTTTCACATATTGAACAAACAGATGATCTAGTGGTAACCTGCTCTTAGATAAACTCCCTCTGCTAGAGACAAAAGTGTCAGAACTACAATACCCAAAGTGAACTAAATTGCAGAGCCCAATTAATATAACAGATGAAAATCAGGAATTATTAAAGGAATATTTTAGGAAAATTAACCTGGCAACAGTGCGTGAAATAGATGGAGCTGAGAAGCAAGATTACTTGCTGTAATAGTACAGGTGGGAGATAATGAAAAAGCTGGCTAGTTTACAGTCACGATCCAAGACAGAAGAGGATATTTTGAAGAGAAAATCAAAGATACGAAATAACCCAGGTGACTTCTAAGGCACCAAACATTATTCTTCAATTCTAAACCTAGAAAAAGTGATGCAATAATAATACCACTGGCCTGGGAAAGTTGAAAAGCCCACATTTTGTTTTAATTTTTAAAGAGATTAGTTTCAATAGGGACAATACATCTACAGAGAGAGAAGTTTACTAAGACTGTGCAAATCTAAAAGACAAAATTTAACTCAGTAGACTTTTAACTACATGACAATTTGCTTTTGAGGATTATAAACTTCTATTACCATTACTTGTAAATTAATATTTTCTTAATACTCACCACAATCCCACAAAAAAAGACTTATGAAAAAATCCTTGACAAAAGTTACTGAGCATAAGTCAATCATAACTGATGCCAATAAAGATACTAAATACAAGTTCTAAAGAGAATTAATTTTAAGAGGTGTTCAAAAGTTGCTTTTAAATGAATGTTAAAACAGATCCTCCACTAGTTCGATCATGGGAAAAGAGTGCCCTCTACTGGAAGTTAACAGACATGAACCCACTTAAGTTAAATTGCATTTCTTAAAGGCCTGGCATTAAGTACCGAACTAGACAAAGACGGGTTTCACATACAGACAACACATTGCAAACAGCTCTCTTTTGCTAAAAGGAAAACGTTATTACCAGTTGTGAAGCACACTCTGGGTGACAATATTCAAATATACGTCCTAGCCTGGTATGAAGAGACTGGCAAACAAAGCTAAAGAAAATCTACTAATAAAGTGAGCTGCTGCTGCGGCCACTGCCAAGTCGCCTCAGTCGTGTCCGACTCTGTGCGACCCCACAGACGGCAGCCCACCAGGCGCCCCCGTCCCTGGGATTCTCCAGGCAAGAACACTGGAGTGGGCTGCCATTTCCTCCTCCAATGCATGAAAGTAAAAAGTGAAAGGGAAGCCGCTCAGTCATGTCCAACTTGTAGCGACCCCATGGACTGCAGCCCACCAGGCTCCTCCATCCATGGGATTTTTCCAAGCAAGAGTACTGGAGTGGGGTGCCATTGCCTTCTCCAATAAAGTGAGCTATTCCTGTTTAATTGGGACAGATGATCTGCACAAAAAGCCACTAAGAAGCTAGTTTCTAAATTTTTCAGCTACAGCCTAGATTCAATTCCTGCCTGTATTGGACCCTGGCCTTGAGCCACAATCAGTAACAAATGGCTGAATAGGAAAGCACTATGCCTGATACAAACATTAAATTTTAAAGGACACTTTCAACACTCGCAACATGAAACACTGTTTTAAGACCTTTGAGGGTAAAACGGTACAGTCACACTCTGGAAAGTAGTTCCTCAAAAAATTAAACAGAATATTAACATATGATCCAGCAATTCTACTTCTGGGAGGATAGTCAAAATAATTAAAAGGATTCAAACAGGTATCTGCACACCAATGTTTATAGCTGCATTATTCATAATAGCCAAAAGGCAGAACAACCAAGTATCCATTAACAGATGAATGTATCAAAATCATGAAGACAAAATAGTGGTAAACAAGGGCTGCAAGAAGGGGAAACAATCAGTCCAGAGTTTCAGTTTGGAATGGTGACAAGTACTGGAGATGAACAGTGGCAGCAGTTGCACAACAGTGTGAATGTACTTAATGCCCCCAAACAGTTCTAACTGTACACCTAAAACTGGTTAGAAGGGTAAGTTTTATGCTTTGTGTATTTTGCCACACGCATACCCACCCACCCACCCACCCAAAGATATTTCAATGATTCCTTGTCTGAGTCCGCAAGCTTTTATTTCACCACCTACATTAATCTGAGCTCCCTTCCAAAAAGGAAGACCTGTATTACAATTCCATAACACCAAAAGTTTTAAAGCACAGCACTCTCATCTGCCACTGAATCCTTACCATGGCTTTGTACTTCTGATCATTTTAACTCTTGTTTCAATCCACTACACAAATCACTGTATGTTTCTACCTGATGGTTCAGCGGTAAAGAATCCGCCTGCGGTGCAGGAGAGCAAGGGTTCAGTCCCTGAGTAAGGAAGATCCCCTGGAGAAAGAAATAGCAACCCACTCCAGTATTTTTGCCTGGAAAATCCCACAGACAGAGGAGCCTGGTGGGCTACAGCCTATGAAGTTAGCGACTAAAACCATGACAATGCAAACCACTCAACAGTCTTCCTCTAGTGAACTTCCTCTATCTAGCAATAACATCAACAATTTTAACTGCTGTTTTAAGAGCAAATGAAGGGAGGGGGCAATATTTTAAAAAGTCAGTTCATAAGCTTCCAGGGACAGGGGAAGGGTGAGGGAGAAGATTATACACTTGAAATACAGCTCACTTCAGCATGCTACCTCATGTGCAGTATCCCGATAAGCATGGCAGCCAAATTTGCACTGAGTCTTCCCATAATACAGCAGCGACTTAACCGAGAAAGCAAGTCAGCAGGCAGACTGGGTAGAAAATACACAAGCTGGACCAAAAGCTGCTGAGACTCTGTTGGGAGAACCACCACAGTGCCTTCTTGTGGATCTAGTGAGGTAGGAAGACAAGTTAAATTTTAAAAGATATACAAACGAGAATTAATAAAGCAGACTGATCATTTTCACTGTGCTATGTTGAATTCTAACATATCAGTTACATGGAAAACAGTTTTATCACAAAGCATATATGCATGGCTTAAGGTACTGCCTAGAGTAAAAGACTAAATACAGTCATTATTTAAAGATAACATCTAACACTCAATTTCATAAGATTCAACTATGTTATCTGAAATAAAAACTGATGGAGTTAAAGGAATCAGAAACAAAGCAAAACAGTAAAAAAAACCAAACACTTGTGCCAAACAGGGGCAATTATAATATCAACCTAATTTAAAATCAAAGACTTATTTGAGTATACACATACACCCCTACATATAAGCAATACTGAAAAATACAGATTTTAAAATACCACACACAAAAGGTACACACAAACCAACGTTCGTCACCTAATAAATGGATAAATATAAAGTGGTGTATATTCAACATGGAATGTTATTCGGCATTAAAAAGAAATACAGTACTCATATATGCTACAACATGAATGAATGAATCCTAAAAACAGTATGCTAAGTGAAAGAAGCCACACTGAAAAGATTCACATTATACAATTTCATCTATAAGAAATGACCAAAATAGGCAAATACAAAGAGACAGAAATGGTGAGCAGTGGTTGCCAGGAGCTGAGGAAGGAAGAAATGAGGAAATAGGGACGGACTACTAATGGTAGTTTCTTTTTGAGGTGATAAAAATATTCTGGAATAAAATAATAGTGACTATTGCACAATCTTGGGAATATGTTAAAAATTAATGAATTGCATAGTGTAAAATGGCCAATTTTATGGCATATGAATTGTGTCCCAATAATAAATACTGATTATACATATGTATATATGTCAGTATGTTTTTACTGATATTTTTGCTTAAAGAATGTAAAGGTTTCAGGGGTGAATAAAAAATTAATATATGAAAGCCATATAAGATATTGATAATGATTAAGTAAGTAAAATTTGCCATCAAAGTTTCAAAAGAATTCTGTAAAAATACCTGATCAGTTTTGAATTTGTGAATTTTGTGGCTTAAAAGACAATTTAAGATCTGAAGAAACATCTACAACCTTTAATTTTCTAAAACTATTGTTTTAAGTAATACTATTGAAAATGAATTTACTGTTTGATATTTTGTTCATTTTACCATGGTATAATTAATGTATAATTTGAAGGAAAAGTAAAACCTAAAGATCTCTCCTTTGAAACATCATTCCTCAGTTGGGGTAGACCAGTTACTACTTACATAGGTAAACAAAACTCTTACCATAGATTCGGAGAGCAGCAACTTGTAAACTTTTGAGTAGCTCTTTGTTTGCTCGGGCTGCAGCAGTATGGATAATGTCAATAAGCTGTGTTGAAAGCTCAGGGTTTCGGGAGCCGAGATGAGCCAGCTGCAGTGGCAGACCAGCCAGCCAGCGCGACAGCACTTTACTGCGGTGTCTAAGGCCATCAAAGACAAGGGGGATACACCACATTTATTTAAGCATTTGAGAGCCTATAAGATGGCTGGCATCATTTATTCAGTTATAGCATTCTCTAAGGTTTTTACCCACTGTATCTTAAAAGTTTATGTAATCTGGGGCACTATGTAAATTGTAATTTTATTTAAAGGACACAGACTCTACTTAACTTCTTGTGAACTATTTACACTAATTCATAATAATTATTTTACTACATTAAGTCATTGATGCACTCAGTATAGGGTGCCCCCACATTAAGTGGCTTCAAAATTGTGTTACTTCAGTTTCTTCATATACTGGCTAACTCTCTAATGTCTCATCTCGGACACAGCAATCACTTTTGCTGTCCCCCAAGAGCTTAGTGATTTAAGGCATGACCTTTGGAGTCTAACAGACCTGAACTTAAGTCTCATTCTGCCTGCCCTTTAGCAGCATGACACTCACCAACTTATTTAACCTAAGCTTCCTTCTATAAGGCAGAAACTAACAGTACCTACATCAAAATATGAGAAGTACTGAAAAATTAAGAAAAGCACCTGACTCACAGTAAAAACTTGAATATGTTGTAATAACTATGTATGCTGAGGTATGCCAAATCTCTTACCTTTCACCCAAACATCTCTTCCAGACTATTCCAAATAAACCTCAAACTCATCATATCTAAATATTGATTCCTTAGTTCTACTCTTTGTGTTGCCTATGTCACCAGACAGCAGCAAACTAAGCCAGTAACTTTTTCACTTTAAAATACTCCCATTTTTAAAAAATTTACTGAAACATTTTGACACACAGTATTATGTTAGTTTCATGTATGTATCACATAATAATCTGACATCTGTACACATTACAAATGATCACAAGTCTAGTAACCATCTGTCCTAATAAAATTTACTATAGTATTACTGGTCATATTCTTTATGCTGTGTATTACATCCCCACGGCTTATTTACTTTATAACCAAGTTTGTACCTTTTAATACTGCCCTCATTCTTAAACCATAAGTCCCAATATGCCACTAAGGGCCAGAGGTTAAACCTCCATAATTTTTATGGGAAGCAAAAGACAAAGCTGAGGCTGCTACAGGTGGTTCCAACTGTCCTTTAGCTGTTAAGCAGACAAGTGGAAATACATGCTCAAAGAGACTTTTACCTTCTCAGTTATGTGTATAAAGGTTACTGGAACTATTATGTATGCCTCTTTATAAAACAATTTTTTTAAATGAAACCAAAAAGGATAAAAAGAGAGTTTCTCTGAAGATTTAATCACTCTATCATCTTATTTATTCAGATTACAAAGTAACCTTGTAAGAAAAAGAAAAGCTAAAAATAAAGGGAACTGTACCGGATTCTGTAAGATCTCAGTTCTTCTTTTTGATAGATTTTACTGAAAAACTTCAGTAACAAAGTCCGAACTGGAAGGAGAAGGCCTCTCTGCTGATACAATGTATAAACTGCCTTTATGAGAGACTCTGTGGCCTCTAAAAACAAGGGAAAACAACTGCATATGAGTCAAGATGTTTCTTCACCAGCACCACAATTCTTCTACAAAGCACAGAAGCACCTTGCTCCTATGACAAAGCAGATTTTAGCCACAAACTGACTACCATCAAAATCTTACATCAATGGCCTAATACAAGTCAAACCAACCAGAGATTACAGTACAAATTTTCCTAAGAGACAACAAACCTAGCAAAGGACAACAAAAAACAATACTAGAAAGGTGGATAAGCCAGGAACCAAACAGGAAAGTTATGTTTTAAATGAAAAGAATTAGTAAGTCACACTAAAAATGGACTTAATGCAATATAACTTCAAGTTACAAGAAAGGTAAAGAGATAAGGATCCATCAATTTCTGGTCAAATTAGATCAGAAAAGAGTATTTCTTCATCCTTAGGCTCAATGTTATTTCCTCTTAATAAAACCTACCTCCTTTCACTCCAACTATGTAATCTGGTTAAAAATCTACCCTTCAGCTTCAGAGTGGACCTACACACTGAAAAAGAGATGTTCTCAGCCGTCAGGGTACAAGCAGATATTCCTTCATGATTATGCTGACTACCTTTTATGGCTTGAACGTAAATGACTATGTGAAATGTTTGACAGTTATAACTCAAAGTTAGACTCTAAATATTAATAGCATGCCTAAGAGCTCCTCTCTTAAATAAGGACAAAGCATTAACACCTACCTCTGTTTGGCTGTATCTGCATTAACCTCCAGGAGACTCCAAGCAATCTGTTCAGCTGCTTACTATTTAGCCTAGAGCCATCTTCAAGGGTCTCTGTTACAAATTTCCTTATCATTTCTATCCAACTGGAATCCTTCTGCGAAGTTGAGGCATTTGCCAGGGAGACCATGATATCAGATAGTGTTAAATTCAGTAAAAGATGATCTACATTATTCGAAAGAATCGTGCAATGCTTGATGCTAAAAACAAAGACACACATAACTGTTAAGTGTTGTATCTACCATGCCTGCGTCACTTAAATACTTAACTATTCCTCCCAAAATGAACTGCCAAGAAGGTAGGTATATAAAAGCGACTGTAAGTAAACCATTCATTACAGAATCAGGGGTGTTAAGGCATAAATTAAGAATGCATAGTGCTCAGTTGATTACCCAAGTTGCTATTCACACAAAAAATACAGGCCCTTGAAACACTGCTTGGTAATCTTAGATGTAATGTGGGGATAAGAACACTTGAAAACTTCGACACACTTAGAGATTTTCTTTAAGCAGATATTTATATTAGGATGAAACTCACAACAGACCTTGATTCTGCTTCTAATTTTGACTTAACAGAATCACTAATTTCTCCTGGCCACAACTTCCTTATGTGTGAAACAGGAGACTGGTCTAGATAAGCCCAATTCTGAAACAACTTAATTTTATGACTCACACGTTAAAATCACTTTTTCCTAGCCATACAAAACACTTTTCTTTCAAAGCTTGAAAGAAATTTCAGAAATATGTTCAAACAGATTATCTTAACAAAAACAAAATTCGGAACTTAGTATATATACCACTAGATATAGAAACACTACATAAACACAGTGTAGACTTCAGGCTACAATACAAGCAGAGCCTATTTATTTTCATGTTCAGAAACATGTAATTATTTGATTAAACTAAAAAAATACCTGAAACTAGTAAGAAAAAGTTAACCCTGGATTAGACATGAGAAAGGACACAGTAGTAAGGAACCACAAATACAGGGAAAGGGAAATTTTTAATATTTGGTGTTATGAGGGTATCAAATGTAGGGTTAGGAATGACAAATGGGACCAGATCACAAAGAGTTGAGAGCTAAGGATACTAAAATCAATTCTGCAAGCACTGGAGTAACACAGCTGAAAAGTTCTTCCGTTTCTGCTGATGAAAAAGAAAAAATCAGTTACAAGACTCTAAACAAAGAAGTAGTTGTACGTCTATTTGAGCAACACAGGCAAGACGTGACAAGTGCAAGAAACAATGCTGGTACAGACTAGGACAAAGGGGGATGTATAGGAAGAATAAAAATTAGCTGGATTTGAAGTCTGCTTAAATGCATACATGTACGTGAGCTTTTAGTTCAGCTGGTAAAGAATCCACCTGCCATGCAGGAGACCCCAGTTCGATTCCTGGGTTGGGAAGACCCCTTGGAGGAGGGATAGGCCACCCATTCCAGTATTCTTGGTCTTCCCTGGTACCTCAGTCGGTAAAGAATACGCCTGCAATGTGGGAGACCTGGGTTCCATCCCTGGGTTGGGAAGGTCCCCTGGAGAAGGGCATGGCAACTCACTTCAGTATTCTTGCCTGGAGAATCCCCATGGACAGAAGAGCCTGGCAAATTACAGTCTATAGGGTCGCAGAGAGTTGGGACATGACTGAGTGAGTAAGCACAGCACAGCAAAAACTGGGAATTCTATCACAAAGAGAGAGAATGAATGAAAACTGGGACAGATGACTAGCAATCTATACTAAACAAACCCAAAACTACTGGTAGGTTCTTTGCCCAACTGTTCAGTGCCCCAAACCAAGGCACATTTTATACTTACCAGACCACACAAAAACTCAACTGCAACATTTCTTCACCACAGGTAGAGCTTTTGAAGATCTACTTAAGTTTATCTTAAGCAGTACTACCTATTACTGTCTGGAAAGTGTCAACAGACATTCAAAAGTTGGGAGAATTCATCCTGCTCCTCCAAGAATTTACACAAAATTTTTAAGTCTAAATACACTGACTACCAATTCTGTGAGAAAGGCAGGAAACTGGGGAAACTCATTTTCAGCAATGATAGAGGAGGAAATTAGAACTGATTCCCTTCCTGAAAACAACTTTAAAAGCTGGATAAAATAGTTTTTAACAACTCAAAAGCATTCAAGAGGTAACAAGATGATGAACAATTGCTGGGTCCCCAAAATAAAGCAAGACCCTAGCACTCAAGTTCCAAGGGCTGCTGCCAATTCCAACGAAAAGGCTGGAAAACTGAAGTAACCTTTCAGAGGCCTCATAGGGAAAAGTCAAACCCCAGAGCCAGACAAACATGGGGACTCTGGTATATTATCCCTACTTCAAGCTGCACCCTTAAGGGCTTTCCCTCCCAGAGTAAGAGTGAATCGGAAATAAAAAGAGCTTACATAAAACAATCCCAGTTATGCATCATCTCAGTAGTTAACGCAATAATTTTTCCCAACTAAATCTATAGATTCAACACAATTCCAATCAAAACCCCAGCCTATTACTTCACAATTATCAACAAAATGATTTCTGAAGTTTATACACAAAGGCAAACCACTAGACTACCCAATACAAGACCAAAGTGAAACAATGTTGGAGGACTCACACCACTCAATTTCAAGACTTACTGTACTACAGTAATCAAGACAGCATGGTACCGGTGAACAAATAGACAAACATAGGTTAATAGAAGAGCCCCAAGATAGGCCTACAAATATAGTCAACTGATGATTTTGACAAAGGAGCAGAAGAAACCCAAAAGAGAAACAATATTCTTTCTGCAAACAGTGCTGGAATAACTGGACAGAAACTTTAGAACTGAAAAATAAAAACAACACAAATTCAACAAATGTATGTTTGAATGAGACAAAGAGAAGCAGAAAATTCAGTAAGTGGGTCTTACATACACTCAATTAGTCTAAAGGGAAAGAGAAAAATGGCACTAATTTTTTTTTATAAAGATGAGAATTTTTCAGATGTGTTTAGACACTTCATTCAAGATCTCAGATTTAAGAAGCTCACTGAATTCCAAGGAAAATCAATAAAAAAGAAACCACACCTGGATACATCATAGTCAAACTGCAGAAAATAAAAGACAAGGAGAAAAGTCTTATGGAGGGATGGGAGAAAAGTCTTATGGAGGGATGGGGGGAGGGAAGTAACTTTCATAAAGTAGCAACAGTTCAGACTCATAGCTGACTTCCTAACAGCAGTGGAAACCAAGAAAGAACAAAGTGTTACTGTCAGTATGCTCAAACAAGAAGCCAAACCCAAGCACTGTGCTCTGTTAAAACAGTCCTTGGAAATAAAGGAGAATACATACATTCTCCTTCATTATATATCTATGTATTTGTGTGTGTAAACCCTGAGTGAAGCTGCTCAGTCATGTCCAACTCTTTGCAACCCCATGGACTGTAGCCTACCAGGCTTCTCTATCCATGGGATTCTCCAGGCAAGAACACTGGAGTGGGTTGCCATTTCCTTCTCCAGGGGATCTTCCAGACCCAGGGATTGAACCCAGGTCTCCCGCACTGCAGGCAGACGGTTTATCCTCTGAGCCATCAGGGAAGCTCTCTAGCAGCTTCTAAATAAGCCTAATAAAAAGAGATGAAAAAAATGAAGAGCAAAAAAGTAGGATATACAGATAAAACTTAGATGGTGGATACAAGTTCTCCAAAAATATTAATTTTTGCTTGAAAGTTCAAATTTTATCTCTAGCACAGACACTATTTTCCTGGAACTGACAGGCCACTTTATTCATTTCTGAGAAAATATCTACAAATACCCAAGTCTGAATAATCATAGTCAGTCATTCAAATTAAAATCATGTCCATCACAGAAAATACAAACAGAATGACAAGTGCCTTTCCTCGATACAGCCATCATTCTTTGGTATGCAGCCAAAATACTTCAGGCACACTTCTCACTTCACCACAAAGAATATTAAAAATGTGTTTTCAAGGACTGTGACTTAATAAAATTAGTAATTTTTACCACTTCATTAAGAACAATTTTAAGTGAAACTGGCATGTTCTTTTAAACTGTGAATGCATGGTGGTGAAGAATACTGTTAGCCCTCCATACTGTTCTGCATCCACGTATTCAATCAACTACAGATGGTGTATCATGTTTATAAATTGTGGTTTTCTGAATCCACAGATGCAGAACTTGCATATCTGGAGGGAAGCTTGCTTCTAGGACAGTGAAAATACCACATACGACACCATGTCTTTATACAAAACTCAGACTGTATAACACCAAGAGTGAACCCTAACATAAACCAAAGACTTCGAGTATAAATGATGTGTCGCTTAAGCTCATGTTTTACAACAAATATACAACTCTGGTGTGGGATGCTGACAGTGAGGAAGGCTATGCATCCACGGGGGTAGGAGTACAGTATATGAGGACCCCATACTTTCTGTTCAATTTTCAGTTCAGTTCAGTCGCTCAGTCTTGTCTGACTCTTTGAGACCCCATGAATTGCAGCATGCCAGGCCTCCCTGTCCACTACCAACTCCCAGAGTCCACCCAAACCCATGTCCTTTGAGTCGGTGATGCCATCCAACCATCTCATCCTCTGTCGTCCCCTTCTTCTCCTGCCTTCAATCTTTCCCAGCGTCAGGGTCTTTTCAAATGAGTCAGCTCTTCCCGTTAGGTGGCCAAAGTATTGGAGTTTCAGCTTCAACATCAGTCCTTCCAATGAATACCTAGGACTGATCTCTTTTAGGATGGACTGGTTGGATTTCCTTGCAGTCCAAGGGACTCTCAAGAGTCTTTTGCAGCACCACAGTTCAAAAGCATCAATTCTTAGGTGCTCAGTTTTCTTTACAGTTCAACTCTCACATCCATACATGACCACTGGAAAAAATATAGCCTTGACTAGACGGACCTTTGTTCACAAAGTAATGTCTTTGCTTTCTAATATGCTGTCTAGATTGGTCATAACTTTCCTTCCAAGGAGTAGGCGTCTTTTAATTTCATGGCTGCAATCACCATCTGCAGTGATTTTGGAGCCCAAAACCATAAAGTCAGCCACTGTTTCCCCATCTATTTGACATGAAGTGATGGGACCGGATGCCATGATCTTAGTTTTCTGAATGCTGAGCTTTAAGCCAGCTTCTTCACGCTTCTCTTTCACTTTCATCAAGAAGTTCTTTAGTTCTTCACTTTCTGCCATAAGGGAGGTGTCATCTGCATATCTGAGGTTATTGGTATTTCTCCCGGCAATCTTGATTCCAGCTTGTGCTTCCTCCAGCCCAGCGTTTCTCATGATGTACTCTGCATATAAGTTAAATAAGCAGGGTGACAATATACAGCCTTGACGTACTCATTTTCCTATGTGGAACCAGTCTGTTGTTTCATGTCCAGTTCTAACTGTTGCTTCCTGACCTGCATACAGGTTTCTCAAGAGGCAGGTCAGGTGGTCTGGTACTCCCATCTCTTTCAGAATTTTCCAGTTTATTGTGATCCACACAGTCAAAGGCTTTGGCACAGTCAATAAAGCAGAAATAAATGATAAAATTGCTCTAAAAAATAAACTCCATTAAAAAAAAAAAAAGGAATGAGATGCTAGTAGTGCCACAACATGAATAAACCTTAAAGATACCATGCTAAATGAAGTTAAGCCAGACACAAAACAATATTGTTAAGTTTCTCCCAGTATGTGGTACCTGAAACAGTCAAATTAATAAAGGAAGAAAAGTGCAAGAGTGGTTCCCACTACTTGGAGGGAGGAGAGCATAGGAAGTTATTATTTAATGTGTACTGAGTTTCAGTTTGGTAACATGAAAAATGTCAATGTACATAATGCCACCAATCAGTACACTTTAAAAATGGCTAAAATGCTAAATTTTATGCTACAGACATTTTACCACAACGAAAATAGTATCTTTTGTAACTCCACAATTCAACCCAAGATTAAAAAAATCTAGACATCAAGTCAAAATTGAAGACCACGGGCCTGGGCCACATTGGATCCTCTAACTTTAACTTGAGAATTTAGCAGAGAGCCTCCAAAGGCTATCTGCGAAATAGTCAATGCACTTCCTTATGGAAGTACAAGAGCAGCCTGCAGACCCTCAAACCGAGTCACTAGGGAAATTTATGATAATACTGTCAATCCACTTTTGTTAAGAACTCCACAATTTCACCACCTCAGTCTCTTCACAGTTAATTCCTTTTTCACCTTTTATATCTTGGCACAAATCACTCCCTCGGCAGGCGGCCCTCCCTAGGACCTATGGCCCCGATGGAAGAGCAGGACCAGCTCCTTACTATATTGATATACTATTACCCTACTCTCTTTTTCATAAGTGCCTTCAACATATTAAGTGTCCAATAAAGTGAATGATGCCGGTATACCCATATGCTCAAGTAGTTTCCTTACATTTAATGGTCTACCAAATTCCAAACATCCTTTTTTTAATCTCATCTTGATGAAAATTATATCTGAAACCTCTTACTTGACAACATAAAAAACACATAATTATATTCACACGTTGAAGGATATTCTGAAGTTTATCCACGCACCTGATTTAAAACTTCTGTGTTAATAAGAAAACTGTATCTTGAGGAAACAAACCCTAATAACTTATTTGCTCAAGAAAGTATCTCCCTATTTGATTCTCTGTCACCTCCAACTCCAGAAACTCTAAATTAATGGTCTTAAAACATGGTTTTGATCCAACCAATAGTCTTCAATGCCAAAAAGATCAAGGATGAAAGAGAAATGAGGGTCAGAGACAAAAAATGACTTTCAGCATTAAGGTTACTCATCAGTAGAAGCTGATTTTATCCAAGTCTGTCCTATGTTCTCCACTGCACTATTCTATAGCTTTCTCATACCCTATAATAGCGCCTTCCATTACTGCAATCATCCCCCACTTCATTTCCATGTGCTAAAATCACATTCATGTTAAAACACTACTCTCCAACATTGCTTTGTCTGTTTATCCTAACAAGGATCTGTCTCCTCCTATGAATTCCCATAGCATTTCTTAATTATAAAGTTCTAATGACACTTAAATATGCCTTGTATTAAATATGTAGATTCATTTTTCTTCCTCAAAGTTATTAAGCTTTTGTTTCTCAGCCTTAAAACCACCCTTCCTCACTCTTACTTTGTGATCCTGGGGGTGAGCCACATTTTTTCCCTTACAGTTTGCTTTTTGTTAGGCTCTGCCAATAAAGTACTTGTTATTATTTAGTCACTAAGCTGTGTCAGACTCTTTTGCAACCTCGTGGCCTGTAGCCTGCCAGGCTCCTCTGTCCATGGGATCTCTCAGGCAAGAATACTAGACTGGGTAGCCACTTCCTTTTCCAGCAGATCTTACCAACTCAGGGATTGAAATCTGACCCTGTATTGGCAGGAGGATTCTCTACCACTGAGCCACCTGGGAAGCAAAGGGGTACTTGAGACTGGAAAGCTGTAGGAGGAAACTGCAGCACTTTGTTTGCTTCTTAGTCCTATTTTTTGCTTCCTTTTGCCACCAATGCAACCCAACCACTCTTCCTCAGGCCAGCAGCAGTTCATTCTAGTAGCCAGAGTTGGTTCCAATCTGTCCTCTCCTGACACAGAACCAGTATCATCATGCTCCTAGAACACCAGTAACAGCCAGCCAGAACCCCCTTTGCTGAATCCTGTACCCTATCCCACTGGGCCCCTCTCCTGATCTCAAAAACATCAGCCCCAGCTGAATGCAAACCCCTTCCTAGAGGCCTAAGTTTGGGCTCCAAACGGCCTTTCCTTCAAGCTACTTGCCCTCTTCTCTGTTCTCCCCGTCAAGAGGCAGTGGCCGCTTCCTGCAGGTCTACCTCTACAATACCTTCCTGTTTCCTTTTGTCTTTTCACTATTAAGTGGAAATACCTCATTTCAATTTTCCATTAAACTAGGAAACACCTAGTTTAATACCTAGTTAACAACCGTTTGTATAAAATTCTCTGCGATCCCATGGCGATATCATGTCATTGTATGGCAAAACTAATAAAAAAAAAAAATTAAAAAAAAAATTCTCTGTGAAAATCACTGGTATGATTTCCATCACATGACTAGAGTCTGACATACATTTTTATCAATTTTAAAGATTTTGTATTGATTTTTACAATTTATGAAATCACTTAAGAGATCAGAGTACACCTTAGGACATCTAATGACCTGTCATAGTACTTTACTTACAGTGAGAGACCAAAAAACCTTAGTGAATGAGGTCTATCTGCTCACAGCACACTCACCACTTCAGAGCCTATCCTCTGAGCTCTGCCCGAAGAGCCTGATTCTCCAAGCAGGTTCTTCCTTTTGACAAATTTAAGAACCTTCTGACAAACTCTAAAATCTGTTCAAGTGTTTGTTCATTTGGGGAACTGAACCTTGAGTTTTCTAACTTGTATCTGCTTGTCAGATTTTATTGGGTAATTTGTTTTTACGTTTATCTGCTCTTACTTCAGGTAAACATTTCAAATAACTTCCAGGCTTACACTTTTCCAGTGAAACTTCATCCATAATTCGTTCTTCCCACTTACTTTAAAAAAGAGAACTACTTCTCTCCAATTATCCCTCTTCCATCAGGATACTGATATAGTTACATTACGCTTCCTTGTGTATATAAACGAGAGCAGAAACTAGTGATGCTATGCTCTCGAAGATTCAGTAATTACACAGTGCCTCTCACAAATAAACTATCCACTCTCAGCAAATTTTTATTAAATTTTTATCTATACAATTTGATAGCTGACACTCATTTAGCATAAAACATTCACTTTACAGAGTAAAAATAAAAATAAAAGTTAGGTAAAATTGGAAGTCCAGGGCTTAAAGTGACTTGTTCAAGATCAGATACTACAGCTTTTATCTTTACTTCACAGTCTAGATAAAAACACCTCGCAGTGTACAAAGTTCAGTTTAAGATTGTTTTCTGAAAATGTCAGGTTAAACAGTGGAAGAGAATGGCAATACCTTTTATTGGTCTCTTTCCTTTTTTGCTTGGTTATTTCTTTTAAGGCATATGGAAAATTACTCATAAAATGGTGTTTGAAATCAATAAGGTAATTCTTTCGAAGCCATGACTCCTAGTAAAATAAGCACAGATTAGAAAATCTATAAGAAACAATAACTTAAAATAGCAAATAAGACAGAAACTTAACAACTTGTCAATATTCACTCACAAACTTGCCCTTATAATATACCTTCTGCTAATGATATAATATGTAAATAAACCTTAAAATCTGAATAAATTGTTAGGCCATCCAATTTTCACCCACAGTTCTTTTTGGTGCTTTAATTTTTACATGCATTTCATCTACTTAAAAGGTGAAAAAAGGGAGAAGGTAAGTAAGATTTAATAAAATTCTGAATTTGAACTACTAATACAATATTTATAAAACATACAAAAAAATCTTCTACCTAGTGTTCCATTTAAGAGTAACTACATTCTCTAGAAATTCTACTGCTCGTTAAAGGCAATTAACACCTTCACAAATCAATGTACTTGTCTAAAATTCTTCAGCAGTATTCTTCAATGTATCATGTTCTCCTACCTGAAACACTGATTTCCTACTATCCAGAGGACCAATCATTCCAGTCTGCCAGTGACTGAGGGGTTGCTTGGGATATGGGACATGAGATGCTACAATAGCTAGCTCCAGGTCTAGCAAAACTGGAGGCCAAATTCAGACTATCAATCAATAGCTAGCTATTGCAGCACATCTCCTTAGTTACCTTCACCGGGTTCGTTCTTCCCTTTTTCTTGACCTAAAAACGTGTACTTGACAACTCCTGCTGGACTGCAAACAGGCATCTTAAATTTAACATGAATAATCTGAACTCTCCTATGGGTAGTCACACCGTTATTTTGACCATAATATAGGCATCACTCCTCCTCCTCTTAACTATATACACCAGCATTCCTGCTGGTTTCACCAGAATCTAGTTGCTTCTCATCACTTCAACCTCTAGCTACTGTTCGACTCCAAGCCACCATTACCTCTCACTTAAGATTACTGTTTCAGTCTCCCAGTGGTCCTCATGTTTTTCCTCTTGTCCCCCCTAAACTTAATTCTCTACACAGCAGCCAGGGTGATGTTTTAAAACATAAATCACACTTCAAAATATTACAGGAAAGGATAAAGGAGATAATGTATATATAGGGAAGGCTAGGTCATCCATGGGATCAATGCTCTCAACTGGGCCCCAGTTTTGCTCGAGCTGGAGAATGAGGACATGGGAGTTTGCTACTGTTTTTTTGTAAATCTGACATATTAAAGTTAAATGAACATAATTTAGATCATGCCGCTCCTCTGTTCAAAACTCTCCAATGGCTTTTCACCAACTCAGGTTAAAATTCCACTCTTTACCACAGACCACAAGGCACCACATGACGTGGCTACTGTCACTCCCCCCTCATCATCCACCATTCTCCCCGTATCTCACTTGCATACGCCCTGCTGTCACTCCTCCAGTATGTCAAATTTGTTCTCACTTCAGGGTTTTGCACTTGCTGTTCCCTGTGCCTAGAAGGTTCTTCCTACAGGTGTTCACAAGACTTGCTCCTCCTCTTCATTCAGTGACACATAAATGTTAAGAAGGCATTTCCCGACCACCTATTTAACAGTTCCCTCCCTGCACACTGTTTCATTACATGTTCTCTCTTATCCCACTTTCATCTTTCTCCCTACTGATGACATGATGGACATCATCTATTTGTTTACCATCTCTCAACCCCACCAAGAGCTAAGTATTTGCCTCGTCAGTCATGGTTATCTTGTATTCCCAGAGTCTAGCACACAACCTAGCGCACGGCAACGCAGCGCTACTTAGAAGACTTTCCTGCAGTGACAGAGCTATTCTACATCTGTGCTCTCCAATACAGCAGCCACTGCCACCTGAAGCTACTGAGCGTTTGAAATGTGACTACTGTTTACTAAGGAGCTGAATTCTACTTAAACAGCCAAATTTATAGATGCTCAATTAACCTTTACATCTAATTCTTTCTCACAAATTCTCATCTTCATGGTAAAATAAAGAAATAAAGAAACATTTAGACTGAACGTAGCAAGCACTAAAATACAGAGCTAAGACACAACAAAATCTCCATAGCATATAAAATTACAATACTGACCTGAAGCTATTAACACAGGACTCCAAAAACTGAAGTTAATTAAAAAGTTAATGTTACACTGTATTTTAAAACACTGTGTGTTTTAAAAATATTAAACACAGTATACTTTGAGGATACAAAGAGTGTACTAGAAATAAACCACCTCAGTCAGGATCTGAGTATTCAGCTACTGCAAATAAGATTTAGTGTTGAGATTTCTTTCCAAAGGTGAGAGATTTCAAATTCCTGAAAAGGTTTTTTAAAAAAATACTTGGACAAAAATGAAACTTCTCAATTAGGCAGAAAAATACAAACACACTATAAGCATTTAGCAAGACTTAAAAGTAAGCAGTCAGTTACCCTAAGGTTGCACCTAATACAGATGTCAATTTATCAAAAGAAAACCTACACATTTTCTGTGAGAAAAGAGCTACAATTGAGCCTGTGGTAAATAATTAGAATTTAAGACCAAGGAATGCCATTTCATTCCTCCTAAAGTTTGAACTTTGACCACTCAATACCTTAAGTACTAAGCTATAATTAAAGGTGAATGAGAAAGAGGAACTAACAGCAGGAATAGTACTGAAAAATAAACAGGCATTTTAATGTCATCTAGTGTAACATACATATTTATAGTTTGTCTGCAAGATAACAGATTTACATTATTCAGTTATTATCGCTCAAATCTGCCATGGTAAATTAGAGAATTCTACCAATGGATGGTTTTAAATACTATTCCTGTTTGAATTAACCACCCTCAGTTCATTTCAATTTTATACAGTATCCCAATTTACTATTCTACATAACCTTCAACAGTCTGTGCAAAACAGTCTTCTCAATTTAGTATCCTATGTTAATGAATGGCTAATAAATAATTTTAGTTGTAATAGCACAGAATATTTCTAAAACATACTATTTTAAATATTCATATAACTAAGGCAGTGTTTAGATTCTGTTAGTGTTATCTGAATGACTGTAGATGATCCCAAACCAGCACAATTAATGAATCTGCATTTAGTCCTACCATTCTATCTAATTACAAATACTATTACTAAAGCAATAATAAATAGTAAGGTGCCCATGAATAATCAAACACCAAAATGACTGAAATAAAAAGAACAAAACTAAAAACTGCCTTGTCCATTCTGTACATATGTAGGCAACTTCAAAGATTCACAATTTCCTAGTTAAGTCACTGCAGAAATTCTCATATAAAATGATGCTCTATGCTTTAAAGTATTGTTTCAGCAGCTGCCTTTTTTAAGATTAACCACATTAATCCAGCATCACTTAAGCATGTTCTTCCTTACCTGTGCCATAGACTATGTATTACATTCCCTACAACACTTTTAAAAAGCCCACCAATACTCAAAATCTCCCCAAACAGGAGGTAAATTCATTTATTTAGAAACACGTTTGCTAGCAGGAAACTGTTCTATGACTTGGAATTACTTAGGTTAACTTCAGTCGCACCATACCTACAACTGCAGCTTACCTACAGTAAAGGTAACTTTAACAAATGTTTTCCAATTTATATCCTTTATCAAGGAAAAAAACCAAAAAGCATACACCAAGCAAATTTACATATAGTTTCTTCCCTGAAACATAGTAGTTTAAAAACAACTCAAGGCTAGATATGAGATCTCCAGTTTTGTCCATTTCTTGGCATTAACTCAGTGACGTAGCCCAAACTGGAAGAGACTATTTCCTGAGCAACTTTTTAAATCATGTAAGAGGTCTCCAGATACTAGAATATTCCTATGTAATCAACCTGCCATAAATAATACAATGTAACATTATTATATAGTTAATAAAAAAAGAAATTAAGCACCTCGTTATACATTTCACTTAAAACATACAGATAATAAACTCACAGAATTATTTTAATATCAGTTTTGAGCAAATGTAAGATGTTACGTTTATAGTAAAATCTTTGGAATTTTCCAGAAAATGCATAACCAGTTAGTAGTAATACTGTGATTTCTAATCTGTCCAGTTATGATAAAAGGCATTACTCAGAAAATAACCCAGTAGTTCTCACCAATTTATGAGTTTCATCATGTTGTTTAGAGAGTTTCCACAAAAGGGAAATAATATTAAGAATTTGCTGCATAACCTGCAGAGGTTCTCGTTCTATACCATTTCCAACAGAAGCCGCTAGTTGTGGAGGCACAGCTTCAATCCAACACTCAATTAGCAATGGAATTATTATCTCAATAAATCCTTTCAGGTTTTCAGTAGACGACAGGCCTTCATCCACAGTGCCTAGTCCTCCAACCAGATACCTAGTAAGGAAAGGTAAGAATGAAAATATTTTAATTTAATTAAAAAGTATTACTCCTTGCTTTATTTAAATCTTAATTAAGTACCAGCAAAATGAAGCACCATGAATTGATAATTACATTGATCAACACTAGCAAGAAAAACAGAATTCTAAGATGACAAAGCCAAAAGACTATCAATTTTTACTTTCCATTAGGCTTTGCTAGAAATGAGTAAATTAATATACTTTGAAATGACTCCTCCCATCAGTAAATAAAATCAAATTATGAGTAACTATATGAAACTATGGAAGACAACTGCATGTCTCCCATCATTAGCCATCAATGGTCAGCAGTTATAATTCAATATAGGAAAACTGAGTGTGGACATAACTGAAATCCTTCTTACCGTAGCCTGAACTGTGAACTGACATTTGGCTGTGAACCCCCATTTTCATAAACCTGGATGTGTTGCTGGTCGTTGGCATGTTCCTTCCAGTTGATAAAAATGGAGTTGCTAGTGGCATGGGGATTTTCTTTTTGTTCCTGAAGTCCTTCACTTTCTCTCAACCTACTGGATCCATCTGTCAAGGCCTGAAGGAATTTACTGAGTCTCACTAAGACTTTCAGCCTCCACTGCTGAGAAGTGAGTCTCCGATTAGGATTTACAGAAAGTATCCAGGACTGGGATCTGTCTCTATTTACCAGTCCTTTGGACGGCTGCTGATGAGAAATAAGTTCTACAAAATTCTTAAGCAATATACTGCTACGGTCAGTAATCAGAGCTGGGTACTGTTCCAGCAGAATGTCCAAAACTTTTAAAGAGTCCTCCTGAATTCCTTCAGTAATGTGAGTCATGGCACTAGAGAGATGGGCACTTACCAAAGGAAAAAATGGAGAAATTTGTTCAGCTCGTATTTTGGGGGCCAGGAATTGAAGAAGTTGAACTGCTGCTAATCGTACATTAGCATCTTTATCTGTAAACACAGCAGTCACTTCACTTAATATGTTTGAAAGGTGTGCATCAATTATATATGGGTATTGAGACAAAAGGTCTTTAAGTCCAAGAAGAGCACTTTGTTTAACCCCAGCATTGTAGTGATGCATCTGTGATAGCAAATCCTATAAATAAAAATACAGGTTTTAGGTATATACATATACATACACATTGTATCATTTTCAAATAAACAGTGCTAACTGAAACTACGCTAATAAACTGACACTTCAGTGGATGTCCAGGGCTGCTTCAGAAGGTATTTTTCAAGTGTTACTTTGAGAAAAATGTAGCTTTTGTTAAGATCAGAAACAGTTTTAGCTTTAACACAGCTCTGGCTTCATAAAAGCATTATATAACTTTCAGTCAGTATTTTCTCGTTTTGAAATTACACAAGACCAGGCACGCTGTCGTTTAAACTGACAGTAATCATCATCACCACTTAAACACCTACTATGTACCACAGACATATTTACACTATTTTCTGCCTATTTTAAGTGGTCTTTCAGGGTGTCTGTGTATTGTATTCAGAGTGTAACATATGGCAATTTTATTTGTAGAATAATTTATATAATCTATAAAGAAACACAACTTTTAATATCTTTTTGATATTATTTAACCTGCAGAAATTAGAAAGCAAAACTAGAAAATGTGTATCTTCACAAAGATTTGTTCACAATTGTTTCTAACAGCATTATTCATAGGAGTCAAAAAGTGGGAGTGAGCAAATGCCCATCAACTGTTGAGTGAAGAAATACGACACAGCTCTGCACTGGAATACTATTTGACAATACAAAGGTATGAAGTATTGTTCTGTATGTGCTGTAACATGGATGAACCTCAAAAACATGCTAAGTGAAAGACCAGTAACAACAGACCACATTTCATATGATTTCATTTATATGTAGAGTCCAGAATAAGCAAATCTTTACTGATAGCTTAGTGGCTGTCTAGTGGGGGGTAAGAAATGGGGAGCAATTTTTAGTAGGTATAAGGTTTCTTTCTAAAGTGACAAAAATGTTTTAAAACTAATTACTGTGATAGTAGACTAACAATGTAAACATATTAAAAATCACTGAATTGTCCACCTTAAATAATAAATTTTATTATGTGCAAACTACATTTCAATAAAGCTGTTGTATTTCTAAGCAAAACTATTGCTTAAATTTCAATTAATTTCACACATTTACTAAGAATCTGGAATAGCTATGCATTGTAAAGGTTCAAAAATGGGTAAGACGGTGTCCTATCTTAATGAGCTATAAAAACAGCTGAAGACCTGTCACATCAAAAACTTGACACATCAGAAAGATATAAAAATTACTTCCACATGACATATTAAATTATCACATGAATATGCAAAGAAGAAATCACTTTTGACTTTAGCTGAGCAAGTCTTTTCTGGAGGAAGTGGGAAAGCTGTAGTGGCAGCATCACCTCTGAACAACAGAGAAACTCCAATCTTCAGCCATTAATAAACCCTAAGAGTTAAAACGAGTTTCCATAAACGTACAGCATTCCAGATGACTTCAAGGAAAATCCTATCTTATCAAAGAAATGTTTATGATTTACCTTTATGTTAAGTTTTCTGTTGTTTGTTGGAAGTGTTATATCCTCTTTGAGCTGCTCAGGCAGATGTATAGTCTTCGTTTTAAAGTTTGTAAGAGTAGCATTTTCTGACCTGGGCTTCTTCTTACCAACTTTTAGTTTTACTTTTTGAAAATCATCTTGGCGTTTTCTTTTTTTGGTCATTCTTGAGTACTATGATGAAAGAATTAATTTAAAAACAATGAATACAGACCAAAGATAAATTATAAAAGAATAAAGAAGGTATTTTCTAACCTTTACATTACCCTAACATTGTCAAGATCAACAATAACCATGCTAATGCATCAAGATATTAAGTGAAAAATATCTTTATGAAGTAAAAAAAAAAAAACCCTCAGTTTACTCAAGATATTTTTGGCTATGGAACCTTTTGTCAAGCAATGTTCTAAGTAGGAATCTTGGGTTGTGCAATGTGCTAAGTAGAAAACTTGTGTATACTTCAATAAAAAAGGAAAAAAAGTCTGAAGATTTTTTTGTTTTCATAGGACAAGAGGGAGGTAGCAGAGTTGCTATAGGTATACTCTGCACCTACTGGGAAGCTCCTGGCCCCCAGAAACCCCCAAGAAACTCTAGCAAAACAAAGTCTAAACAGATGTTATTCTTGAATGCAGACTGTAATAGCTAGGATAAGTTTCACTGAACCTAAGCTGGGTGCCTGAAAATGGGGATGATTCAGATATGCAGCAAGGACAGTCACCCGGCATTTCATGAGTAAGGAAAACAGTAAAGATGAATAGGGGATAAGCTTGGTATAGGCAAAAATGAAAGTATTAGCATTCTGAACACCAGGAAAAGTTCAGACTAGATATAAACCAGAAACAAAAAGAAGAGTAAAAAAGCCAATATAAAAGGAAATACAGCGTAACAGGCCTAAGGAACAAAGACCAGGTAGGCCACTACTATAATAAATAACTCAGGTATAACCCTTTCCGTCCTGCACCTCTCTTTCTCCATCACATTCTTTCAATGAACACACAGATAATCACACTTACACACAAATTCTTTGATCTGTGCCTTCTACCCATTCCAGGGCCACTGCTTAGATCCTTTATTTCAACCCGAGACTGTTCCAGTTTCCCCACCAGTATTCCTTCCTTGTCACCAGTGTCCACCTCATGGTCCATTTGGTAATTACAAGAGGGCTCTTTCTAAACACAGATCTGAGCAAGGCTCACAAGCTTTCAGTTGCTCCTTTTACTTGCTTACAGTAAAAACACCTGGGTTTGACAAATCAGTGATCCTTCCTAACTTCCTCTATAGCTTTATCTTCCCATTAACTAACCTTTATCTAAAAAAATAGCCTTCTATACCTGGAACTAGCTCAGCCCTTCTTGAAGGCTTTTCCACACAAAAATAATGAACCCTGCGCCTTGATCTGTATATACCCACCAGAGTAGGTGCCTCTGGAATAAATAAAACTTCTCCCGATCTATCATAATTATCCTATGCCTAGCTACTTTTTTTAAGTCACAATGCTACACGTGGGAGTTCAAGAAATTTGAGCAAAATGAAGGTTTGCATTATTTTAAGATTAATAAAATGGCTGGTGCAAGACCAGAAAGGTTAAGTTCCAGAAATCCAGAAGCCAATCACCTATGACATTACATTCAAATTCACATGGTTACAAGGTTTTAACACACTAGAGCACTACCACCTTGGGTTGGCTACACAGGTTAAGAGCAGATACAAGAGAGCAACTATTTCTTATCCCGACTCTCGCACTTTATAGCTGTAGTTAAATCCCCATGTCTCAGTTTTTATCTACAAGATGGGACTAATAATAATGCTTACCTCATACAGTTGTTACTAGGTAAGATGAATGAGGAGCAGATGAGCTCATGTGTAAAATACTCAGAACTGTGCCTGGCATAATAAACAGATATGCTATAAGCACATACATGTATATTTTCTTAGACTCATGACCAGTACATACCAAGCGTAATAGCAGATGTACAAACACATTCAGTTCTCACAAGACCATGCAAGGAAGGTGATGCTGAAACCATTTTAAAGATGTGTCAGTCCTTTACTAAGGACTTGAAGAGGGATTCAAAAATAAGACTGAATTCCTCAAAACCAACTTTGTGTTATATATACTGCAATCCTGGTGAGAATTGGGGGGAAACTGGCAAAATGGCTTGCCTTATTTCATTTATCCCAATACTAAATTTTCAGCCCACCCACAACTCTAGTTATTCTGGTCTAAAATATGAGTAAGTAAAAACTACAAAGAAGGCCCTAACACTCACTTGACCTCTCTGAATTCAGCAAGCACAGTTTATGAGCTTTCGCTACAATTATTATCTAGTACTAGAGACGAAAACAAGTAGAACAAGATATTCAGAAAAATCGAATAAATTAACCCTCCACCACCTAATTCTCTGTGCTATCTTTAGCCATTAACTAGCTGATCAGGGTCCAACATATAGTCAAGCTTGTACAAGCATTACCCATCATTTAGTATTAATCACTCTGTTCTCCCTCTGTTAGGAAAGCTAACAGGACTGACCGCCCCTCTTTGATTTTTCAAGCTAGTAATAAGATGCTGGGAAAGACTGAGGGCAGGACGAGAAGGGGACGACAGAAGATGAGATGGCTGGATGGCATCACCGACTCAATGGACATGAGTTTGGGTAGGCTCCGGGAGCTGGAGTTGGGACAGGGAGGCCTGGCGTGCTGCAGCTCATGGGATAGCAAAGAGTCGGACACGACTGAGCAAATAAACTGAACTGAAGATTATTATTATGGGACACAGGGAACATTTTTATACTAGGACCTCAAAGTTCTACAGCAACTGTTATTTTCTCTTAAAATCAAGATTTTCATAATACAGCAAACCAATCCGCTTCCCTGGTGGCTTAGAGAGTAAATTCGCCTGCAATGCAGGAGACCTGGTTCGATCCCTGGGTCAGCAATATTCCTGGAGAAGGAAATGGCAACCCACTCCAATATTCTCGTCTGGAAAATCCCTTGGACAGCATACGCTAGAGTCCATCGGGTCAAAGAGTCGGACACGACTGAGAAACTAACACAAGCCACTTTTACAGTAGCTGGTATCGAATAGATGGTAGGAACACCAACCTCAGGGACTAAGCTCTCACATCACTTGAAGCAGGTGAGCCTCAAAAGTTTTCAAGGTGAATTTAACTACAGGCTTTCTAATTTCAACAAAAGGGAGAGTCTAGTCTATCAGGATTTCGACCGAACCTAATTTCAGCTGGTTTGTCTGCCACCTCTTTACCCTCCCCTAATTTCCAACCTCTTTCCACCCGCCAAAAATAAAAAGTCAAGAAGTCCCATTGTACCTGGCGGCCTTTGGTAATTTCCTCTCCAACCCTTTACGCTCACGACTTCCTCCAAACTCTACCTAGGGGCCAATCGGAGACACCTGACTTTCCAAAGGACAGATACCCCAGACCAGGAACCCTCGAGGCGGCCGATGGTCCAAACCTGCTCGGTCGGTTACTCCACACCCGGACTGCGAGGGCCGATTAAGAGACGACTGCGCATCCTCAGCCCCAGACTTTGGTCCCGCATCCCAGAAGTGAAGACCCCATGGTTTTCAAGAAACTCGCGTTCCTGCTCCCACCGGGGAAGGCGGTCCGGACCTCAGTCCAGGAAGCGGGGCCCAATCAACGCACACCGGCCTAAAAGTCTCCTAGCCCCGAACCCCGCGCGCACCCGCCCAGTCCCTCGAAGCGCTTCCAATGCCCGCGGGGCGCCCCGCCCCCGCACGGCCCCTCTCCGCCCCCAGGCCCCGCTCTGCCCGAGCGCCACGACCCGGCCCCCGGAGGGCGCAGACTGGCCCCGGCCCGCCCTGCCCGCCTGGGCCGCGGGGCCGAGGGGCCGAGGGGCAACGGCCCCGCGCGCCATCCCGCGCCCCGGGAGGGCCCGGCCCGACCGGCGGCGGCCGCTCACCTGCGGGCCCGGCCGGGACCGGGCGCGGAGGCAGAGGGGAAGAACGTGCGAGGAAGAGCCCCGTGGGCAACGGCGTGCGCCACCGGCCCCCGCCGCTCGCTCCCCGAGCGTGTTTTCAAATCGCCTGGTCCTCACGCGGCCGCGTCTCCTTCCGCCGCCCGGAAATCAGGGCTCCTCCTCCGCCGCGCCGCGCTCACGTGACCGCGGCCCGCCGCCGCGCGCAGCCGGGGAGGCGGCGGCGGGAGCGGCAGGCCCCGCCCCCAGGGGGAGGGGGACCGCGCCGGAAGCCCCCAGCGCCCCGGGACCCGAGTGCGTCGCGCGCGGGCCAAGGACAAAGCTGGGCCCTCCGTCCGCCCCTGAACTTCCCCGGCGTGCGTTTGCTGAGGGGGTGTCGCCCTGGTCAGAGCTAGTTGAGGGCCGGCGTCTACTCTCCCTGCTAGAGCACTGTTCTTCAGACCTGGAGCCACTTTGAAATAAGAGTTTAAGTTGAACAGAATTGAGAAAGAGGAAAAGTTTGGACTGCAGGAACGCTAGAATTCCTGGGAACTTTCACCTGGATGGAGCCATTAAGAATTAGTTGACAAGAGGGCAAAATACACCCAGCACCTGGAGTCCGAAAGTCTTAGTTGAGGATTTTCTCTAATGCTTAGTTTCTCAGCACTAGGTAGGGTCCCTGCTACTGAAATCAGGTGGGCCCAGGGAATTTAAGAGAGAAATTGGAATGCCTAGAAAGCAAGTGGGAAAGCAAAGACATTGCATCTTTGAAAGATAGCCTTGCCAAAGATTTGCAGGAGGCGTGGAGCTCCAGATACGGATTTTAGAACTTGGTTTAAATTTGTTTCTACAGTTTACCAGGTTATAAGACTTAGTAAAGCGAATGAGGAGTGAGCCTCATTTGCTGGATAGAGATTAACCGCAGTGATGTCTGGGAGCTCAGTGGAAGAATCTGGTCCGTGGCTCTCTCCAAGTTTAAGCTTTACATGTTTCTTTACTTGTAGATGGCATTCTCTCTGTCTTCACATTGTCTTCCTTTCCTGTGTGTCTGTGTCCAAATTTCCTGTTTATAAGGACAAAGTCATTTAGGACGTACCCTAATGGCCTCATTTTAACTTGATTACCTCTGTGAAGACTCTTATTTCCAAATAAAGTCCCCTGAGGTAGTAGGGGTGAGGACTTTAACATGTCTTTTCAGAGGGACACAATTCAGCCTTTAACAGTCAGCAAAATCTGTGTCCAGAAATGGCTTATATTTCTAAACATCTTTGCTTTCTTTGTCTATGCTCAGAAGCATCACAAAATTTTAACCTATTACCACATCTACCTAAACTTTGCATCTTCTCTTTTCTATATACCGGGCTTCCGGTTAATATTTGCTTTGGAAATAGTGTACCACTGCTTTTTAAAAAAATTGAAGCTCTGTTAATCTTATAAACTTGATTTTGTAATGCCATGTTAATTGTTCAGTTGTGTCCAACTAATTGTGACCTCATGGACTGTAGCCTGCCAGGCTCCTCTGTCCATAGAATTCTCCAGGCAAGAATACTGGAATGGGTAAGCAATTCCCTTCTCCAGGGTATCTTCCCAACCCAGGGATTGTACCCGGGTCTCTTGCATTGCGGGCAGATTCTTTACGATCTGAGCCACTGGGGAGGCTTTTGTAATGTCAAGACAAATAATAAAAGCATAAACATGTTAACCTGGCTCTTAAATTTCAAGTCTACTACTAATACAAAACCAGAGACTCTCCGAAGAAATGTGAAAAGGATGAGTTCAAATTTGCTACAATGATCAGGGACTAGAAAAGTGCATTCTCTAGGAATTAATCTATACATTATATACAAATGACTTGGTACATTGCCTGGCACACAGCAAGCCTTCAATAAATGGCAACAGATATTCCTGTTGATGATGTGTCATTGGACAGTGTTTGTGCAAAATGAAAACTTTTAGTCAAGTTTCTTAGATAAAGGAACCAGTTCTGACTTTAAATTAAAAGGAATTTATTCAGAGAATATTGACTAACACAGAAAGGCGAGAAAGGCTGCCGATCCAGGCTTGGATAAAAGGAAGGAGGGAAAATACTCAGGATCCAGGAGTACAATCATTGTTACACTACAAAATCTGCCCAAGACACAAGAATTGAAAATGAAGAAGTAAAATTACCTACATTTCTACATATAATTGTATGCCTAAAAAATATCCACTGAAAAGCTATTAAAAACAATAAGAATTAAAAAAGGGTGAGGCAGTATAAAATTAACCCTCAGAAATCAATAGACTTCACATACACTAATAATAACCAATTAGATAACAGGATAGAAAAGGAGGCACCTTTTTCAATAGCAATCAAACCTATAAAATTCCTAGAACTGAATAAAAAATTTGATTAGGATATTTAACTTCCTAAATATACCAGTTGTCCCTAAATTAATTGGTAAATTGAATGAGATCTCAATAAATATGTCACCAGAGTTTTTTCTAGACCTACACAAACTGATTAAAATTTGTATATGAAAAATTAAACAAGTAAGGATAGACAATAAATTTTTTTAAAAGGAGAGTAATGAGGAAGATCAACATTATTGGATATGGAAATATAAAACCTCAGTGATTCAAACATGGTTTTGGCATATGAACAGACAAACCAGTGGGGCAAAATACAAAATCTAGAAATAGAACCAAATAAACATGAGAGTTTATAAATTTTGAAATATTTATCTTTATATGTACATTATAAAGATAACACCTCATATCAATGTTATAAAGATAATTGGTTTGCACAATAGGGAGCCAGGCACTTAATAAAACATAAAGTTGGGCTCATATTTCATGTATTACATTCAAAGATGTAGATTTAAAAAACAAATCCATAAAAGTCACAGCAAACAAAATGAGTGTATCATTTTACAACCTTGGATTTCTTCTAGCACTTAAATATCAGGGAAAGCTTTTAAAATTTGATTACGGGCTTTTCCCAAAACCTTTAGAAATCTTCTTTATGGCCAAAAAAAAAAAAAAAAAAGGGGAGAGAGAGAGAAAAGAGAAGAGAAATTTTGAAAAAAAAATTGCAACTCATATCACAGGTTAATGATTAATTTTCCTAATATACAAAGAATACCTAGAAACAAGGGGGGGAGAAACAAGTACTTGATAGAAAAATATTTATTTTCAGCCAGTTTACAGAAAAAGAAATAAATATCATCCTTACATAAAAGACATTCAGCCTAATTCACAAAAAGAAATATAGGTTAAAAGTAAGATTTTTTTCCCCTCGCTTTTAAGCTTATCAAAATCCAAACTTCTTTTAAAATTAATTTAAAAGGGTCTTCATTGTTGTGTGGGCTTTTCTTTAGCTGTGGTAAGCAGGGGTTATTCTTTAGTCGCAGTATGTGGGCTTTTCATTGCAGTGGCTTCTCTTCCTGGCTTAAAACTCAACATTCAAAAAACTAAGATCATGGTATCTGGTCCCATCACTTCATGGCAAACAGATGGGGAAACAATGGAAACAGTGACAGACTTTCTTTCCTTCGGCTCCAGAATCACTGCAGATGGTGACTGCAGCCATGAAATTAAAAGATTCTTACTCCTTGGAAGAAAAGCTATGACCAACCTAGATAGCATATTAAAAAGCAGAGACATTACTTTGCCAACAAAGGTCTGTCTAGTCAAAGCTATGGTTTTTCCTGTAGTCATGTATAGATGTGTGAGTTCGACCATAAAGAAAGCTGAGCACCAAAGAATTGATGCTTTTGAATTGTGGTGTTGGAGAAGACTCTTGAGAGTCCTTGGACTTCAAGGAGATCACACCAGTCAATCCTAAAGGAAATTAGTCCTGAATATTCATTGGAAAGCCTGATGCTAAAGCTGAAGCTCCACCTGATTCGAAGAACTGATTCATTTGAAAAGACTCTGATGCTGGGAAAGAGGCAGGAAGAGAAGGGGACGACAGAGGATGAGATGGTTGGATGGCATCACAGACTTGATGGACTTGAGTTTGAGTAAACTCTGGGAGTTGATGATGGACAGGGAGGCCTTGCATGCCGTAGTCCATGGGGTCACGGAATCAGGACATGACTTAGAAACTGAACTTACTTAGAATTTAGTCTCTTGTTGCAGAACACAGGCTCCAGGGCACATGGGCTTCAGTAGTTGCAGCTCCCAGGCTCTGAGCACAGGCTTAATAGTTGTGGTGCACAGACTTAGTTGCTTTGTGGCATGTGGGATCTTCCCAGATCTGGGGTTGAACACATATCTCCTGCACTGCCGGGAGCCACCAGGGAAGTCCCAAAATCCAAATTTTGACACCATATCTGTTGTTGACACTGTAGAGAAGCAGCACTCTCATATATTGTTGGTGGAAACATAAATTGGCATAAACTCTAGAGAAGATGTATTTGTGAGATTAAGTTTGATGGAAGTAACAGTAAAACACAAGATGACAATTTACTTTTTCACATTAAGTATACTTGTTAATTCCTGGCATTAAAGTCAAGATGTAGGCAGTCCAGTCATCAGGTGGCTCTGTACCAGCAATCCCTCCAGGCCACTTGTCTATTGTTCCATCAGACTCGATTTTACCTCATGGTTCAAGATGGCTGTTTTAGCTCCAGCCATCACACTCACATTTCAGTCAGCAAGTTAAGGTAAAGGAACAAGAAGGACATGGTCCCTCCACTTAAGGACACTTCTTGGAAGTTGCATATAGTATTTCTGATTACTTTTGGCAGAATTCAGACTGCCACTAACTGTATAGGAGCTGAGAAATGTGAAGGATATTCTGTAAGTAGTAAAATCCTCCACCTCAAACATGGCTTTGTGATATAATTTTTGTTTCAGTTTTATATAAACCTGTATATGTATATTCATTGACAAAGGAAAATACATTTGTATAGTGGTTCTCAACTTTTTAAAAGCTCAAAACTGAGGTAATAAGGGCGCAGAAAGAAAAAACACGTGGTATTTTTTCTGATCTCTAGGTGGAAAGTACTTCTCAAAGCATAAAAGCAAAGGAAAAATGTCACCAAAAAAAAAAAAACCATTGAAATGTTTGACATAAACATTGTTAAGGTCTATCAAAACTATTTTATAGAAAATCAGTAGAAAAAGATGGGTTAGATAATGATCACTGTTAGGACAACTGATGAGTTTTTAGGGGTGGAAGGAAGTGGGATTGGCCTCTGGAAAATTCCTAACAACAAAAGCATGCCATAACATGCAAAAAATCCAGAGGAAAAGATTTAAAAATTCAACAGCATCATTCAGAGTCCAGTCAGGAAACAAAAATCATGTTAGTTATTTTAAGAGAGAGAATTTAATATAAAGAAGTGTTAACCAAGTACTAAAGAAATTAAAAGGAAGAAAGAGAATCTGAGATATCCTAGGAGAATAACTGCAGGAAATAGTTACCATGCCAAGGGGTGGGGGAAGAGAGGGAGAGAGTGGGAATTATTAAAATTTACAAGGATGGACATGGGGCCCAATGAGCTGGGGGTCAGACCCACAGAGAGGGGCATGGTGCCAACTAACTGGTATCTCTGAGGTGGTGTGATAGGGCTGTTTTTCAAGTATCGGGAGAACTGCAAATTGGGATGCTGTTCTGAAGCTAGTTGCCACTGGTTGAAGACCAAATACTGCAGCGATGTTGACAGGAATGCAGGACAAATAGGAATAAGCAAGTCTCTTCCTTCCGTATCTTTCCAGTCTCACTCTTCTACTGTCACTGAGAGCCTAGCAGAGAGCTACCTGAAAAAGCAGAAATGGGGTTTGCAGAGTCCTACATCTAGAGGTCATCAAAAAAGCAAGAGAGTTCCAGAAAAACATCTATTTCTGCTTTATTGACTATGCCAAAGCCTTTGACTGTGTGGATCACAATAAACTGGAAAATTCTGAAAGAGATGGGAATACCAGACCACCTGACCTGCCTCTTGAGAAATCTGTATGTAGGTTAGGAAGCAACAGTTAGAACTGGACATGGAACAACAGACTGGTTCCAAATTGGAAAAGGAATACATTAAGGCTGTATATTGTCACCCTGTTTACTTATATCCAGAGTATATCATGAGAAACACTGGGCTGGAGGAAGCACAAGCTGGAATCAAGATTGCTGGGAGAAAAATCAATAACCTCAGATATGTAGATGACACTCTGCAGAGAGGGAAGAAGAAAGAGCCCCTTGATGAAAGTGAAAGAGGGGAGTGAAAAAGTTGGCTTAAAGCTCAACATTCAGAAAACTAAGATCATGGCATCCAGTCCCATCACTTCATGGCAAATAGATGGGAAACAGTGGAAACAGTGTCAGACTTTATTTTGGGGGGCTCCAAAATCACTGCAGATGGTGATTGCAGCCATGAAATTAAAATCACTTACTCCTTGGAAGGAAGGTTATGACCAACCTAGACAGCATATTAAAAAGCAGAGACATTGCCAACAAAGGTCTGTCTAGTCAAGGCTATGGTTTTTCCAGTGGTCATGTATGGATGTGAGAGTTGGACTATAAAGGAAGCTGAGCACCGAAGAATTGATGATTTTGAACTGTGGTGTTGGAGAAGACTCTTCAGAGTCCTTTGGACAGCAAGGATATCCAGCCAGTCTATTCTAAAGGAAATCAGTCCTGAATATTCATTGGAAAGACTGATGTTGAAGCTGAAACTTAACTACTTTGGCCACCTGATGTGAAGAACTGACTCATTTGAAAAGACCCTGATGCTGGGAAAGATTGAGGACAAGAAGAGAAGGGGACGACAGAGGATGAGATCGTTGGATGGCATCACCGACTCAATGGACTTGAGTTTGAGTAAACTCTGGGAGTTGATGATGGACAGGGAGGCCTTGCATGCCGTAGTCCAGGGGGTCACAAAGAGTCGGACATGACTGAGCAACTGAACTGAACTGAACTGAGTATCTAGAGGTACAAAGCAGAGTAAAAAGGGATAAGTTTGAAGCCAAGGGAAGGTAGCTTAGTAATCAAGCACTTCAACCCCATGAAAACTATGAATCATTAAACAAAATAACAAAAGTATAAGAAAAAATTTTATACAAGTATAATTTAGGGATTGAGGACGTTTTCATTAAGAAGACAGGAAACAGAAGTAACTGAATAAAAATATAGATCTATTTCACAACATAAGAAAAAATTGAATGTAGTATGGCAAATGATGCCATAGATACAAACCAAAGGCAAAAAGTAGCTTAGGAGAAAGATTTTCTATATATATATGAAAGGTAAATTATTAATATCTGCAATATACAAGGAGCTCTGACCAAGTATCAAGAAAATAACAAAAAGAATTCAATTGAAAACAAGGCAGAAACTATTAACAATTCACTCACCAAAAATCCAAATGATCAATAAACTTTGCAAGCCTGCTCAATCTTATTGTCAGGGAAAGGTAAAATTAGTATAACAGTGGAATATAACACCTCATTTATCAAATTTGCAAAATTATAAGATAAAATAATGCCTACTGCTGGTAGAAATGAAGGGAGAAGTGTATTCTCATGCCCTGCTGTATTTTTCATACTTTGTTGGAAATATATAATCCTGCGACCATTTTGGGAAGGAGTATAGAAATATCTTTTCAAATGGATTTAAATTCATACTCTTTCAACCTAGTAATTATATCCTCTGAGAATTTATCTCATAGATACAAAAGCACCAGTCTGAAGTATATACTTAAAAAATATTTATTACAACAAAATTTGAGTACCAAAGCACTAGGAAAAAATGAACATGCAATCAAAAGGGGAATAACTGAATGAACTGTGATAACTGATCTTTTTGGCGCCATTGAAAATGTTCAGTTCCATCAAGGGACTTCTCTGGTAGTCCAGTGGCGAGGACTCTGAGCTCCCAATGCAGGGAGCAGGGGTTCCATGCTGGTCAGGAACTAGATCCCACATGCCTCCACTAAAGATCCCTTGTATGGCAACTAAGTAAATAGTTAAGTGAATAGCACAGGCAAATAAGTAAATAAATATTTTTTAAAAGATTCAGTTCCATCTATACCAGTTAATTTGAAGAGTTTTTTTCACAATGTATTTTCAAGTAAGAAATGTATATAATCTAATCACATTAGTATGAAATAAACCAAAAATATAAACATCAATCTATGCCTATATTTGTGTGTGACCACATAAACATGGAGAAAAATATGAAAAAAAAGTCAGAATGTTATTAATTACCTAGGAGAACCAGAGGGAAAGAGGGATATGGAACTAGCATAAAAAAATGATTGAAAGGATAGCTATCAAAAAGTTAAATAAAGTAATATTTAACACCATAATGTCAAGCACTGTTCTGTTTTTTATTTTAACATAGTACATTGTTGAAACCAGGAATCTGGTATAATACAATCGACTCAGGTACAGCTTTTGTTCGGACCTCAGCAGTTTTTACTACAAATATTGATAATTTTTTTTCAGTTTTACTAAGGTATTGGGCTTCCCTGATAGCTCAGCTGGTAAAGAATCCGCCTGCAATGCAGGAGACCCTGGTTCAATTCCTAGGTTGGGAAGATCCACAGGAGAAGGGATAGGCTACCTACACCAGTATTCTGGCCTGGAGAATTTCATGGACTGTATGGGGTCTCAAAGAGTCGGACACAACTGAGTGACTTTTACTTTCAGTTTATCTTAAGGTATAATTGACATACAAAAAACTACAGATATTTAATGTATGCAATACAATGTGTTTGGATATATGCATGATTCCAGGGTACAAATACAACAATCAAGGTTATAAACATATTCATCACTTTCAAAAGTTTCCTTGTTTCCCTTCACTTTTTTTTCAAGTTAAGAAAATATTATGATGAGGACATTTAACATGAGATCTACCCTCTCAGCAACTTTTTAAATGCACAACAGCAAATTGCTAACTATAGGGATATTATGCTGCAGATCTGTAAGACTCATCTTGCATAACTGTAACTTTATACTCACTGACATCACTGCCCATTTCCTACTCTCCACATCCCCTGACAACCACCATTCAATTTTCTGCTTTTCTAAGTTTGACTGTTCTAGAGACCTCATGTATGTGAAATCATGCATTATTTGTCCAAGCATTGATTTTTAAATGCTTGCTTAACCGTATCCCCAAACTTGAGATATTAGCATGCCCTGTAATAACACAACTGTAAGTCCCATTACAAAGTTCTGGAAAAGATTCACTTTAATCAAAATTTTGTCTCTTAAACTGGAGCCCATTATCCATAGTGAAGTAAGCCAGAAGCAAAAACAACAATACAGTATATTAACACATATATATGGAATTTAGAAAGACGGTAACGAGAACCCAACATGCGAGACAGCAAAAGGAATGCAGATGTATAGAATAGACTCGTGGACTCTATGGATGAGGGTAAGGGTGGGATGATATGGGAGAATGGCATTGAAACACGTTAATTATCATATGTCTAATCAATCGCCAGCCCAGGACTGATGCTCGGGGCTGGTGCATCGAGATTTCCCGGGGGGAGGGAGGAGGGAGGGAGGAGGGAGGGGGGTTCTGGAGGGGGAGCATATGTAAACCCATGGTGATATCATGGCATTGTATGGCAAAAACAATAATAATTAAAAAAATAAATAAATAAAAATCAAGCAAACAAGCTGTTAAATAAAATATGCTCCCTTCTCTTACCTTGACAAATATACCTCCATAGTGGTAAAATTGAAAAGTATGCATAAAGCTATGCTTTGTATATGCTTGAAAGCTGGTGTGTTTGGGTATTCTGTTGATGGAATGGCTTGTTGGGACAAGTGATAAAATAAAGACATGCATTATTCACTAAAAAAAAGAAAAATTTTGTCTCTTAAAACGCCTGAAGAAGGAAATGTCAACCCACTCCAGTATTCTTGCCTGGAAAATCCCATGGACAGAGAGGAACCTGGCAGACTGCAGTCCGTGAGGTTATGAAGAGTCAGACACGACTTAGTGACTAAACCACCACAACTAAGACCTGATGCAGCCAAATAAATAAATTAATAATAATAATAATAAAGCTAGAAAGCAAACAGACTACTTATATAAGAAATGACATTCTTTAACAAAACTTTTTGAAAACGTCATGGAATCATCATAGAGGTTAAAGTGTTACCTTGCAGATCCTACACATCTTCCTAGTCTTTGTAAATATTTTTTCCACATCTGGATGTCACGTTTGACCCTCTCACTACTTCTGCTAAATAGGACAAGTTTGCAGTTTCCACAGCTGGAGAGTGAATAAAGAGCTCTGTGGGATATTCTTACTGGGAGAATTCCATGAACCGAGGAAACTGGCAGGCTACGGTCCATGAGGTTGCACAGAGTTAGACACAACCGAGCAACTAACACATGAACACACAGCTGGAGAGTAAATAAAGGGCTCTGTAGGTATCCTTGATCCCATTATGAAAGTCAGAAGGTACAAGTACCAGGTTAACGTTCTTATTCCCAAGGATGATAGGATGGTAGCTCACAAGTTTTAACAAATGATACAGCTCAACACCAAACAATCCACACAGAGGCCAGCTTCAAACTAACAAGACAGCCATCCTAGGGCCTCCCAAGTGAACATCAACCCTGAGGAAATTAAGATATAAGGATGTGCATGTAACTATAGGTAACTATAAACTCTGAATCCAGACATCAAAACCCCTGAATTTACAGGGAAAGAAATGAGACAGTCTTCCTTACTATACAAATTAACAAATGGCTGTTACAGAGCCTGGGACATTATTTCCAAAATATTATCCCTTAAAAACAGCATTTTGCAATTAATGTATTATAGTCAGAAGTTTACTTTTTTAAAACTTTATTTCCATAACTTTAGAATGATTACACACACACATAGCTATTCTATATTTGCCATTAGCTTCTGAAAACAGTAGGTGAGTAAGCATGAGTGTAACCAGCAATATTTCAACAGTTCTCCATGGTTTTGAAACTGTACAGGTTAATTTTTTTTTCTATTGTGAGCAATTGTTTTTTCTTCATTCTATAAAATAAAATAACAAGCCTTGATTGTTCCTACTGTGCTTATAGTAAATATGTGTGAGAATGGTTAGGGCAGAGAGGAAAACCAGCCCTCTCATCTGTGGAGACAATAAGCTGATGCTTTTCCCTATGCAGTAAGAAACTACAAGACTTTTAGCTCTAAGACTTCCACTGCCAAAACTCCATTCTAAAAGAAAAACTAGATACATAAATAAAGGTTTATGTATAAGGTATGTACAGGAATGTTGGTCCCACCAATGTTTACAGAGTGGAAAATCAGAAACAGTTTTAATGTGCAGCAGTTAGGGAATGGTCATACAAAGTATGGTAAATCCTTAGGAAGGAATACACTGAAGCCTTTTTGAGGTATTTTTGGGACTTCCCAGGTGTTCCAGTGGCTAAGACTCCACTCTCCTGATGTAGAAGAGCTCGTTCAACCCCATGTGCTGCAATTAAGATCTGGCACAGCCAAATAAATAAGTAAATAAAATTAAAAATAATTTTAAGAATATTTAGGGATGTGGGGAAATCTTCAGTGAAAAGATCAGACCAAAAAATTGATCAGAGAACTTTTTTTGGTAGAAATATTCCAGCTAATAAATAAAGAAGGAATGAAAGGATTAAAACATCACCATTTTGAAAAGCCCTTAGTAAACAAATGTCAGTGATCATAAACAGCTGCTTAAATCACGGAGGGTGAAACAAACATTACATACCTTATTAAAGAACGCAATACTATCTTTTAAAAAGATCAAAAAATTCAAAGTTGAATCTGATCAAGCGAAGAGCTATGGAATTTATGTAAATTAAGGGGAGAAACTACACCATGGCAATGTAATCAGCACCTCCTGGATGGAGGAAACAAGACCTGGTTTCTTCTGGGGGAAAGCTGATTTGAAGGAATAAAGAGGTTGATTAACTCTCTTAGTAAATGTCACATTGCACTTGAGAAGATGTGGGTTATTTTCAAATATCATTTTATACTGGTTTCTAAAACAATTCCAGTGATAAGAGAACAGACCCTGTGTGATTTCAATACCTTTAAGACCATGAAATTTTTGCACCTTGTTTTATGTCCCTGGATAAGTTCCAGTGTCTCCTAGTTTGCAGTCTATGGGAACTTGAATAGAATTTGTGTCTTACTGTTGTGTAAAAATTGTAATAAATCTTAATTATGTTGACTTAGTTCATAGTGTTTTTCAGGTCTAGTATATCCTTCTATTTCTCTATATATTCATTCTATTAATTATTGAGGGTTTGATACTAAAACTCCAACTAAAAATCTTAATTTATCTTCTTAAAAAATAATTGCAATATACAGTGTAGCTATATGAAATCTTGTTCTGTATTTTCCAAGTCTCCTATAAATGTGTTATTGTACTTTCATAATTTAAAAAATTAAAATTAAAAAACTACTATGTATAAAATAAGCCCCAAGGATATATTGTACAGCACAGAGAATATAGTCATTACTTCATAATAACTTTAATTGGAGTATAATTTATAAAAATATGGATTCACTATATTGTATAACTGAAACAAATATAATATTGTAAATCAACTAGGTGCTCTTGTGAGCTCAATCTCTTCAGTCGTGTCTGACTCTTTGCTACCCTATGGACTATAGAACACCAGGCTCTTCTGTCTGTGGGATTCTCCAGGCAAGAATACTGGGTTGCCATCCCTCCTCCAGGGGATCTTCCCGATCCAGGGATTGAACCCAAGTCTCCCGTGTCTCCTGCATTGCAGGCGGATTCTTTATCGCTGAGCCACCAGGGAAATAAATCAATTATACATCAATATAAATACACTCCTCAAAAAAGAGATTGAATAGGAAGCTAAAGATCAGAGAATCTTAAAGATACATCAACCAAGAACCCTGATTTAAACAAAGAAACTAAATTATATATTATGGCAATCAAGGAAATATAAACACTATATCATTGATAATATTAAGGAATCATGGATAATGATAAAGGAATTTTAATTTTTTTTTAAAAGACTTACTGTCTTTTAAGGAAACATGCTGAAACATTTTTGGATGAAATGATGATATAAGATGATTTGCTTTGCTTTGGTTTAGGATTTGCTTCAACCATCTGTACGAGGGGTTGAGGGGTGAGGTGTGTCGAGCAGAAACAGAAAAAGTTTGCCCATGAGCTGAAAAATGTTAAAGCTGGAGGATAAGAGAATATGGAGATTTGTGTTCTATTTTTTTGTGTGTGAAATTTTCTATACTATAATCTTGAAAAAAAAAAGAAAAAAACTAGTAGACCCATTGTCTTTTTTTAAAAAGCAAGTAGGTCATAAGAGAGTAAGAAGATTTCCATTAATGAATAAACAATCTACAAGTAGCTATATATAATGGTTATCCTACTGGAAATTTTAATATAAATAAATTCACTTATTTGGGAAAGTTTCTTTCAGGTTATATGTTGTATGTGGAAAATACAACAGTGATACCCAGGGGCAAGTGACAAGACTCATCTGTGCACCTGGGTCTTCACTGCCAGTGCCCATGACACTTATCTATTTTACCATTACCACTTTACCATTCTCGGAATATAAGGCAAATCTTTCCTAAATCACTGTCACTGACCCCAGAGGGTCCTAGTCCAGAACGTTAAAGAGGGTCTTCCTACTGAAATTAGACATGGTCCTTGTGTAGTTCTGTCCTCTAGAATCTTTCTCCCAAGTAACATAAGAACAAGAGGAGAAAGGCAGAGATGTTCTGGATTTTTTAAGAATCATCTGGGTGAATCAAATTGTTTATTTCTTTCTTCAGTGCACATTTACAAAGTCCCTCACCTGTGACAAGCTTCAGTGTTAGGTCTTGGTGACGCAGTCCCTACTCAGAGACTGTCTACTGGGGGAGATAGAGAAGTAAGGAGATGGGTAGTTGTAACTAGCTTCTTAATCTGAATGACAGGGAGTTGGTGATGGACACGGAGCCCAGGCATGCTGCGGTTCATGGGGTCCAAAGAGTCGGACACAACTGAGCGACTGAACTGAACTGAACTGAATCTGAATAAGGTCAATTGAATTTGAAAGAGGAAGTAGGTTTACAGCAATCGTTTTTTTCTCTTCAATGAGGCCAGATTACCTCATTGCCTTAAAAGAAAGTGAGCTCCTCCTCAAGTGTTTGACAAACAATAGTCAGCAGATTTGTGTAAAAAAAAAAAAAGTATACATAGTCAATTAGGGATGGGTTACAAATTCTTATTTGGGGAGTCTCTAAATTGGGAACCTGGGAGTAGGGTGGAAAGGAGATTTTTCCCTTTGAATACTTTATGCTTTTAAAATGTTGATCCATGTGAATGTATTGTTTATGTAATTAATTAGTTAACTTATTAAAAATAAAGATTAAATAAATAAATAAAAATAAAGATTAAAATGGAGATCATAATGCCTAAAAAGGGATAAAGAGATTAACATCACAGGGCCATTTGCTCCTAATGTAAAATCTAATACAAATCACCCTATTAAGAATAAAAGTGAAGTCACTCAGTCATGTCTGACTCTTTGCAACCACATGGACTATAGCTTACCAGGCTCCTCCATCCATGGGATTTTCCAGGCAACAGTACTGGAGTGGGTTGCCATTTCTTTCTCCAGAGGATCTTCCTGACCCAGGAATTGAACCCAGGTCTCCCACATTGCAGGCAGACGCTTTACTGTCTGAGCCACAAGGGAAGCCTGATTAAGAATCGAAAGGGCTATTATAATTAAACGACACATAATATCAGATTTTCTTTTGCAAAATAGGCCCTTATGGGCAAAGTTGGTGAATTCTGAATAAAATCTCTAAGTTAGATAACACTATAGTATCAATATTAACTTCCTGAGTTTAATAATAGTACTGTGGTTATATAAAAGTCTTTTTTAAGAAACACACATCAAAACATTAGGGGTAAAGAGATGTCATATCTGCAACTTTCTCTGAAAGTTCTGTCAGAGAACATGTGTTTCCACATGTTCTAGAGAAAGACAGAGAGAAAATAATAACAATAAAGTAGACTTGATAAAATATTAATATTTACTGGCAAAGAGGGGAAGTGCCTGGAACTCATACACTAATGGTAAAAGTAAAAAAATTATGACCATTTTTGAAACCAGACAATGCTTTAATAATGTTAAACATAGAATTATCATATGACCTAGCAATTACACTCCTAGGTATTTACCCAAGAGAAATTAAAACATAGAGATCCAAAACATGTGTATAAGAACGTTGATACCAACTTTATTCATAATAGCCCAAAGTGCAAACAATCTCCATGTTCATCAATAGGAGAGTGAATCACGTCCATCAATAGGAGATGAATAAACAAATGTTTATCAATAGGAGAGTGAATAAACAAATGTATTCCCACACAAATGTTTCACAAACATTACATTCCCAAACAAATGGATCCACCTGCAAAGCTGGAGACCTGGGTTCCATCTGATCCCTGGGTTGGGAAGATCCCCTGGAGAAGGGAAAGACTACTCATTCCAGTTTCTGGCCTGGAGAATTCCATGGACTGTATAGACCATGAGGTGACAAAGGGACAGACACGACTGAGTAACTTTCACTTCACTTCGTTCACACACTAACTAGACACTGAGAAATGATTCTCCGTGGGTCCCTTGTGTTTCCACATGTCTTATGAACAGAGGCACTGATGGTTTTGCTCTAGACAATCTTCTTAAAAAGACACTTGCGTAGCAAATACCTTTGGAAGATATAGTTTCTCCATCTGGAGCAGAGGGCAAATTTTTGGAGTCCAGTATGATAAAGATAATGTCTCCATCCAGAAACAAAGGTTGGGCAGATTTTCTTGCAGCCTTTTATTAAAGGCTGAGGTTTTCTAATCTTAGGGTTCCTCAGCTATGACTCAAGATTTACTATGTGTGGACATAAAGGTTGTTTTTACCTGTATAAGTTTATTGAGGCATAATTTACATGCAACAAAATCAAATTTGATCTGGTACAAGCATGACCCCGAGGCAGCCTAACTCGTTAGCTTGCAAGCAGGATAAAATCTCTGATTGTTCACAGTCCTTGACAGTGGAATGCTGCTCAGCAATAACAAGGAATGAATCACTGAGACACACAGCAGTACAAATGAATCTTGAAAACATAATGCTGAGTGAAAAAGCAGAGCCCAAATCAAATATAATATTGTCTGACTTTATTTATTAAAATTCCCCATCAAGCAAAATAAATCTGTGTTAATAGAAATCACATCAGCTGTTGCCTGAGACAGGATTTGAGGCATGTTGACTACAGAGGTAAAGGATGAAGGATTTTCCTAATAGCCCAGTGGTTGAGAATTCTCCTTGCAGTGCATGGGACAGAGGTTCAGGTAACTAAGATTCTACTTGCTGTGGTGCACCTAAGCCCGTGCACTGCAAATACTAGGTGAGGAAGCGCCCGCATGATGCAACTAAGACCCGATGCAGGCAAATAACTAAGTACTAAAAAAAGAGGTGAGGGAGGAAACTTTCTAGCATGGTGGGAGTGGTAGAACTATTCTGTATCTTTGTTGTGTTTGCATGGATATATATATTTTTCAAACTGTATCAAACAGTATGCCCTAAAATGTATAATTGTGTTACATGTGAATTGTGCCTCAGTTAAGTTACGTAGATAGAAACAGTCTAAATGTCTATCAACATATGAACAGATAAGCAAAATATGGTCTATACATAAAATGGAATATTATTCAGCCTTGAAAAGGAACGAAATTCTGAAACATGCTACAACATGGGTGATCCTTGAAATCATTACACTAAATGAGAGAAGTCAGACATGACAAGACAATTACTGTATGATTCCACTTCTCTGAGGTACCTGAAATAGACAAATTCGTAGAGACAGAAAGTAGAATAGTGGTTATCCAGGCCTGGGGAGTTGTGGTCTAGAGGGTACAAGGTTTCTGTTTGAAAGGATGAAATAATTCTGGAGATGGAGGTGATGGTGTTGTACAACAGTGTGAACTTAGTGCCACTTATCTGTACACTTAAAATGTTTAAAATGATAAATGTTATATCTAATACATTTATATGTTTAACAGTAGTGGTGTGAAAAAATAATCTCTCTCTCTCTGGCAATGTGCTGCAAAACGTATGACAACCAGCTAGGAGAGGGAGGCATATTGGCAGCCCTCACTTTGATAGAAACACTCTCACAACGACCTAGTTCAAGCAACAGTGTGATATCACTGAATGTAGAGTTTGGAAAAGATGCTAACAATTGACTTTACAGGGTCAATAAGAGCTGGCTCAAGGACACTACTGTCTTTATCCAACTGACCAATTGTTAGTATACAGCAAGTCCGATAAAACACAACATGAAAGTTATAAAGAAAAAGGGAAAAAAATCACCCCACCACCATTTATATGCAGTTGTCTGTATGCCAGCCAGGGAGGTTGATTGCTATTTATGGGTTGATAACGTACTGGAACAAGAAGGTGCCAGTTCACTGATCCTGCAGGCTGGAAGGCATCAATTCTGGTTGGTTGATGCCCATTGCCATATCAGTTATTAAATCTTGTGGCTCTTATTCCTGGTGGCAACATCCAGGAAAGGAAAACAGTGGGACATTCTTGAATCATGCAAGTTTAGCTACCAGTAGGTAAGCCTTTAAAATTTTTATAGATCTTCACTGTCATCATATTCTCTTTGTTTTGGCACAAAATGACTCCAAAAGTAGAGGAGATACAAAATTTTGAAGCCACTTCCAGAAGATTTAGGCTGTATTCTCAGGGCCAGTGACTCTCAGATAGGATGTGCATGTAATTACTTGGAATAATCTTCATTTTGAAAGAGAACTAAGGGTGATTCTAATGCAGTTGGTTCATAGACCACATTTGGCAACACTGTTCGAGGATGTAGCAATTTCCCTTCTCCCTTTTCATAATTTCACACCACAACCACATTGCTCTAAGATACAAATTAGGGTAACTGATGTTATAGGACATGTACCAATGTGTGTATAACAATGTCTGAAGTGACTGCAAGATAATTCAGTATAGACAAGGTGACATAAAAGTGTGCTAATTGATTTTACTGTCATTGGTGAAACAAGTGTTATTCAAGCCTTTTGATGTGGCAGAAATAGTTTAAGACAATGCCTTCTAGTCTTTGAATAGGAAATAAAATCTAGCAAACCATGTAGCCAGTAACCTTAGGGATGCTACTTGAGGCTTGATCTCTAAAAGATCTTGAGTCCGAAAGTTGACCTTAACTCTGCCTGTATTGTTAGTTCTGCCTTGAGTGAATCTTTCATGCAGGCTGTGATCAGTCCATTTAAAAGAGCAGAAATCTGAATTTTATTGAGATTTACCTTTTGCTTTATTATTGTGGGCTTCCCAGGTGGCACTAGTGGTAAAGAACCCACCTGCCAATGCAGGAGACATGAGAAATGCTGATTGGATTACTGGGTCAGGAAGATCGAGGAGGGCATGGCAACCCACTCCAGTATTCTTGCCTGGAGAATCCTATAAACAGAGGAACCTGGGGGGCTACAGTCCATAGAGTCGCAAAGAGTCGGACACAACTGAAGCAACTTAGCACACATGTGTGTTTTATTAATAATGAATTTCTGTTTAGTAAATGTTTCATAATTATGTGTCAGACTTGGTTTCCTTATAACTTGGTGGCAAGGTTAAGGAGGCATAGTTAGTCTTCATCCACTCTAACTAATAAATGCTACATGAATCTACCAAAAAGAACCTTATAACTGTGCTTGAAAAATTGGCTTAGGGCAGCTCTTAATAGGATGTTTAGGGGAACATTAAACCCCAAGATGCTCATTTGAAGAAAGAAGACTTGCATGATTAAATAAACATAGGAAATGCTGCAAACTTCAATATTTCATTTTTTCATTTAGTCCACCATTTACCAAAGTTATTGATTAAAGATTTTAAAATTTCATGAGAATAGCATTTTGTGAAATACATATTTAGAAAAGAATTCTCCAGTGCTCTGGTGAAAATCTTAGGTGTGAAGGGAAACACAAGCTCTATCACTGTGAAGGGATAGAGATGTAAATTAATTTGGCATTCTTGACTTCAAACTTACTTTAACCACATTTATTTGTACTATTAAATGTAAAGAATTTGAATGAATTTCCCAACAGTCATTAAGGATAGTCAGAAGGTAACCTTCCTGGTGGTCCGGTGCATCCAAAAATGTTTACAAAAGGATAGTCAGAAGGTATTCAAGTTCCTTCTTGAAACTGTATCTGCACTTGAGAGCTCAGTGAACAATTCTTCACCTAGACTTCTCTTACATAACACAAACAAAACCTACATTCAGAAGGCTGCATTTTCAGGTAAGCCTCAGTTCTCTGGGACATACTGTACTGATGGTGAAACGAAGCTCTGGAGTTAAGCTCTGTAGGTGAGAATCCTGGTCCACCACTTCTTAGCATTATGGGCAACTTAACCTTTCCAGGTCCTTGGTGTCTCACATGTCAGGAAGGACTGTTGGAAAGATCAAATTTCCGAGACAAATAAAGAAAGGGAGCACTACTTTTTTTTTATTCTTTAAACTTTTTATTTTGTATTGAGATGTAGCCAATGAAAAAGCAATGCTGTGACAATTCCAGGTGAACAGTGAAGGTGCTCAGCCATAGGTAACCATTCTCTCAAACTCCTCTCCCATTCAGGCTGCCACATAATATTGAGTAGAGTTCCCTGTGCTATACAGCAGGTTCTTATTGGCTATCCAGGTGTGCATGTGCATTGAAAAGGTGCATTAATTTTAAATGTTAATTCACATTATTACTACTTCTTTCATTTTACCATTATGGTAAAATAGTAAAATTACCATTGTACTTCCACATAACTTCTGACAAATTTACTTTTTATCCAATGAACAGACCTATTATTCTCACAGAGAGTACCATTTATTATAAAAGATTCAGATTTTAATATTAGATATTGGGATACATATAGAAGAATATATTTAAAATAATCCTAAATTTTCTATATAGCAATTGCAAAATAATTTGATTTTGCTATTGTTCATCTGTTTCAAAACACTTAAATGCTTTTCAAAACCTTACCTCCCAAATAATTGATTTCTCTATGGGGTTTCCATAGTTCTCACATGTTTGAATATTTCATCAATTTTATCTTCATCTAATTTTTAAAACCATTTTAGGAATACAGTTTCTCTTTCCATCTTAGAGGTCACTTAATCGGCAGGACAGAAAGATATTTTAAAAGATCAGAAGAAAACAAAAAAGAGCAGAAGAAAATTATTTGAGTTCCTATTATTTTGTAATAAACAAAAACCTTAAGAGGAAAAGCTTTCCATAAATATCACTGTACTATATTTCAGTGGATTCATGAGATGAGCAACAACTGCATTGATGTTTTTAAAGGAAACTATGATACAGAGGTCTTTGGAGGGAAAAATGCAGGTAATTTGTGCCATTACCTTGATAACTTTACTAAGGTGGCTGCAGGGTCTGATTCATCCCCCTGAATGCTTAAAGGTTAGCTTAGCCAGGCTGAGAGTAAGCTTACACTAACCACACTCAAAGGAGCTAGTGCCCAAAGACTGCGTGTCAATGTTTGGATTTATAAAAGAAAAAAAAATAGACCTGCTGCAGAGCCCAGAACACTCAAGGCAATAAACCTAGCACAGTCTTATCCAATAGGCACAATTCCATGGGGAGGAAGAAAAACTATGACCACAAGGCTGACTAGTGGACATGAAAATAAAATAAAAGGAATAAGTTAACTTGAGTGATTACTGGAAGTCACTTTCAAAATTGGGTCAGATTTGTTTCTAGGAAAGTGATTTCTAAAATTTTCCAAGTAAGTTTCTTCCCCTGAGCAGTGTTAAATGAGCAGACCAAATTTTTCTTTAGGAAGTTTCCTTTCTTTTGTTTAAAAGGCCCATCAATTCCTCTTCTGATTGACACATTCTTTAGCTATAAAATAAATTCAGTTTGGCTTCAGTCTTGCAATCCAGAAGCCTGTCTTTCTTTTTAAGTGACACATCCCTAACTCAAAACTCACAGATATTGTGATTGTATTTTAATTCTAAAAAATGACATTTTATTTCCTTTATTTATAATTTCTATTTGGGCCTCCCCATCACCACCACCTCCCCCACGCATATAAATCTGCCCTTCTAATATGATTATTATCATTAATTATACAATTGTACAAGACCAGAATTAGAAATTAAAAAGTCTCCTTTTGAGTACTTAAGAAAAAGAAATTAATTTTATTGTGAGACATACGATATGCTTGGAAATGTTGAGACCTTGTAAAACTATCATCTTTTAATTTTACTGTTATTAAATCTAAACCCTAATTTTGATCCTGTTTTCAGTGTGGAACTCAGATAATAGAAAACACAAAGGCTGTTACTTGTCTTTATGGAATACAGGAAAGGGAAAAGAAAATCTTCAAACAAAATATAAATTTTTAGGTTAAAAATAGATAAATATATACTCACAAATTATGCATATTTCAATTTAAAATCAGAAAAATATTTCAAATTAAAAATTTTCCTTTTCTGTACCACTTAGTCTTTTTTTTTTTTTTATGAAATATGGTTACAGGGACTAATAATCACAAAATAAGAAAGCTAGCTTGTCTTTAATATCAACCAAAACAAAATGCAGAAGCCTACAAATAAGAAAAGAGTTTATGGCTCAATAGGGAAGGGATATATATACATAGTTATGACTGATTCCACTTGTTGTAAAACAGAAACCAACACAACATTGTAAAGCAATTATCCTCCAATTAAAAAAAAAAAGAAAAGAGTTTATTTGGGGTCTTAAGAAATGCAGTTTGGGAGACAAAGATTCAAGTATAATCAAGAGTATCTTTGGGCAGAGAAAGAGTCAGGGGCTTATGTAAGCAAAAGGCATGAAGCTGGACTCTTACACATGAAAGGAAATATTTGTCCTTAGGGGGTGGCTGTCATCAGTCACCAGTCTTCCCACCAGTCATTTTAGGGTAAAGGTCCAGTAAGTAGATAGGCTGTCACAAGTTATTCTAGGGAGAAGGCACCATAAGTGTGCTGAGAATCTGACAGACGTCCTGGATGCCTTCGTTAGGACAGTAGGTAGTCAAAAGGTCAGATTCCATCCAGGTTGAAACTTGCATAAGTTACACTATCTCAGCGGCTTCCTGATTCCATTTTAGGTCTCTTAGTGATACCAACTCCATTTAAATTTTCCTCCCACATTAGCAAATGGTTCACAGATATTTCCTATTTGTACAGCAGTCAGTTTCTTCATAAAGTAGTAAATCAGATGTTGGGAGTTAGAAAAGACCTGAGAGTGTTGTCACTTTACCCTAACACAACAGCTCTTCTTCAATTCTTCTTCCTTAATTCACCTGTGCTGTACTTAGTCGCTCAGTTGTGTCCGACTCTTTGCGATCCCATCGACTGTAGCCCACCAAGTTCCTCTATGGGGATTCCCCAGGCAAGAATATTGGAGTGCCCTCCTCCAGGGGATCTTCCCAACCCAGGGATCAAACCCAGGTCTCCTGCATTGCAGGTGGATTCTTTACTGTCTGAGCCACCAGGGAAGCCCTTATAAAACACCTAAGCATCTAAAACTTTGAAAAATTATCAGGAAGTTTAGGAACAGCGAGGGGAGCACATGCCAAATTCACAAGATCATCTCTTGAAGCTTATTCTTTCCATTTGTATATAAGAGTGAAGTACTAGATTATATAAAATATACATGTGTACACTATGATATAATGTATGGTAAGGATATTTACTATAGCTCTCTATATCAGCTATACCTGGAGAAGGCAGTATGTAGTGAGTAAGCCCAGTGCTGACAGCAGGCTACCAGATAAAATTCTCTGCACCACCATTTGAAAGTTGTGCAACTTTGAACAAGCAGTTGTATGTTTAAGTACTTTAGTTTCCTCATCTATAAAATATGGGTAATATTAGTGCCTATTTTATTACATCGTTGTGAGGACAAAATGGGTATATATAGACAGAAAGAGAAAGAGGGAGAATTGGACATAGTCCCTATTGTAAAAGAGGCAGAACCTGACACATCTTAGTTTTCAAGTGGGACTCTTAACAAAAAGACAGATTAACAAGAGAAAACCAGTTTACTAACATCTACAAGCACACATCACACATCATGTGTTAGAAATCTAAACAAAAAATAGCTCAAAATGACAGCTTAGAATTCCTGCCTACAGAGCATCATCAGCAAAGAACAATAAATTTGTAGAGAGATGACAGGATAAAGGAAAGCAGTGTAGGCTTCCAAGGTCAGCCAACTGTGGGGAAGTATTGTATACAGGATGAAACAAACAGAGCAAGATTTGCGGTTTCCTCTGGGCTGATAAGAATGGCTTCTTTCCTCCTGGTACAGGGAGGGACCCTTTCACGTGGGAGTTTTGTCTCCTATTTGCACAAAGTAAAAGAAGGGTCAGAGCATCCTGCTTGCATCTGCTGTTTCTAAGTGCCTTTAATCAACATGACAAAGGGGTATATTTTGGGGTGACATATTCTGGTTTCCTGAAGGAAACTGGTATGTAACATGACAATGCCAAATGGTAGTAGGAAGTAGAGTAACAGAAATTCTCATATTTTGCTGGGAGCTCTATAAAATGGTATACCCACTTTTGAAAACCATTCTTCATTTAAAAAAAATTGAGTTTAATGTATACTTACTGTATGATGAAGTAATTCTACTTCTAGGTATTTCCAATTCCAGGCATTTTTGCAAGAGAAACAAAAACTTACATTCATGAGAAATTTTGCTTAGGAATTTATTCATAAATTCCTTTATTCATAACTGAAAATAACCCAAAGATCCATCAACAGAAGATCAAATAAACAAATTATGATATGTTCATACTCAGCAATAAAAAGGAACAGCTGAAACACACAATAACATGGATAAATCTCACAAACATTATTTCGATCAAAAGATGCTACATACTACAGAGTACATATTGTATAGTTCAATTTTAATGAATTTCAACAATGGACAAAACTAATTCGTAAACTAATCTTTAAAGATTGAGTAGTGGCTACCTCTTATAGGATTAGAAGGAGTGGCCTGAAAGATACACAAGGGAACTTTTGAAGTGACAGAAAAGATCTGTCACAAATGCACAGAGACGTACATTTGTCAAAGCTCATCAAACTATAGTCTTATGATGTGTGCATGTCACTGTGTTAAAAGCTAAGAATTCTATCTTTATGGAACAAGCAGCTAATTTATCTTTTTTATTTAAAAAAATATTTCTTTACATTTATTGATCATTTACTGTATGCTAAACAGTTCTTTGTTATACTATACACTGTGTATATACTATACACTATATATATACACTGTGCTGTCCTGTGCCATGCTTAGTTGCTCAGTTGTGTCAGAGTCTTTGCAACCCCATAGACTGTAGTATGCCAGGCTCCTCTGTCCATGGGGATTCTCCAGGTAAGAATACTGGAGGGGTTGCATACCCTCCTCCAGGGGATTTTCCCAACCCAGGGATCAAATCCAGGTCTCCTGCATTGCAGTCAGATTCTTTACCGACTGAGCCACCAGGGAAGCCCATATATATATATTTACACTATACACTTTGTATATACATGTCAGATATGCAGATGACATCACCCTTATGGCAGAAAGTGAAGAACTAAAGAGCCTCTTGATGAAAGTGAAAGAGGAGAGTGAAAAAGTTGGCTTAAAGCTCAACATTCAGAAAACTAAGATCATGGCATTTGGTCACATCACTTCATGGCAAATAGATGCGAAAACAGTGGAAACAGTGACAGACTTTATTTTTGGGGGCTCCAAAATCCCTGCAGATGGTGATTGAAGCCATAAAATTAAAAGATGCTTACTCCTAAGAAAGAAAGTTATGACCAACCTAGATAGCATATTAAAAAGCAGAGACATTTACTTTGCCGACAAAGGTCCATCTAGTCAAGGCTATGGTTTTTCTAGTAGTCATGTATGGATGTGAGAGTTTGACTATAAAGAAAGCTGAGCACCGAAAAACTGATGCTTTTGAACTGTGGTGTTGGAGAAGACTCTTTGAGAGTCCCTTGGACAGCAAGGAGATCCAACCAGTCTATCCTAAAGGAAATCAGTCCTGAATATTTATTGAAAGGACTGATGCCGAAGCTGAAACTCTATTACTTTGGCCACCTGATGTGAAGAACTGACTCATTTGAAAAGACCCTTATGCTGGGAAAGATTGAAGGCAGGAGGAGGCGGGGATGACAGAGGATGAGATGGTTGGATGGCATCACTGACTCAATACACATGAGTTTGAGTAAGCTCCAGGAGTTGGTGATGATGGACAGGGAATCCTGGCATGCTGTAGTCCATGGGATCGCAAAAAGTCAGACACAACTGAGCGACTGAACTGAACTGATACATTTTGTTATAAGCACTCTCATATAATTTATAATTATCAATGGTTTAGGTGTTCGTATTATCATTACTATATAGCAATGTATAATAATATAAATTAATAATAATGAATTATTATAATAATATATTGGTTTGTAACAAGTTAAATAGCTTAACCAAGTCCACACTATGAGTGAGAGATATTGCTGGGGTTAGAAGTCTTATTGCTTGCAATGCTATTCTGTCTTCCTTACTTCAAACTGAGTTTCTGATGTAATCTTATAACTAGACCAAACCATGTTAACTGTAGTTCAGTTACATATATTTTTAAAAATTAGACACACATGTACCCCAATGTTCATCACAGCACTGTTTACAATGACTAGGTCTTGGAAGCAACCTAGATATCCATCGGCAGATGAATGGATAAGAAAGCCATGGTGCATATACACAATGGAATATTACTCAGCTTTTAAAAAGAATGCCTTTGAATCAGTGCTAATGAGGTTGATGAAACTTGAGCCTATTATACAGAGTGAAGTAAGTCAGAAAGAAAAATACCAATACACTATATTAATGCATATATATGGAATTTAGAAATGATCCTATATTCGAGACAGCAAAAGAGACACAGATGTAAAGAACAGACTTTTAGACTCTGTAGGAGAAGGTGAGGGTGGGATGATTTGAGAGAATAGCATTGAAACATGTATATTACCAAATGTGAAACAGATGGCCAGTCCAGGTTCAATGCCTGAGACAGGGCGCTCAGGGCCAGTGCACTGGGATGACCCTGAGGGATGGGATGGGGAGGCAAGTGGGAGGAGGGTTCAGGATGGGGGACACATGTACACTCATTGCTGATTCATGTCAATGTATGGCAAAAACCACTACAATATTGTAAAATAATTAGCTTCCAATTAAAATAAATTAATTTACAAAAAATTTATTGTTTTAACAATAAGTGAGACATGGAAAAAACCTTAGTGTCCTTTGGATAAAGAAGTCATGGCATATATATTAAACAAAATATTATTCAGCCATAAAAAATGAGGAAAGCCTACTATTTGTGACAGCATGGATAGAACTTGAAGACATTATGCTAAGTGAAATAAATCAGATAGAGAAGGCAAATACTATACAATCTCACCTTTTGGGGAGATCTAAAAGAAATATGAAGAAAAACACCCAAACTCATAGAAAAAAAGATCTGACTTGTGGTTAGCAGAGGTAGAGTTTCGAAGGGGAAGGAATTGTAGAAAGGTAGTGAAAAGGTACAAGCTTTCAGTTATAAGATAAACAAGTACTAGAGATGTAACATACAACATGATGACATAGCTTACACTGCTATATGATACACAAGAAACTTCTTAAGATCGCAGATCCTAAGAATTCTCATCACAAGGAGAAGCTCTTTTTTCTCAATTCTTTTCTTTTTTATTGTATATAAGAATGGAAGTCAGTTGAGCCAATCATGGTAATCATTTCACAACATACGTAAATCAAATCATCATTCTATATGCCTTAAACATATACAGTGATGTATGTTAATTATTTTTTAATAAAACAAGAAATTTAAAAAAATTGATATAGTTGCGGACTTCTGACTTATAGAACTGATATTACAAATGGATATTTTTATGAGCCACTACGCTGTTCTCAGTTGCTAACCTGTGTCAGACTCTTTGCAACCCTATGGACTGTAGCCTGCCAGGCTCCTCTGTCCATGGGATTCTCCAGGCAAGAATACTGGGTTGCCGTCCCTCTCCAGGGGATCTTCCCAACTCAGGAATTGAACCCACGTCTCCTGCATTGGCAGGCAGATTCTTTACCACTGAGCTACCTGGGAAGCCATAAGCCCCTATATATTTGTGGTAATTCGTTGTAATAGCAATAGAAAAATAATACAGAGGTCTTGATTTTCTTTAGACTGGGCACCAGCCACCACCAAAGAACTTTCCAAGCAAGATGATATGATCACACTCAAACGTTTAGTACCATGTGATACCCACATTAGATGTTAAGCATACTTCTCAAAAAATAAAAAAACCATCTACTGACGGATCTTTTGATGACTAGGAGCAGGAAGCTAGTCAAGCTACTCAAATGAAAGAGAGTTTGTTGTAAGAATATGAAAGGAAATTTCCTGAACCACCAGCACAGCTAATGAACCTAGTCATTCCACAAAAGAAAAAGACTCCAATAAGTACTCCTGGAGGTTCCTTCACATCTTCAAGCCAGAGCACAGTCAGAATAAACACAAAAATACATCATTGTCAACAAATTAGTTAAAATTAAATGCTTCATTCCCATGCACATTCTGCACATTTATGATTCATTTGATAAAGCCCTCAATGTATTGTGTGCTGTGCTAAGTTGCTTCGGCCGTGTAGCCCGCCAGGTTCCTCTGTCCATGGGATTTTCCTGGCAAGAATACTAGAGTGGGTTACTAGGGGGTCTTCCTGGCCCAGAGATTGAACCCGAGTCTCTTATATCTCCTGCATTGGCTGGTGAGTTCTTTACCACTAGCACCACCTGGGAGGCCTAAAGCCCTCTATGTACCTGACTATACAGGAGCTGTGTAACTTAGGATTTAAACAAGTATGTAAAGCAATGGCAATGCTGGGAAACAGAGGAGGTGGGGTGCAGAGAGTTCATGAGTAGTAGAATTCATGGGTCTCCACGATGGATTGGATATAGAGAGAGGGACAGAGAAGGAAGAACTGCATGATTCTCAGAATTTTGGCGCCTCTGTGAATTCCAGGAGGACTGCCAAAGTCCAGTCTCCTTTCCTTCCTCAGCCTACAATCATGCTACATTTCTCAGCCTCTGCTGGGTTTGGTATGGCCACGTGAGGATGTTCTACTCTATCATATGATTCCACTTATATGAGGTACCTAGAGCAGTCAAATCCATAGAGACAGAAAGTAGAATGGTGGTTGCTGGGGGTGGGGCATTGTGTGGAGAGAAGGGAATGAGGAGTTATTTAATGGGTGTAGAATTTCAGTTTTGCAAGACGAAAATCATTCTGGAGATTGATTGCACAACAATGTAAACGTATTTAGTACTACTGTACACTTTAAAATGATTAAGATGCTTTGTATATTTTACCAAATTTAAAAAAAAATAATTGAAAATAAACACAAATGCAGGAGTTCTTCAAAGGAGACTGAGTGTAGGAGAAAATGACTCACAGCTAGTATTTCAGGAAATTTTCCTGACCAAGCCAGCTCAGCTGTGATTGTTCTTTTCTGTACCTTATCTATTTATTTTGTATTTAATCACTTTGATCTTTTGGATAAATAACTGATTTCTGTCATGCTTTTGCATGAATTTAGATTATGTGCCATGTGTTTAGTCACTCAGTCCTGTCCAACTCTTTGTGGCCCTGTGGAATGTAGCATGCCAGGCTACTCTGCCCATGGAATTTTCCAGGCAAGAATACTGGAGTGGAGTGTCATTTCCTCCTTCAGGGGACTCTTCCCAACCCAGTGATTGAACTCCCACCTCTTGCATTTTGTGCATTAGCAGATGCTTTGCCACTAGCACCGCCTGGAAAGCCCCATTTACTAATAGATCATAAGCCCTTTCAGAATAGACATTCTTTTCTACTTTGCTGTAAATAGTAAATGTTTAACTTTACTTTAGAACTACACAGATTTAAGAAATTCAAAGTTTTCATTGTGAATTACTAATAAGAATGATTAAAAACAAAACTAGTGAGCAGATAAAGAAATCAAAGGAATCCAGATTGGAAAAGAAG
>ML661897.1:33245849-33286230 GCA_007570785.1 Antilocapra americana | reverse complement strand
AAAAAAAAAAAACAAAAAAAAAAACAAAACTAGTGGATGCGGTGACTGCAAGTTCTCTATTTTTACAATGTCTAGTCCAAGACATTCTTTCAAGGTCTCAGCTGTTATTCAGGATCACGGTAAACAGAACAAAAGGTATAAGTCACCCAAAAATATCTTAGCTTTCTCTCACACAATTAACTAGTGTGATTAATAAAATTGCTTTCAGATGGTCTTGGAGAACAGGTTTACTTTCTCTGGCTGTAGCACGCAGGATGTGGAGTCTTAGTTCTCTGACCAGAGATCAAACCGGCACCCCCTGCATTGCAGGTGCAGAGTCTTAACCGCTGGCCTGCTAGGGAAGTCCCTGGAGAATCGCCTTAAATTCCTTGACTTCTGCCTGCAACTTGCCTGAGGCTTGGTTGAAACAAGTGCCTGCCCTTCACTTCCCCTCCTTTCTCAGACATCAAATTGTGTTCCTTTCAACTTGGGTCATCAAGGAGTGTTCAAAGACTGGGTAACAATCATATGGGTGCTCAATGCTGGCTGAAATTTTACTTCCTTAAATAAACAAAAAAATACCATATTTAATAAGAAAAATTCAACACAATATAGAAAAGAAGGGAGGAAGGAAATTGACATTTGCTGAATGTGTACTTTGTGCCAAATTTCATGTAAGAGTCTACTCCATAACAACTTATTGTTCTATAACTTTTAACCTTAAGATTAGAATGCCTGTTCTTTTGTTTGATGTAGGAAATCTTATCTGTTCATTCTATATGTATGAAGGGAAATTAAATTTGTTCAAAAAATTTGTATTATTTAGCTAGGTACTATGACTTCACAGATCCTGGTTGTAATTAACATAATCAATATAAGACTATTCAGACTATCTCTCATTGAGGAAAAAGGCACTTATATTTCTTTTAGAATCAATTATGGTTCACATAAAAATAAATGATGATTATAAGAGAAATATTTTTAAAACACATTTTAGAACTAGACTTCTGTGACTGTTTCCTGAACCCAACCATCCCTAATGCAATAAACTTATCTATTAACCATTATTTGAAATTTGTTTAATCATTTCATCACAGAATTCTTATAGCAAGTATTTTAATGAGGTAGGAATATTGCCTTTCAGTGAAATTTATGTGCCAATTAGGTGTTATGGGATATGCTAATGCAAATGCAACTTATTTTTTGTTACAATTAAATAGTCACCATAATGGAAATTTAAAATGTAACTTGGAAAAAAAAAACTTCTAAATGGAAACTATTTGTGCAGCAATTTTCTAGAACTTCCCTCCTCAGACTAATAATAGCCATATTGGCGCACATCTAGAACAGCAGCATCCCAAGTTCTTTCTGGTGCCTTTTGGGAATCACACAGTTGCGTTTTTCACTTAGAAATCCCATTAACCCAACTATACGAAAGGATTTTTACATTGTCCCATCTCAGGTCCCTTGCACATTGTACAAACATTCACAAAATGAATAGAGTATATCTATTTTAAATCTTACGCATTTGACCTTCACAAAGCAATCATATGTGGTATATTTACTAATACATGATAAGGCATTTAAAATTTTTTTTGCAATATTTCTTTATTTGGCTGCACCAGGTCTTAGTTGCAGTATGCAGAGTTTTCAGTTGGAGCATGTGGGATCTTTTAGTTGTGAAATGTGGGCTTTTAGTTGCAGCGCAGGGCATCTAGTTCCCCATCCAGGGATTGAACCCAGGTCCCCTGCACTGGGAAGATGGAGTCTTAGCCACTGGACCACCAGGGAAGTCCCTAAAAGGTATTTTTTAATTATTAGATATTGTAGAGAGTCACTCAAGGAACACATTTATAGACCAGGCTTGCATGAGGTGTACATTAATGGTGTACATTAATTCTGAATACCTATGAGTAAATACAAATCTAAAATATTTAAAACTGATTTAATTAAAATTTCCCTTGTGCCCAAAGGGAAAAAATTTTTCCCATCTCCCTTCATTTTAGCATTTCGTTTTAGAAAACTTGAAGCTGTAATTGCTTTCTCTGTCTCTTGGAGATGTATGTAAATCTTTTTTAGAACTAAGTGAGCTTCTTGCTAGTTCAGCATCTCAAGAATCTCTTTTGGAGCCACCTTTTTGAAACTGAACCTCCAGAAACATGGTCTGACAGGGATGCTTGGCTATAAGATGGGACTTCTCGCTAGTTGAAAAGATATGAGAAAAGAAAAGAAATTTTTATCCTTTGGTGAAGATAGTTAACATGTATATATATATAAAAGGGTGAGATTTATTTTTGATTTTACATCTTTTTAGTCATTAACTGTGATAGGCATGGTGTAATGCTTATTCAATAATAAAACTTTTTTTTTTTTGAGTACCTTTGTGGAAATGTTTCCTGGATTGTCAGGAAATTTATTTAAAATTATTTCCTCAGCACTCATGTTCCATTGACTAGTGCTCAGTTACAAGGTCACAGCTACAGAGGGAATACAGAGAATATAGCTAAACTGTGTGTCCATGTAAATAAGGGAAGGAAAACCTCAACAACTGAGGTCAAACTGATCACTGGCTGTGGGGGGTGGGATGGGGGGAGAAGCTGCAAATTAACTAACAACAGACAGATTAACAAAGAATAATTTATTATGCTCAAAAGAGTACTCAGTAGTGAGTAATTCCCTGAATAAATGAGATAAATGTTTATATACCAGCTTAAAAAAAGGGGGATGATTTAGGGCTTCAAAGGGAAAGTATGCTTCCCACTGAAAGGAAGGTTCTAATGAATTTTTTTATACTAATGTCAGCCGAGTTTGAGTTTCCCTGGTAGCTCAGACGGTAAAGAATCTGCCTGCAATGCAGGAGAACGGGGTTTGATCCCTGGGTTGGTAATATCTGCTGGAGATGGAAATGGCAACCCACCCCAGTATTCTTGCCTGGAGAATCCCATTGACAGAGGAGCCTGGTGGGCTATGGTCCATGGGGTTGCAAAGAATTGGACACGACTGAGCAACTAACACACATAAATGCAGCTGAGTTTATAGCTTCTCGTGCTGAGGGTCTGTCTTCTTCCAAGAAGGAAACTTTCTTTCTAGAGGTTCTGCTTAAGTTCAGATAACAATTTTTTTTTTCCTGTGGCTGCTGATTGCTGAGATGTTTCTAGTTTAAAATAATTTCCAGAACACTTTCATACCACTTTGGTGAGCTGTTAACGCCTTCAGTTTGATAACAACTAGCTAGCTTTTGCTTCTGCAGAAGATCAGATTCACATGTCTTCCCCAACACAGAACACATTCAACACTTAGCCAGTGAAGAAATCCTAATGCTCCATCCTGTCAACGCATTCAGGAGGAGAGTGCCTTAGTGCATAGCTCCTGTTGAAGATCTTGTCTCCTCTCAGCGACAGAGAAACCAGTGCAGGTGTTGGATTTTTATTTACCCTTAGGTAAGCAGAAGTAATGTATGCCTCCTTCAGGCCTGGCCCATAAAAATGTTCCATAAGTGATTCTCTATATGCTTTTTACATCTCATATCTTGAAATAGAGAAACTAGATTTCTATATGTTAAACTATATGTTCTAATATATAGAATACATGCTGGTTCGAATAGGTTAATATGTAAGTGGACAGAATTTTTCACACACTTGGATATCTAGGATGGAAGTAGTCATTTGAAAAGGGCCATCTGCTGGTCTTGGAGAGCCTCCCATAGATGAGGGAGGCAATTGGGACTCCACTGGGGACATGGACTCTGGAAGCAGCCATTCTGGTGGGCTTGTTCCACCATGAGGATGCCGATGCTATCAAAAGTCATTTTGGAATCCTCACTCTAGTTTATTAGTGCTGATGTGGCCCTGCCCATCAGGCAGTTAGCACCAGTGCTGGGATACCCCAGACCAAGCAGCTAGCCAGGCAGGGCTGTAGCATCACCTATCAGCAGACCAGTTGCCATAGGAACCCCTAAGCCCCCAACCAGCTGGGGACAAAACCCACCCACCAGTGGGCCAAAGTCAACTCCAGGAACCCTAGAACTCTGCAGCCAGAGACCCTAGTACCCAGTTCCACCCACCCCTAAGGAAACGCCAGCCCTAGGGCTATCCCAACCCTTTTAGCCAGCCAAGACCAGGCCCCACCAGCTAGCAAGTCAACACCAGCCTCAGGGTACCTTCAGCCCCTCACCTAATTGCCTCAGGGTCTAGCCTCTCCTTCCAGTGGGCTGATACCAGCTTTTCCCTGGTGGCTCAGATGGTGAAGAATCTCCCTGAAATGCAGGAGACCCTGGTTCCATCGCTGGGTTGGGAAGATCCCCGGACAAGGGAATAGCTACCCTCTCCAGTATTCTTGCCTAGAGAATTCTATGCACAGAGGAGCCTGGTGGGCTACAACCATGGGATTGCCAAGAGTCCTACACGACTGAGTGATTAACACACGCACACTTGGAACACCTCAGAGTCCACAGCCAGCTGTGTCAGGAACCAACCTCACCCACCAGCAGGTTGACATCAGCCCCAGGGACCCCATGAGCCAGGCTTTGCCCACCAGCGGGCTGACACTGGCTCTGAAACACCCTACCTTGCAGCCAGCCATCTGGCTTCACCCACAGTGGATCAGCAATAGCCCAGAGACCCACCCGAGGGACCACAACATAGTGCTGGGTGGGGCTGATACAGGCACATAGGTCAATGTGGCAGAATAGAGAGCCCCGAAATGAACTCACACTTATGTGGGCAATTAATCTATGACAAAGGGGGCAAGACTATATACAATGGAAAAAAGATAGCCATTCAATAAATGGTACCGGGGGTCCTTCCCTTGTGGTCTGGTGGTTAAGACTCCTTGCTACCAACGCAGGGGGCCTTGGTTTGATCCCTGCTCAGGGAACTAGATCTCACATGCACACCACAATAAAGAGTTCACATGCTGCAACTAAAGATTCCACATGATGCAATGGAGATTGACGATCCCATGTGCTGCAGCTAACACCTGTGCAGCCAAATAAATAAACATTTCAAAAAATAAAAATAAATGGTGTTGGAAAAACTGGACAGATACATGCAAAAGAAACAAGCTGGACTACTTTCTCACACCATAGACGAAATCAAAATGAATTAAAGGCTTAAATGTTAAGAACATTTAAAACATCATAAAACTCCTAGAAGAAAACATAGGCAGTACACTCTTTGTCTTAGCAACATTATTTTAGATCTATCTCCTCAGGAAAGGGGAAAAAAAGCAAAACAAGCAAATGAAACTACATCAAATTAAAAGATTTTGTACAGCAAAGAAAACAATCAGCAAAATGAAAAGGCTGCTACTGAATGGGAGGGGATATTTGTAAATGATATATCCGGTAAGGGGTTAATATCCAAAGTATACAAAGAACCGCAAAAAATGGGTGAAGAAACTGAATAGACATGTTTCCAGAGACATACAAATGGCTAATGGGCACATGAAAAGATGCTCAACATTACTAATCATCAAGGAAATGCAAATCAAAACCACAATGAAATATCACCTCAAGAATACTGGAGTGGGTAGTCATTCCCTTCCCCAGGTGATCTCCCTGACCCAGGGAATCAACCTGAGTCTCCTTCATTGCAGGCAGACTCTTTACTCTCTGAACCATCAGGGAAGCCCTTTTTAAAAAGTGTAAATCCTAAATCACAAGGAAAAAATATTTTTTCTTTTTTATTTTATCTCTGTGTGAGATAATGGATGTTCACTAAAATTATTGTGATAATCATTAAAAAAGAAGAACAAGCAAAACAAAAAAAAAACTCGGGAAAAAAATCTCAGCAAAAGTGCATGGCCTATATTTACAAAAACTGTAAAAGCTGACCAATAGACATAAATTTTTTTCCTTCTAACTAAATGGAAAATCATTGTACATGGACTGGTTTGAAAGACTCAAATATAGTGGTGTTTCCTTTGCCCAAATTAAATCTATAAATTTCAAGGGAAGTCCACTTAAAATCCCAGTTGGATTAAAAAATAAAAAACAATTTGACAAGATGATTCTAAAGTTCCTTCCATTCACGGTAGCATTCTTTGCTATAGCAAGGGACTGGGAACCACTTAATGTGCATTGGGAGGGAACAATAGGATGCTAAATAGTTATTAAAAAGAATGAAGCTGAACTATAAATATTGACATTGAAAGCTTTCCAAGATCTACTGTTAATGAAAAAGCAAAATACAGAACAGCGTGCATGCTACACTACAGTCAGGGCCAAGAAGGAAGGAATGTATGTATACATAGGCACACATGCTTGTGTATATCTAGAATACTTCTGGAAAAATACAGAAAAATCTAATAAAGATAGTTTCCTCGAATATGGGAATTTCTGGAAGTGAGGGTTACAGATAGGAGGGGAAACTTACTTTTCACATAGCCTTTTGTCATCATGTACGTGCATCAGTTAAAAAGAAAAAAAATCTATCAAACAAGTTCAGTTGGAAGCATATGTATAAGAATAGGCAGATTCTGGCAAAGAAGACAAGGTAGGGGATTTATTCAACTGAATTTCCAAATATACACAAAATTGTGGTAATTAAAATTCTGTGGTAGCAGACCTAGAATAGACAAATAGATTGATGAAACAAGGAGACCCAGGTATACTGTGTTAGTCCAGATCCTCTGAGAACCAAATTATGAGATATTGCTGCATTGTTGATGGGAATGTAAATTGGTACAGTCACTGTGAAAAAACAGTATGGAAGTTCCTTAAAAAACTGAAAATAGAACTACCATATGACCTAGCAATCCCATTACTGGGCATATACCCTGAGGAAACCATAATTCAAAAGGACACATGTACCCCAGTGTTCACAGCAGCACTATTTACAATAGCTAGGACATGGAAGCAACCTAAATGTTCAACAGATGAATGGATAAAGACTATATACATATAACAATGGAATATTACTCAGCCACTAAAAAGAATGAAACAGGGCCATTTGTAGAGGTGTGGATAGACATGGAGTTTGAAGTAAGTCAGAAAGAGAAAAACAAATACAGTATATTAACCCTTTTATGTGAAATCTAGAAAAATGATACAGGTGAACCTATTTCTAGGGCAGGAATAGAGATGCAAGCGTAGAGAATGGATATGTGGACATAGAGGGTGAAGGGGAAAGTAGGATTGATGGGGTATCAGGACCGATGTGTATACACTACTATGTGTAAAATAGCTAGCTAGTGGAAACCTGCTACCAAGCACAGAAAGCTCAACTTGGTGCTCTGTGATGACCTAGATGGGTGAGATGGGGGGCAGAAGGATGGAGGGAGGCTGAAAAGGGCGTAGATATATATATGTACACATGTAACTGATTCACTTCATTGTACAGCAGAAACTAACTCAACATTGTAAAGCAATTATATTCCAACTTAAACAACAACAAAAAAAGAGCTCATATGCCACCACTAAAGATCTTGTATGCCTCAACGAAGATCAAAGGTCCCAAGTAAAACCCGGTGCAGCCAAACAAATAAAAATATTGAAAAAGGTGAATAGTGAAGGAACATCAGAGGATGTAAATTACTGTGATTATATACAATGTATTCCATATAGAGTAAATGGGTGTACTCATGTACAATATATTATGCTTTATGGAATATTGTGAATCCCTTAAAAAGAAAAGAATACTATAGCTTTACATAAAACTAGTATGTAAATATCTCCAAGATCTCAATGTGTGGAATAATGTTATAATGACTTCTTTTATGTTAACTTTTAAAACAAAAGAAAAATCTATATGGATAGTATATGTTAATAAATGTAATTTTTTTTTAGGAAGAATCACATGCTCTAATGTTTTTCTTTTCTGAACTGTTTCTATTCTCTAGCCATGGATGATTACTGCTTTTATTATTTAAAAATAACCATAGATGGAGAGTGAGATTATGGTTTCCTCTGTATTTTTTCCTGAATTTGAAAAAAAATAGCAAACATTATTTTTTAATTTATTTTTAAAATTTAGGCCACACTGCAAGGATGTGAAATCTTAGTTCCCTGAGCAGGGATCAAACCCATGCCTCCTGCAGTGGAAGCAGGGAGACTTTCCCAGACTTCCAGGGATGTTCCAGGAATATTATTTTTAAATAACATTAAAAAAAAGAAAAACTTTATAATAAAAAAGTTGACTCTGATGCCTATGGTTTATTGTGGCATGAAAAGAGAAAGTTGTACAGCAAATGTATTATAAGATCCTCTTTATTAATTAAAAAACAAACATATGGAAACATATAAAATACTTGTATAAATATGGATAAATAGTATAATAGATATTGGTACACTATAGATATAGATGTACACCCATACAGTAAGCAGTTAATAGGGCTGATAGGTGGAGAGGGAAGTGATATTGAGGGTATAGATGAAGGAGGACTTCAACTGTATACACTTTTTACTTCTGTTTTATAGTTTTTAAAGTTTTTCTTATTCCTTATACTTTTACAGAGTCACTAGACTGTATCTAGGACTTTCTCTATGAGAACTTAGATTTTTTTTTTAAGTTCTAGACAATTATCAGTGGCTGTCTCTTCACTAATACTTCACTAGCATCCTTTCTATTCTCTTCTGGAACTCCTATATATCTAGATCTAGATCTATCTTTGAATTTATTTTTAGGCACCTTTACCGAGATATAATTCACGTAATACATAATCATTCACCCACTACTAAATATGCATTTGAAATGTCTTAAAGTGCCTTCCATGTTTCTCAACTGCTTTTTCACATTTTGGAAACAATCCTTTTGACTGTGGGTACTCTGGATGAACTTATCTATACTACTTCCCAAGTCCATGGGAACACTGCTTCTTTCCTCATCCCTTGTCCTAATCGTCTCTACCACCTAGCTGTTTCTAAGTTATATCCTTTTGCAATAAACCAGTAATATATTAAGAAGCAGTAAAACAGAACAAGTGTCACTACACAAGTATCAATGAATGAAATAAATTTTTATCATATATGTCAGGATGAAGAAAACTGAAATAATCAATGAAAGAGAAAATAACTTAGGGAAAAAGAATCAGTGTAAAACAAGAAAAAGGGGAATTCAAAATTAATATCTCTAGAAAAAAAAGATTTATGGACTCTAAAAACATTGCTTAGTGCCCTGAGTGTCATGTCATTTCCCGAACATGTGGACCCTGACGTATACCACCTCAGTCTTCCCTGACAGCTCAGCAGGTAGAGTCTGCCTGCAATGCAGGTGACGCAGGAGACTCAGCTTCAACCCCTGGGTTGGAAAGATCCCCTGGAGGAGGAAATGGCAACGCCCACTCCAGTATTCTTGCCTGGGAAATCCCATGCGCAGAGGAGCCTGGTGGGTTATAGTCCATGGGGTCACAACGAGTCAGGCACAATTGGACGCGCTAGCACCTCTACCATCTCATCGCGTAAACAGCTCCTTGCGGGATACCGCTTTCAGCAGAAAGCCTCTGTCCTTGCTACTTTAGCAAGACTATATGGTACCTAACCTTTAACCAGGCACTCAGGCCTAAGCACACCTTTCAGATCTTTTAATCACGCAACCCCTTGCCTAACTTGTCAGTTCTTCTATGGCAAAGAAGTAAGAATCTGAGAATAAATAATTAACAGAACAGATGACCAGATTTCTTTCCTAGATTCCCCTTTAGTAATTCTGTAAACAAACTGTGTGAACAAGATAAGGACTAGAGGAAGATTATAAGAAGTCCTGGAGCCTGCATGCAATCACTCTGACTCCATCTCAAGGATTAACTGAGATTACCTCTCTCCTTTCCCCAGTAGTTCAGCTGGTAGAGAATTTGCCTGCAATGAAGGAGACCCCAGTTTGATTCCTGGGTCGGGAAGATCTGCTGGAGAAGGGAACGGCTATACCCTCCAGTATTCTGGCCTGGAGAATTCCATGGACTGTATAGTCCATGGGGTCACAAAGAGTCGGACCCAACTGAGAGACTTTCACTTTTCCTTTAAAATTTTCATGATTGAGCAGAATCTCCAGAAGTAGTTTTTTGGGGGACATTGAGTTTACCATTTTCCCAGATTGCTGGCACTCTGATTAAAAGACAACTTTCCTTTCTATCAGTGTTTGTAAATTTGATTCTGTAAGTAGTAAGCCGTGGGCCTTGATTCAACAATTCTGCAATCCCCCTTCTCTATCTCTCACCCTCACCTTGACATTCCCCCCAACCCAAGATTTTACTCTTTTGTTGTAACTCAGTTCAGTGTACTATGTCCCTTCTGCAGCTACAAATGAGAACAAGGAATGCAGCTCTCTTGTGTGTTGGGGGTCTGCATATGGTAGACATGAATGCATATTTCTTTTTAAAAAATATTCATTCATTTGACTGCATTGCATCTTAGTTGCAGCATGCAGGATCTTTAATTGCAGCATGGTAACTTTTCGTTGTGACATGTGGGATCTAGTTCCCTGCCCAGGCATCAAACCCCGGAAGCTAGGGCAGTGAGTTTAGGACCAAGGGGGTGGGTGAGGGGACATGGAGGAGGGGGAGGCGCCATGGGGATGGGTGAGGAAGCTTCTGGGAGTCTACTCTAGGATCAGAGGTATGAGGACTGCCAGACTGGACTTCAGCTCGCAGCCTGACAAGGGCCTCCTTGTTCTGTCTCCAGCTCAGTCTCCTAGATCCTCCACATTCAAGAGCCTTCTGTGTGCAAGCTGGAATTCCCTTCTTCATGGCCTGGGTCATATACTCCAGTTCAACTCAATTGTCCTGGACACTGGGAAATTCCCTCTGCCTCCACTGGGAGGAGGTCCTCCTTCCTCCAAACCTGGGGAGTGATGCTTTATTACTTTGAGCATCTCATCAAAGCATCTTGAGAAAGATCCTTACCCCCCTGCACTACAGACACCTGACTTCCTATCTTACTTCCTATTAAGGGCTGAAATATCTTACTTCCTGTTACGGGCTGAATTGTGTACCCCAAATTCTTATGTTGAGTCCTAACCTCCAGCACCTCAGAACGTGACTTTGTTTTGGCTGCACAGTCCAGCAAGCGGGCTATTGGCTCTCTACCCAGGGACTGAACCCATGCCCCCTGCAGTGGAAGCCTGGAGTCTTAACCACTGGACAACCCCCAGAATGTGACTTTATTTGGAGTAGAGCTTTTAAAGAGATAATTGAGTTAAAATAAGGCCACTAGGTTGGGTCCTAATTCAGTATGACTGGTGCCCTTACAAGAAGGGGAAATTTGGACACAAACACACAGAGGGAAGATAAATGTGAGGACACAGGGAGAAAATGGCTGTTTATAAGCCAAGGTGAGAAGCCTTAGACTTCTGTGCTCCGGACCCGTGAGATGATAAATTCCTGTTGTCTAAGCCACGTTGCTTGTGATATTTGTTATGGCAGCTGGAACTCACTGATATACTTCCTCCCAAATCTATGCACTCCCACAGCAGGAGCGGTGTCTCCAAGAGAAGACACCCTTCTCTCTCCCCAGCTGGACTCCTTCAGTGTCCCCACCCCTGCCCTCCTCCTGCTTTAATGGCCCTGCCAGTTCCTATTTCCTTGTCAGAGGAATTAGATGACAGACCTCAAGTGAAGAGGTGAGTGCTGAGGATCAGGAGGAGTAATAGGGCCCCAAGACAGAATCAGGATGAGTCTTTCATTTGCTTTTATTTGGTTTCTCAAGTTTGGATTGTGGGGGGTCGCAGCTGGTGGAAAGGAAAGCCAAGAAGGGACCACTGAGAGATGATGGGGCTGGGGGAGGGGAGGGGTGGAAGGTTCCAGTAAGGAGGCTGGAGCCTGAGAGCAGGAGCTGAGGGACTTGGAGGATCACCACATGGCTTGCCTTGGGGAACCAAGTAGGAACAGCAGCAGGGGCCAGGTCTGTGGAGGCACAAAGGCTGTGCCTGGCACGGATGAGGCAGCAGCCTGCAGAGACTGGTGTGGAAACTGGGTCTGTGGAGGAGTGGACGTGGGCTCAGGGAGCGGTGTAAGAGCAGACATGGGCTCAGGGTGGGGTGTGAGTCTCTGGATCTCATCGATCCAGTTGGTGAAGTAGGTGACGTTGGTGAAGATGCTGGGGTAGATGGGGTGTCGGCAGTCAAAACCCCAGCTGGCCAGCCCCATCAGAACCCAGGAACTGGTGAAGTCACAGACCAGGGGGCCCCCGGAATCGCCCTAGGAAAGAAACGGGAGTTCAGGTGGGTGCGTCAGTTCTGAGAAGACCAGGTAGCAGGGTGGGGCTTATAAGTCTCTGCCCTCCAGCCTCATTCTGTGAAATTCCAAACACCAACTTCCCACTGCAGATTAGCCCAATCAAAGCACTGGAATCATGCTTCAGGAAGTCCTGACTGACCTTCAGAACAATCACAGATCTAAATCCATCAATATATGGATCCTATGCCGAGGGAGGGTGTGGCGGCCCAGGACAGCACTGTCCAAGGCCAAGAAGGGACAGACAGCTGCAGAGTTTGAGCTCAAGAGGGAAGGTCTGAGAGTGGAACCTAGGCAGCTGAAGCTGCTGCAGACCTGGCTCTTGCAAACTCTGAGCTGCAGCAGCACATCTCCACCCGGGTCCTCCTCCTTTTTCATTCATTTAGTCAGTCCTTTACTTTTCTCTCAAAGTCTTGGTTGAGCATCTTCAGAAAGTGCCTATACCCAGGCCTGGTGGAGGCAGCCTGTATTGGTCAGGGAGCAACTGAGGGTCCTCTGAAGGCTGCTAGGAGTTACTGGAGTCCTGAAATGCTGTCAGGGCAGGTCCACCTGGGTGGAAATCCTCTCACTTCACCACCCAAAGGGAAGGTGTCATCCTTGGAGGCAGGGTGAGAGGAGCAGGCTAGCTGTGCTTGCTGCCTTCCATATGCTTGTCCAACATGCACGTCCAGCATCCAGGGCAGCCTCCACCCTCAGGCATAGGGGTGAAATGTCAAGGTTCCTCTCTCATGGAGTTATTGTAAATAAGGCAACCAGCCTGCCACTGTCGGATGTGACATGTGGAAACAACACATAGAAGGGACAGGACAGGAAGGGAAGGACATTTCATAGGGTGGAAACCTGAGATTCCAATTAGGACAACCCAACTTTCTGATGCTGGAGCAGAGGGAGCAGTGAGTGCAGACAAGGAGAGCAGGGATGGCCAGGTGGGAAGGAGGAAGAGCAATGACATGTGGGAAGCAAGGTGGGTAGACGGGACTCAGGTTCCCAGGGCCTTATGGTGGGGGTTGCAGTTGACTCCCATGGAGAACTGTCCGGGTCATGTCTAGTGCCTGGATCATTCTGGTGTGGTCTGGTGTTGTGTGGAGAAGGAACCTGTTTGGAGGCAGCTATAGGAGAGAAAGTGAGAGCTTATGGGTTGGGAGGGGCCAGGGTGGTAAGAAACAGTCGGATTTGGGACAATATGTTGAAGGAGGCAACAGGAACTGTCAAAGGTGAGCCTATCTCAGGGAGGCTGTGCAGAGGGGAGGACCAGGCTAAGCATGGAGCCCTGGGGTCTCCAGCATTTAGAGGTGGGAGATGAAGGGATCATGTGCAGAGTGGAGTAGCTGGCTGGTCCTGGTGCCCAGGAAATGGCAGTGAGACTTGCTCAAGTGCTGACTGAGAGGAGGACTTGGGGCCACGGGTATCTCTGACAAGACAGGTTCCTGGGGACGTTGGCCATGCGGCTCTGGTGGTACTGGGGACACTCCTGGGTAGAGTGAGTTAGATTCAGGGATGTTAGGAGGAGTCTTTGGGGGAAAGGAGGCAGAGAAACTAGGCAGTAGCAGGAGGGAGGTTGACATTGCATGTTTATATGAGAGCTGTGAAAGCAGAGATAAGACATGGAGCAAGGGAGCCTCTGGACACCCAGAGCTCCAGGAGGGACTGGCTACAATGCGCCAGGAGGCTCAGGAGAGATGGAAGATGCCTGTGGGACTGGGAAGATGAAAGGCATCTAGTTCAACTGAATGCTTTGAAGTTCTCAGTGAAATAGGAAGCAAGCTCTCCAGATGAGAGGGAGGCTTGACTTGAAAGAAAGAGAAGGGTGCATGGTGTGGCTAGCCAAAAGTAACCCTCATAGACGGCCATCCTCATCACTAGAACCTGGGGTTATGTTACCTTATGTGGCAAAAGGGACTCTGCAGCTGTGATGGAGTTGAGGATAAGGAAACAGGAACATTATCCTGGATTATCTGGTTGGACCCAACATAAACACAAAGGTAGTCATGAGGAAAGAGGGAAGCAGGAGGTCAGAGTCAGAGGAGGAGATGTGATGACAGGAGCAGAGGGAGGAGCAATGTGATTTGGTGACATAGGAAGGGGACATGAGCCAAAGAATGCTGGGGACCTCTAAAAAGATAGAAAAAGCAAGAAAACATTTTCTCCTAGAGCCTCCAGAAGGAAGTAGCCAGGCCAACACCTTGATTTTAGACTCTGATGTCCAGAAATGTAAGGTAATATATTTCTATTGTCTGAGCCAGCAATTTAAGGTGATGTCACCAGGCACCAAGAAAGTCATACCAGGGGCTACTTGGACATTGGGAATGTGCCATCATCACCTCAGCTCTTCCCTTCTGGGGTCCCCACCTGGGATGCTCTTGGCCCTCCCCACAGCATACCCACCCTGAGCTGTTCAAGGCCAGGGGAAGGCCTGGTCCCTGTCTACCACAGGCCTCCAGGATTCGGGCAGATAAGCCTCGTGGTTGCTGATATCATGGTAGAATCTGGGGCAGTCTGAGGGAGATGGGAAGGGCTCTAACAGCCTCCTGCCCCCTGGGGAGCTCTCAGAAGGCAGAGGAAGCCCCAACACTAGTGTATCCCATGGAAAGTGAGCTGTGGTTTGCACTACTGAAGAGATAGAGCAAACCAAGACAGTGTGTGTGTGTGTGTGTGTGTGTGTGTGTGTGTGTGTGTGTGTGTGTGTGTGTTGTGTATTGTGTGTATATGTGTTGGATGGGGCCAGGGCAGTGAATTCTACCCTGGGTGGGAGGACAGGTCTAAGACAGGCCCAGAATAGGTACAATTTTGGTAGAAGGAGATAGACCAGGCCAGGAGACTGAAAGCCAAGACTTGCTAAGTACCTACTGAATATCAGGCACAGTGTTAAACTTTCTATAGGGACCTCATTAAGAGGAGGCTGTTAGCAACCCCATTTCATGGGTGAGAAAACTTAGCTAAGGTCACAATCTCAGTAAATGCCAGACTGAACACTGAAACCAGGGCTCTCCTGCCCCCGAGTCTGAGCACTGAATGCCTCTGTGGTCTGTCTATCCTCAGACCTATTCCTGGGTCCCTGTGCAGGGGGAGGGGTACTTCCAGGGAGAGAAGAGGGGCCTGGGTTTCAGGGTGGGGGCTGGAGCAGGCAATGTGGCAGAAGATGAGTCTAGATGGTGTGTCTCAGGTAGGCTGTGGTGACTGAAAGGGTAAGAGAGGGAGGAGGGGGGTCATCTAATGCCTTGGCTCTTGGGGGTCCATCTCAGTGCTGTCCTCAGCCTGGGAAGAAATGAGAGGAGGAGTGGGCTCAAGGGGCACTAAGGATGTCCAGCAGGCAAGGAGACAAAGGGTTCCAGCCCTGAGCTCCGTGGGCATGACCTCTGCAGGCTGGGCGGGAGGTCTACCTTCACGTGCAGCTGACTCTGTGAGAAGGCCAGGCCAGGCCAGGCCAGACAGCCAGACAGTTCATACCACTGGTTGGGGACTGGGAGCCAAGAAACCTGGGTCTGCCTCCTACCAAGCTTCTCCCCTCTGGCTCAGCAGCTCACTGGGCTGCCATGAAAACAGCTGTCTGTGAGGGCTTCCTGTGGGCCGGGCACATCTCATCCCTCCTGTGTGCATTTTCTGGTGTGCCAAAGCGTATCACCACAGACTGGGTAACTCTGAAGACAACAGAAATTGATCTTCTCACAGTTCTGGAAGTCAGAAGTCTGAAACCAGCTATCTGTGTCTCTCCCTCTTTCTATAAGAAAACAAGTCGTTAGATTTAGAGCCCACTCTAAATTCAGCAAGGTCTCATCTTGAGATTCTTAACAATCGTATCTGCAAAGACCTATTTCCAAATAAGGTCATGTTCTGAGATTTAGAGGACACACATTTAGGAGACACTATCCAACTCACTACACCATGCTTGCAACAATCCCACGACAGAGGCCTCAAGACCCTACACTATGAATGAGGACACAGGCTCACAAGGTGAAAAGACCACCTGAGGTGACATGGTAGCCCAGTGTCTCTAGCTCCAGAACCCTAACACTTCCCCTCCATGCCATGACACCATCTATGGAAGAATCAGCACATGATGCCAGCTTGGGAGCCTGGGCCCTGAGGGGGATGTGGTGGAGGTCAGGTTAGGTTTGGAGTCAGAACACAGGGACCCAAGTTGTGGTGCCTTATTTTAGGGTAGCCACTTTCCCTTCTCCAGGCTCGTTTTCTCACCTATAAAAAGGCACCACACAGAGTGGTAAAAAAGCTTCACAATCAAATATCCAACAGTGGGACTTCCTTGGTGGTCCTGTGGTTATGAATCTGCCTTCCAGTGCAGAGGATGCGGGCTCAATCCCTGGTCAGAGAACGAAGATCCCACATGCCACGAGGCAACTAAGTCCACACGCTGCAAGTGCTGAGGCCATGCACTCTGAAGCTCGCATGCGACAACTAGAGAGAGGACCACACGCTGCCATGAAGAGCCTCCCTGTCACAACTAACACCAGCCAACACAGCCAAAACAAAATAAACAAATGAAGCAAAACCCCAGACCCCGAAAAACAAATATCCAGCAGTAGACTGATATCTGGAATATGTAAAAAAACACAAAGAGCCCCTAAAGGAAGAGACAGACAAACCAACAGAAAAATGAGAGGGGGGACAAATCCTGGAAGGAAACATTATAGAAAAATATGTCCAAAGATAATAAATATGTGAAAGTACATTTAATTAGCCACTGGAAAAGTGCAAACTACAATCAGTAATTAAAACGAGAAAAGATGGAAAGTGCTAAGTACTGGTGAGAATATGAACTCTCATCCACTGCTTGAATGAATGGAAATGGTGAACCGCTTGGGAGATGTTTGGTAACATCTGCCAAAGTTTAATATACACATGTCTTTTAATCCAACAATTCTACTCAAGGGTTTCTGTGAAATAGAAGATAAAACATTTGGGAGTGAAATGAAATGAAAAATTTGGAAAGCACTAAACTATGAACTAAAGTGTAAGTGATCATAGGATTCAATGCACAAAGGAGAGTGCTAATAGTAAGGAGACTGAACACACTACAACTACAGGTAACAGTATGGACGAATCTCGGAAATACGATGTTAAGACAAGAAAGATTGACAACTGGAAACTGATCTAATTTAAGGTATTAAAGGTGAAGATGGTAGTTTCTGTTGGGTGTTGGTGAAAGAAAGGAGGTGTGAGTGGGGCTTCTGGGGTATTGATCACATGTTGCCTCACTATGTGAAAATTCATCCAACTTATGAAAAGAGCATGGATATATTCTTTTGTATGTATGTTACACTTCAATAAAAATTTTAATTTATCCCTCAAGAATAGATGCTGTATATGCCTTCATGTGGAAGGGGCTTAGGAAGGGGGTGGCCTGGAGGGCACTGCCAAGGGATGGAGCCCAGGAAGACGCATAGAGGAGGAAATGGGAAGGCCCAGGGGCTCCAGAAAGAGAGCAGAGGCAACACAGCTCCTCCCCCAGAGAAACTGAGGCCCTGAAATCAGCAGGGGAAAACAGAAAGGGCCTTACTCACTTGGCAGATGGACTTTCCTGTGGAGAAGTCCCCAGCACACAGCATGTCCTCGTGCACAGAGAAGTTTTTGCCTTTCGCAAGTCCGTATAACATATTACAGAACTTGTTCTCAATGAAGCTCACCTTACCCTCCTGGAGATGGAAGGGCTCGAGCAGAGGTGCTGCGAGGATAAGAAGGAAATCAGGGAAGGATGCTGTAGCCTATAGCTACAGAGCTCTGCCTTACCAGTCAGCACTGCCTCTCAACAGGAGGTTTTCTCTGCACAGCTGAGCATGCATCCTTGTTTCAGTCTTCTACTTATGCCTAATAAGCCCTCCCCTGTTTCTCAAACTTTTCCAAACTCATCCTATTCCCTCCACCTCTTTCATAGCCACAAACTACACTCCTCCTGTTCCACAAAGGAAAAAGGCAAATCCCTCCAACACCTGCCACTCACTGGTGGTTAGCAACCATTCATCAACCTATCTCCCCTTTCACAAACCACCCCATCCACTCACACCTTTTGTCTATCAGTAACCTTGCTTTCCATCCATTTGTTCCTCCATCCATCAACCTATCTTCCCTCATGTCCCATTCACCCACTCATCCTCCCATCCATTTGCCTATACACTTATCTTTTGATACATCTCTCCATTCTCCCCTCCATCAGTAGACCACTCACTGCACATCTCTGCCCACCATCCTTTCACCCACCTGCCCAACCATCTTCCCTTCCACCCACTCATCCTCCCACCTTCTCCCATCCATCCTCTCATCCAATCACTCATTTATTCATTCAATTACTCATTTATTCCTCTATCCTTGTGCTAAGTATCTTTTAACTAATGATACAGGGGAACATTTTAGTTGGGGCAGACAGGGTAAATGAAGTAAATAAGTAGCATTACTTTAGATCCAATAAGTGGTATAAAGGAAATAAAACAGGAAGATGTGCCATTAGGGGTTGCCTGTTTTAGCTCACATGATCAAGTAAAATTCCTCAGAGGAGTAGCTGAGTTGCATATGGGAAGAAACAAGTCATGAGAAGGTTAGTCGGGAAAGCGAATGAGTCCAGGGAGACAGCCAAGGTGCAGGCCTGAGGTGGGAATGGCCTTGGCACAGTCAAGGCAGGGAGGAGGCCTGCTGGCTGGGGTGGTATGGGTGAGGGATGTAGTAGGAGATGAGAGAGAGGAGTGGGGCCTGAGAGCCAAGGCAGGGAGTTTTGACCTTATTTTAAGTAGAAATGAGAAGGCACTGGGGGTAATGAGGAGGGAACTGGCATGACCCCTGCTTTAAAGCAAACACTCAGACAGCTATATGGAGAGTAACATAGAGCACACAAGGTAGGAGCTGAGATCAGTCTGGAGGTCCAGGGAAGAAGGACCAGGGGGCAGCAGTGGGATACCTACCAGGTGCCAGGCCCTGCCAGGGGCATGGCCTGGGAAATTAAAACAAGACGGTCCCTGTCCTCAAGGAGGAGCCAGTCTGTGTGTGTGCGTGCCTGTGTGTGTGTGAACTCTGGTATACATTTGTTGTGTGTGTATGTGTATGCGTGTGAAGTTTGGTATATGTGTGTTACGTGTGTGTGGTGTGAGAATTCTGGGGACCTAGTTGTTCGTCCTATGATTATCGAGTGTTAACTGACACACTAATAGGCAAGGACCAGGGATGCTGGGACAACCCACCCAATGAAGCAGCGTCTATTCAAAATGCCTGTAGCACCTCTGTAGAGAAAGACCATACCAAATTATGACCCTACAAATAATTTCAAATAAATATTCTTTCCCTCCCTAATTTGGCGTCATAAGCATTTCACCACCTCATAAACACTCCTTTCTTTAGTGAAGACTTGCTCATAAGTTTTGGTTTACTTTTCTCCTCTTTCAATCTTAAAAAATACAATTTTTTTCCTGATACTCAGTTTGCCTAATAAGCCTACAAATTAGATAGATGACCTGAGCTGGGAGAAAACCAAAGTGAGGTCTGGAGAGTGAAACCTAAAGTTGTAATCATTCTAAATTGATCAGGCAGACTCAAAGGTCTGAGGTCATATTTGAGTTTTCTTTCCACTTTTCCCAAGTGCCTCCTGTGGCACTGGGAAATTAGAGAGTTTGTCAGTGACCTGGAAGGAGTTGGGCCCAGCCATGACCTTTGAGTTGGATCAAGTCATCTCAGATCTATGGTTGATTTAAACCTTGGAATCAAGAACCAGAAAGAGTTTAAGATCTCAGATTCTTGATTCCTAAATCAAAGATTCCCAGACTTCAGAGCTTTACACTTAGGGAACACCAAAGCTTTAGAATCACACACTTTCAGAACTAGAACTAGAATGGTCCAGCCCTCTGGAAATGAAGCATAGTGGGCCAAGGGGACCTTTGCCTGGGGACCCCTCAGGTGGAGACACACCTCCCTCCTTTGCTCTTCTGTCCTTCTCCCCTTACTCCTCCTCCCCATTCTCATCCCTCCCCCAACTTCCCCCTTTTCCTCACTTTCCTCATTGAGCATCCCCCAGCCAGTTATCCAGCAGGAGGAGTTACTGGGGATCTTCATGCCAGGGACTGGAAGGCAGGCAGGGGTGATGTAGGGGGTGAAGTTCACAGGAGATAGCAGCTGCAACATGGCAATATCACTCCCGAAGGGATGTAACTTCTCGAAGTCTGGGTGTGTGATAATCCGGCTCACGGATACCTCCCGGGTCTGAGGGGTGTGCTGATACAGCTGGGTGCTTCCTAACAGAACCCGGTAATTCCCCGGGGCTTTGGAGATCCTGGAGAAGAAAAGGAGCTCTGCCACCATCATCTCCTAGTAGGGACTAGCTCTTTTCCTGCATCCTCATCTAACTGCCACAGCCCTCTGGACCCCTCCCCACCCCACATGACACCAGACAGCCTTTGTCTCCCCATTTCTAATGTTCAGGAGCCCTTCTTTCTTGAGGCTAATTGATACCCTACTTACAGTTTCAGACATATGGCTGGCTTCTCCATCACACACTAGAATTGCAGAAGCACTGCCTTGTTCTGGAAAGGTCCTCGGTGGGGTCATCAAATGAAGGCCTTTTGATTGTATACAGCAGGCATTCTGGCTCAGTCCCAGCTCTAACTTTACCCTTGGCGAGACTCCATACAACCCACCTTCTGGCCCCATACTCTTGCTAACCATCCCCTTTCTTTAAACTTATCCATGCTCAAGGCCTGCTTCTCCACTTAGTTCCAAGGACTAAAGATTTGTTAAACAAATAAGCAAATGGGTACAGGAAATGGAATCTTGCCTTGTTCCCCCACCACAGGTGCTGAAACTTCCCACCTCCCTGACCGTCTTCATGGCTCATCTACTTGGAGACCCTCTCTCATGTTCCCCTCACCCAATCCTTCCCCTCCAGCAAGCCCTCCCTCTCCACAGCCCTTCTCCTGAACCCCCCACCCCATTTGCTCTGCCCTTCTCATCCATGCCGGGCTTTCTCTTCTGACAGGATGGAGACATGGTGAGGTGGGATTTGCCACCCCCGATGTCACAGAGGGGCTTGCATGGAGCATGGCACAGAATGGGTGCCAACAGACTCTGAGCTCTCAAAGCTCCAGTGCCCACACATGCACTGTGATGCCTGAACTCCCTGGTGACCCCTCCTCATCTGTTCTGAAGCCTGGCACTGAGCCAGCCCCACATGGCTAGGTGAATTAGACTCCTGAGTGGCCTTGTCACTCTCCCAGGGAGCCCACCTCCCCCTTATGCAGTCTGGCACCATGGCTCCCTGCATGCACGCCAGTGACCATGACTCCTCCTGGGCACACAGTTTCGCAGGACTAATAAGAAGAATCGCCCAGCTGCTGGTCACACATGTGGTCCCAGGCCCCTGCCAAGAGTCTGACATGTGGAAATAAGGGGGCACTGAGAAGAAGCTGTGATCTGAGATGGGTCCACACCACATGGCAGTGAGGATGGACACTGTCAGTCTCCCGAGGCACACCTGTGTTGGGGAACAGATGGGGCCAAGGGCGGGAGCACGAGGAGGATCTGGGCAGGTGAGCGGGGAGGACAGTCCAGGTGGAGGGTATGCAGGCCAAGGGCAGGAATGACACACCTCCGAAGGCCATACAGTGCCCAGAGGAAAGCCCAGAGGAGTTAATGTGGGACACCCATCATTCCTTTTCTCGTCTCCCCCTCCCCTGCCAGAGCCTGTGCTGGCAGCCTAGGAAGGACACTCACTTGAGGAAGCAGTGGGCGGCAGTAAGGAGCCAGGTGGAGTTAATGAGGACAGCTCCACAGACGTGCACGCCCTGGGCCCGCAGGCTGGCCTGCCACGGCCACTGGCCAGCCTCCACGTCCCGGCCACCGGAGATCCTCCCCATCACCTTGGATTTCCCACATGCTGTGGAAACTCCCCTGCCACCTACAATAGAGACACTGTTGGTGCCCCAAATGTCACACCCAGGAAGGCCTCCCCGCTTCACAGATGGGAAAACCAAGGACAGCCGTCCAGTGGCCTAGCCAAAAGGCCAGGACTCTGCCTTCACTGGCTGCCACTGAGAACTAGAGAGCAGAGCACAGCAGAGAAATCCCTGTGGGGATGAGGACCCAGGGGTCTGGTGCGGTGGGGCAAGGAGGGACCAGCCCACAGGAGCATCTCTAGGCAGATGGACATCCTTGAGCAAGGCTGCCAAGGGCTGCACACATCACAGACCTTATTTCTGTCAACTAGCTACCTCAACGCCTTGTCTTGTAGATCAAAGAACTAAAGGTCTCAGAAGTTGCCAACATTACTTTCTCAAGATCACAGCTTCTAAGGGCCTGTGCTCCCTCCACTTTATCCCCTATCTTAGGGAGGGAGATTTGCAGGCAGAAGTGTGGTGCTGTGTGATCTGGGGCAATTCACACCCCTCTCTGACTCTGTAGGAGTCTCCATTTCTAAAAGAAGGAGTGGGCTAATGAGGGCATCCCTAGTTCTAGGACTCATACCTGGGAGGACAGAAGTGTGCCCAGGCCCTCTGAGACCAGGCATCCTCGTCTCCCAGGGCCTTAGTGAGGGGAGTGAGACTCCTGGTCCCTGGACTCAGGCCCATTCACTCAGTAGTCCTAGTGCTTCCTCCACCCAGCCTCCAACCTCAGGGCCAGACCCTGTTAGTCCCCACTCCCACAGACCCACACAGGGCCGGGGGCTTTTCCCACACAGAGGCCTCACAGTGGAGGGCCTGACCCACCTGTGTTGAGGGGATCTCTGGGCTGCCTGGTTGGAGGGAAGGGCAGAGAAACGATGAGACTTATTGGCTCAGGACACCCAGGCCCTGGTCACAGCTGGCTGCCCTCAGGCCCTGCAGCCTACGGGATCTCAGCCCGAATGGAGGCCCCAACGCACCTGTAGCTCTCGGGGCCAACGGCTGTGCTCGCCAAGTCGGAGCGCCGCCCCCCAGCTCTCCCCCATCGCCTGCAGTCGGGCTGGGGGCGGCTGTGGCTGGGGAGCCTAGCAGCTCCAGGGTGGCCATGTTCAGCAGCAGCAGCCAGAGAAGAGCCGCGGGCTGGCCTAGGCCTTGGGGGATCCCCGCCTCCCCGCCCATTGCCAGGGTTACTGACCCCGCCTGACCCTACCCTGCTCTGGCCCCGCCCCAGACCAATGCTAAGCCCTGATCTTCTTAATAACTTTATAAACAACTCTACTTTAACATAATTTTTAAACCACGAAATTCATTTATACAAAGGACAGGTCAATGATTTTCAGTAAATGTTTAAAAAATTTATTGATTTATACTTAAATAAACCTTTTATTTTAGAATAGTTTTAGATGTATGGAAAAACTGCAATGATAATACAAAGAGTTCCAATATTCCCCCTCACTCTGTTCCCCTAATGATAAGATCTTTGTAGTACTCTGGCACATTTGTCACAACTAGTGAGCCAATATTGATACATTAATATTAAACTAAGACCATTCTTTTTTTTTTTTTTTCAATCTTTTAAGTTTAAAGTGCCTAGCATAGTGATTTGGAGAAGGAAATGGCAACTCACTCCGGTATTCTTGCCTGGAGAATCCCAGGGACAGAGGAGCCTGGTGGGCTGCTGTCTATGGGTGGCATAGAGTCGGACACAACTGAAGCAACTTAGCAGCAGCAGCAGCATAGTGATTTGCCTTACATGCATCATCGAAATGGTCATCCCGATAAAGTTAGTGAACCCACATAGGTACAAAATTAAAGAAATAGGAAAAAAAATGTGTTTCCCAGTGATGAGAACTTAGGATTTACTCTAACCAGTTTCCTGTATAATATAGAGCAGTGTTAATTATATTTACCATGTTGTGTATTACATTCCTAGTACTTATCTTATAACTGGAAGTTTGTTTCTTTGACTATAGCTATCTAATTCCTACCTCCCCATTCCTGGCTTCTCGTAACTACAAATTTGATATCTCTTTTCCTGTGAATTTGTTTGTTTTTGAAGTATAATTGACCTACAATGCTGTTAGTTGCCATTACACAACATAGTGATTGGGTATTTCTACACATTTCAAAATAATAGGTATAGTTATGATATGTCACCATATTCCCCACAGCGTACATTTCTTACCCATTTCATACTCATTTATTTGGCAATTGGAACTTCAAAAACATACATTTATTTATTTATTCTTTTTGGCTGTGCTAGGTCTTTGTTGCTCCGCAAGGGATTTGTCTAGTTGTGGAGAGCAGGGGGTACTCTTTGTTGTGGTGGGCAGGCTTCTCATTGTGGTGGCTTCTCTTGTGGAGCACATTTTCTAGGCCATGGAAGCTTCAGTAATTGAGGTGCACTGTCTTAGTTGCCCTATAGCATGTGTTATCTTCCTGGACCAGGGATCGAACACACGTTATGTCTGCCGCATTAGCAGGTAGATTCTTAATCACTGGACCACCACGAAACTCTGGGAACTGGAACTTTGTGTCTCTTAATCTCCCTCAGCTTTTGCTTTCTTCCTCCCACCCCTCTCTTCTGGTAGCCACGTGTTTGTGTTTATAACTCTGTTTGTGCTTTGTAATGTTTGTTCATTTATCTTTTAGATTCCAGGAAAAGTGGAATCATACAGTACTTGTCTTTGTCTGACTTATATCACTTAGCATAACAGTTTCTGGGCTTTCCAGGTGACACTAGTGGTAAAGAACCCACCTGCTGATGCAGGAGACATAAAAGAAGCAAGTTCTAACTCTGGGTAGGGACAATCCCCTAGAGGAGGGCATGGCAATTCACCCCCAACTGCCCCAGCCCAGTATTCTTGCCTTGAGAATCCCATGGACAGAGGAGGCTCGTGTGCTTCAGCACTCAGCTTTCTTTATAGTCCAACTCTCAAATCCATACATGACTCCTGGAAAAAGCATTGCTTTGACTCGACGGACCTTTGTTGATAAAGCAATGTGTCTGCTTTTTAATGCGCTGTATAGGTTGATCATAGCTTTCCTTCCAAGGAGCAAGCTCTTTTAATTTCATGGCTACATTCACCATCTGCACTGATTTTGGAGCCCCAAACAAATAAAGTCTCTTACTGTTTCCACTGTTTCCCCATCTATTTGCCATGAAGTAATGGGACCGGATGCCATGATTTTAGTTTTCTGAATGTTGAGTTTTAGCCAGCTCTTTCACTCTCCTCTTTCACTTTCTTCAAGAGGCTCTTTAGTTCTTCTTCACTTTCTGCCATAACGGTGGTGTCAGTCTGCATATCTGAGATAACTGATATTTCTCTCGGCAATCTTGATTCCAGCTTGTGCTTCATCCAGCCTGGCATTTCGCATGATGTACTTTGCATATAAGTTAAATAAGCAATATGTGTGAATGGACCCTCATCATTCTAAATCATTGCATTGTTCCTATCAGGTGGGTCAAAGAATTCCCATTAATGTTGGGGATTCTCAGCAGAAATCATGTATATGGATAGAGGGATGTCTACACCTTAGGCTGGTGGGCACTCCTTCAGCATTTGTGTGGTCCTAGCATTTGGGCCCCTGGAAGGGTGGGTCTGGTGGACAGATGGCATGCAGAGGAGAACCTTCAGAGAGGTGTGTTGTTGGTGTCGCAGGCAGCAGTCAAAAGTCATGGTGCTTCCTGGATAAGAGGTCAGATAACCAAGTGCTCTCTCAGGAAAAGGCCCTGAGAGTCTGTTGGACAGCTCCAGGTGTTGCTGGCTATTCTGTGGCACAGCTGATGGGCAAGGACAACTCCACATTGGGTCCAGGTGGTGAAAGTCTACAAAGTCTTGTGTCCCTGAACCCAGCTGCCCCAGGAGCCATGGGGACTATTGAGTATCAATCTGGTCAGCTATATCATTAGGTCTCAACCAACCAGTGTACGTGTGCTCAGTCATGTCTGACTCTTTGAGACCTCATGGACTGCAGCCTGCCAGGCTCCTCTGTCCATGGGATTTCCCAGGCAAGAATACTGGAGTGTGTTTCCATTTCCTCCTTCAGGGGGTCTTCCTCACCCAGGGATCGAACCCAGGGAGCCAGGGATCAATCTGCACTGCAGGTGGATTCTTTCCGGGAAGGCACTAGGAAAGGCTTTCAACTAGCCTAGCTCCGTGGAAACCTAACTTCTCAGGGATACACAGGACCTCTGGGGATCAGTGAACCAACAAGGATGAAGGTGGGTGTTTTGCAGAAAGTTTTCACTTTCGTCTCAGGTTCAAAGAATTTGTTAACAAAATAAGCCACTTGTTATACACAAATAAATAATACCAACATTTACTACAGAATTATCTAGCTTTCTTTCAATATACTAATGTTACAAGAAAAGAGAAACAGAAACAGCAGAGGATACATCACCAGACTGGGTTTTGATCAACATCCAGAATTAAACAGCACTGGAAAGTCCCATGACGTAGCATATCTGGAGTCCCAGTTGGGAAAAGTTCCCAGGCAATGCATCTGCTCTGAGTAAGACTTCAAATATTGCAGTTTGGGATTCCAGTTTATAATCCCAGGATGCAAACTGATACCATCATCAAACTGTGAGCAATTGCAGCTAGGTTTAATGTTAATGCTATTTGTTTGTCATGTAAAACTTGGAATATTGTTAGGCCTGGGGCTTGGTTGACCAGTGTCCCTCCGGGGGCTCAACAATTTCAAGACTTGTTTCCTGTCTTGTCTATGGTTCTGCAATGCTTGCACTGACAATAGGCAATCAGGGCACTCACAGTCAGGGCAGTGTCCAGGCAAGAAAGAAACAAGGTCAGAGGCCTGATCTACTTTGTCTCTGAAGCCTGAACAAGACTATATATTCAATTTCCCTAGTAGTGGGGAGGCTTTGTCCCTGAGAGAGAGCATTGAGGACTGAGAATTGGAGAGCCTGGGGAGTCCCACTCTGAGGAAATATGGCTCTGATGTTCCTAAATCCTTTAGACGTGTTCTTTGTTCTTTTGTGAAGGCTTAGGATTCTTCTAGCAGTGGGAAGCTCATCTCGGTTTCATGTTTCTCTGATAGGATGAAGTGACCCCCCCCCTTTTTTTTTAAAAAAACTATTCAACAGGAAGCTGCAACGCTATCAGATGGAGCCATGGGATCAGTGTGGACACCAGCTGAACCAACAGTCACCTTCTGCCTCCCATGGATTCACCCAAGAATTTCTGAATCATATTAACAGTGAGTCTTCTGGCCTTTTCTCCCTCATTGTGAATCCTCTTGCTAACAAAACATGCTATGAAAATTAAGAAAAGCAAACTTTTATAACTGGAGTCTGGAAAGAAGAGAAGAGAAAAGCAAAGGAGAAAAGGAAAGATATTCCTGTCTGAATGCAGAGTTCCAAAGAATAGCAAGGAGAGAGAAGAAAGCCTTCCTCAGTGATCAATCCAAAGAAATAGAGGAAAACAACAGAATGGGAAAGACTAGAGATTTCTTCAAGAAAATTAGAGATACCAAGGGAATATTTCATGCAAAGATGGGCTTGGTAAAGGACAGAAATGGTAGGGACCTCACAGAAGCAGAAGATATTAAGAAGAAGTGGCAAGAATACACAGAAGAACTGTTCAAAAAAAATCTTCACGACCCAGATAATCACGATGGTGTGATCACTTACCTAGAGCCAGACATCCTGGAATGTGAAGTCAAGTGGGCCTTAGAAAGCATCACTATGAACAAAGCTAGTGGAGGTGACGAAATTCCTGTTGAGCTATTTCAAATCCTGAAAAATGATGCTGTGAAAGTGCTGCACTCAATATGTTAGCAAATTTGGAAAACTCAGCAATGGCCACAGGACTGGAAAAGGTCAGCCTATATTCCTATCCCAAAGAAAGGCAATGCCAAAGAATGCTTGAACTACTGCATAATTGCACTCATCTCACACACCAGTAAAGTAATGCTCAAAATTCTCCAAGTCAGGCTTTAGCAATACGTGAACCATGAATTTCCAGATGTTCAAGCTGGTTTTAGAAAAGGCAGAAGAACCAGTGATCAAATTGCCAACATCAGCTGGATAATTGAAAAAGCAAGAGAGTTCCAGAAAAACATCTATTTCTGCTTTATTGACTATGCCAGAGCCTTTAACTGTGTGGATCACAACAAACTGTGGAAAAGTCTTAAAGAGATGGGAATACCAGACCATCTGACCTGCCTCTTGAGAAACCTGTATGCAGGGCAGGAAGCAACAGTTAGAATTGGACATGGAACAACAGACTGGTTCCAAATAGGAAAAGGAGTATGTCAGGGCTGTATATTGTCACCCTGCTTATTTAACTTATATGCAGAGTACATCATGAGAAATGCTGGGCTGGAAGAAGCACAAGCTGGAATCAAGATTGCTAGGAGAAATATCAATAACCTAAGATATGCAGATGACACCACCCTCATGGCAGAAAGTGAAGAGGAACTAAAAAGACTCTTGATGAAAGTGAAAGAGGAGAGTGAAAAAGTTGGCTTTAAAGCTCAACATTCAGAAAACTAAGATCATGGTATCTGGTCCCATCACTTCATGGCAAATAGATGGGGAAACAGTGAGAGACTTTATTTTTTTGGGCTCCCAAATCACTGCAGGTGGTGATTGCAGCCATGAAATTAAAAGACGCTTACTCCTTGGAAGGAAAGTTATGACCAATCTAGATAGCATATTGAAAGGTAGAGACATTACTTTGCCAATAAAGGTCCGTCTAGTCAAGGCTATGGTTTTTCCAGTAGTCATGTATGGATGTGAGAGTTGGACGGTGAAGAAAGCTGAGCACTGAAGAATTGATGCTTTTGAACTATGGTGTTGGAGAAGACTCTTGAGAGTCCCTTGGACTGCAAGGAGATCCAACCAGTGCACCCTGAAAGAGATCAGTCCTGGGTGTTCCTTGGAAGGACTGATGTCGAAGCTGAAACTCCAATATTTTGGCCACCTCATGCGAAAAGTTGACTCATTGGAAAAGACCCTAATGCTGGAAAGGACTGGGGGCAGAAGGAGAAGGGGATGACAGAGGATGAGATGGCTGGATGGCATCACTGACTCGATGGATATGGGTTTGGGTAGACTCTGGGAGTTGGTGATGGACAGGAAGGCCTGGTGTGCTGGGATTCACGGGGTCGCAAAGAGTCGGACACGACCGAGCAACTGAACTAAGCTGAACTGAAGGTCTATAGAGGGAGCTCTTAGGCTCTGTCATTCATCCTCAATTACTTCAATAGGAAGAGGGCATTTACAGATCCCAACAAGAAGAAATATACCTTGCATTCCCAAACAAGAAGTGCAGCCACATTACCACTCAAGGAGGAGGGAGAGAAGACTTCCCTTTGGCCAGCAACAAACCCAGCTAATAGAAAATTCTGCAGTTTAGCTAATGAGAAGCTATTGTCACCTGAATGTTTACTTTCCTCCACTGAAGTTACACTTGTTCCCATGCTGATGACTTATTTCCGTGTCCTGCCCTCCTTACCTGAAAAGCCTTTCATGATGTGTAACTCCTTGAAGTATATCCCTGTCTTTCAAATGAAATGCAGCCTGGTTTCATGAATCATTTACTAGAGTCAATTTATGTTAAATTCGAAGTAAATCTTCAAGTTTACTTAGTTAATTTTTTGTTTTTTTAATGTACTGGTGGCAGCGATGGGATCTCAGGGGAATTTCTGATGACATTTGGAGACAAGGAGAAACAACTGTGGTGCCCATACATCCTCTGAGTCCACTGTCTTTCTTGCCATTCGTGGAGGTTTTTAGTAAGCTCCTCTTGGTTTGAGCTCCATTCTCTTTGTATTTGTGCCCCTAGTCTAATTGGCTTTCCTTTCAGGGCAGGTTGGCTTGGCTGGCAGATCATTCTGTCTGAGACCAAACCCGTAGCCTATTAGATCAAATTTCCAGTGCACAGTAACATTTCTTGTTTGTTGCCAATCTATTTTTTGAGTGGAAACCCTAGCCCCTAATTTTATTTGCTAGATTCCAAGTTGGAAACTGCTGACAATGTAGTCTCTACTTCCCCATATGTTTGGAATCAGTATCAGCCCAGATTCTGTGCTCAGAACTGTTGGTGGCAGCTATAGTTCTCCGTTTTGACGGAATCAAGTTTGTAGTCCCCATTTCTAGGGATTTGCTGGTTCTATCCTTTTACCTAATACAAGGTTCTCTGAGAATTGGTGCTTGTGCACGCCAGGCCTTGTTTTAGCCAGGTCATAGTAGCATCTCTCGGGTAGTGCTGATATATTATGGCACAGGTTTGTTTGTCTTGTTTTGGGGTGACAAAGGCTAGCTAAGGAGATAGGAGCCTTACCCCACTGAGCATGCCACCTTCTGGCACACCTACTTATTTTATGTTTTATATGTAAGAGCTGTAGACCTTGAGGCTACAGATATTTAGAAAGATGGAAAAATTTTATTAATATTGATCTAGAATTATAGTAGTCATTGTGGGGAGTGTTCCAGTTAGACAAGATTGTTCGTTTAAGGAAAACCCTAGAGAGCATAGGATCCCAAACTGGACAAGGTGAATGAGCTGTCTACTTTAATTGATATGTTTAAACTTATAGAAGGTTTCAACATTCCAAAATAGCTTCATTTAAGGACTCAGTACAAAAAGCTAATTAATGCTTTGAAACATGTACATTACCATGTGTAAAATAGCTAGTGAGAAGTTGCTATATAACACAGGGAGTTCAACCTGGTGCTCTTTGACAACCTAGAGAAGTGGGATGAGTTGGGGAGGGCGGGAGGTTCAAGAGGGGGTGGATATATATATATACTCATGGCTGGTTCGCATTGTTAAACTGCACAAACCAACACAACATTGGAAAGCGTTTATCCTCCAATTAAAAATAAGTTTATTAAAAAATTAAAGACGCAAAATGTACCTAAAACAAAACACTATAAAGACTTAAATCCTACTGCCCTACCTTGTCTTTTTTCACCTGAGTATGGCAGTCCATTCCAGTGTTCTTTCTGGAGAACCCCAGGGACAGTGGAGCCTGGTGGGCTGCTGTCTAATGGGGTCACACAGAGTCGGACACGACTGAAGTGACTTAGCAGAAACAGCAGTGTTCATGTTTTACTAATTCTCTGTCTGAACTACTTTTCTAATCTAAAGAGTATATTTAACAATTATCATTTAAAATAACTGTACCTGAGGTTGTAGGTGAGCCCCCTCAGGTGTTCTTTACTCCTTGGTCAAAACTGAACTGAGAGCTCTAGTCAAAGAATTCTTTAAACCTCAGAAGGAGCCCCCAAAATTTTTTGAAGAGCTAAGAGTCATTGTCAGGGCCTTGGCCGCAAACTGCTAGATCTTTCTCAGCTTGTACACATGCTGGCAGGACCAGGGGAGGCCCCCAAACGGATGCAGCAAGCAAAACTGCAAAATCCTAGGATAATATTCAGGGATTGGGAAGAATTCTCTGGAGGAGGGCATGGCAACCCACTCCAGGATTCTTGCCTGAAGAATCCCAAGAGACAGAGGAGAACTGTACTATAAAGGTGGTGAGCTACAGTCCATGGGGGCAAAGAGTCGGACACGACTAAGCGACCTAAGCACACACAGCAACCTTAAAAAGCTTCCAAAATAACAACTGACTTTTATAAGTCATTTCTAAAATCTTCCCTGCTCACACTGATTGACCTGTTATTCGAGCATACAAACAAAAGAGGGAAGAATCTGTGGCCTTTTGACAGCTAGTTTGGAAGCTCTCTTTTTACAGCATTTGGGGTTCTATGTAATAAAAAGGACACTCAGCCAACTTTAGCTGCCCTCTTTGTAAACACATTATCTTCTGAAATTGCTGTTGTTCAGTCACTAAATCCTGTCTAATTCTTTGTGACTTCATGGACTGCAGCACACCAGGCCTCCCTGTCCTTCATTGTCTCCCTGAGTTTGCTTAAACTCATGTCCATTGAGTCAGTGATGCCATCCAACCATCTCATCCTCTGTTGCCCCTTCTCCTCTTTCCCTCAATCTTTTCTAGCATCATGGTCTTTTCCAATGAGTTGGCTCTTCAAATTGGGTGGTGAAAATATTGGAGCTTCAGCACCAATCCTTCCAATGAATATTCAGGGTTGATTTCTTTTAGGATTGACTGGTTTGATTTCTTTGCTGTCCAAGGGACTCTCAAGAGTCTTCTCCAGCACCACAGTTCAAAGCATTAATTCTTCAGCATTCAGCCTTCTTTATGGTCCAACCCTCACATCTATACATGACTACTGGAAGACATAAAGCTTTGACTATAAGCACCTTTGTCAGCAAAGTGATGTCTCTGCTTTGTAATACACTCTCTAGATTTGTCATAACTTTAATCCCAAGGAGCAAGCATCTTTTAATTTCATGACTTCAGTCACCTCACTGATCTTGGAGCCCATGAAATGAAATCTGAACCATCTTCACTTTTCCCCCATCTATCTGCCATGAAGTTATAGGACCAGATGACATGATCTTTGTTTTTGAATGTTGAGTTTTAAGCCAGCTTTTTCACTCTCCTCTTTCACTTTCATCAAGAGGTGCTTTAGTTCCTCCTCACTTTCTGCCAATCAAGTGGTGTCATCTGCATATCTGAGGTTATTGATATTTTCCAAGCAATCTTGATTCCAGCTTTGAGTCATCCAGCCTAACATTTCGTATGATGTACTCCGCATATAAGTTAAATAAACAAGGTGACAATATACAGCCTTGACGTACACCTTTCCCAGTTTGGAACCAGTCTGTTGTTTCATGTCCAGTTCTAATTCTTGCTTCTTATCCTGCATACAGGTTTCTCAGGAGGCTAGTAAGGTGGTTTGGTATTCCCATCTCCTTATAAATTTTCCTCAGTTTGTTGTGATCCACACAGTCAAAGGCTTTGGCATAGTCAATGAAGCAGAAGTAGATGTTTTTCTGGAACTCTCTTGCTTTTTCGATGATCCAACGGATGTTGGCAATTTGATCTCTGGTTCCTGTGCCTTTTCTAAATCCAGCTTGTACATCTGGAAGTTCTCAGCTCATGCACTACTGAAGCCTGGCTTGCAGGATTTTGAGCATATTTTGCTGGCGTGTGAGATGAGTGCAGTTGTGCAGTAGTTTGAACATTCTTTGGCATTGCCTTTCTTTGGGATTGGAATGAAAACTGACCTTTTCCAGTCCAATGGCCACTGCTAAGTTTTCCCAATTTGCTGGCATACTGAGTGCAGCACATTGACAGCATCATCTTTTAGGATTTTAAATTGCTTAGCTGAAAATCCATCACCTCCACCTACTTTCTTCATAGTAATGCATCCTACAGCCCAATTGACTTCATACTCCAAGATGTCTGAATCTAAGCGAGTGACCACACTATCGTGGTCATCTGGGTCACTAGGAGCTTTTGTGTACAGTTCTCCTCTGTTCATGGGGCTTCTCGAGGCAAGAATACCTTCCTCCAGGGGATCTTCCTAACCCAGGGATGGAACCCACATCTCTTATGTCTCCTGCATTGGCAGGCGGGTTCTTTACCACTAGTGCCACCTGATCGAAATAAATAGGCCATAAGAGCCCTCATATTAACCTTGCTTCTCTTAGAGGAAAGATTGTCATCATGCAGATAATCTGATTTAACAATGATAAATGCATGACAGATATCATTAAGTCGATTTTAACAAAACAGAGAAACTAGTTGCATATGAGCAATGAGAAGAATGTCTGTAATATCACTGAAGTCCCCCTTTGGAAAGGGCTGGATATGCAATGTGGGATTTTGATGATTGCTGTACACTTGGTGTATGTTAATGCACACTTTGATTATTTATGTAAACTTTCTTTGATTCAATTGTGAAGTCCCTTCTGGTCATTTTATTAGAGCATGTTTACATATCAAGTACAGATTAAATTATATCTTTTGTAAGATTCCACAGGATTTGAGGCAGTGTATCCTTTTATAGCCCTATAATGAACATAAAATGGAGCCCATTTGAACTTTGGAAATTGTACATTTTAAAAGAATTATGTAAATACTGGATCTTCTTAAATAGCTAATCAGTTTAAGCTATGTCACCTGGACATTAAGATTATATCATATGTTGGAAATATGCATAATATCATTTAAGGGCATTACTATATTTTGAGAAATAAGTATTTTTTGCAGGGGACCAATAAGAAATAATGCCAGATATGATTCATTTGAAAAACCTACACATAATTTAAGGCTGTTTCATTTGAACATAAATCCCAAGCCTGTCACAAGCTGTTATGTACAAAATCCTGTGTTAGTTGCACAGCCCCCGGAAGGTGAGTGAAACTCTATACACCTTGTTGCTGGTTTAGTTTATTCCTAGAGCCCATTTGCTGCCATCCTTGACCTTGTTTCCAAAGTAAAGAAACCTGAATCACGAGTTCAGATCTTATCCTCCAGAAAAGAAAAAAGTATGATATTGGCACCATCTGACAGGAAGATGAATAAATGGGACAAATAAGATGCTTTCGTTGGAGGTTGGCAGCATTTAACTCATGTTTAAAATTTGTGATTCTCTAAGCCATGGGACACAGCTCAATCTAATGAAGATCTGTGGAGGAACCATGACTATTCTGTTCAGAGGCAGTAGTTACAAAGGACAGAAAGCATGAACATTTCCCCAGGTAGAGAACACCCTTTAGGGTAATGCTGATGATGTCGGGATGTCTTGGAGTTCTGGGAGCGGGGGTCGGGGCCGGGCACCATCATTGGTCCTTCTCCTGTGCTGCCAGTTTGCTAACTGACATCAGACCCACCATGAAGGATCTGTCAGTGGGTGGATACTCAGATCCTAAAGAACGCCTGTGAGGTGTGTGCGTGGGAGGTCTCACAGTGACGTCTCTGTAGGATGCTCTGAGCGATCTCTGGGTGAGATTTCTCAGAGTGGGTGTGTGGGAGGTCTCGGTGTGGGGACAGTGTGGGTCTCTGTGTGGAGACTCTTAGTGAGGGGACCTCTGTTGCTGACTGTTCTGCCCCCTTACAGCAAGAGAAGGGCACAGGGATTTCCCCTTTCTGGTTTCTTGCTGTTCTGTTGGTATCTCTCCGTGTCCCTTTTCCTCACAGGTGTCTTCAGGGTCAGCTACCCCCACCCTCAGCACTTACCTCTGGATGCCTCTGGGAGGACCAGGCAGCACCCAGGCTCAGAGTTTCTGCTTGATGCCTCCCTCTCCTCTGAGCTCTGGAGGCCACTCTGTGCCCTGGATCTCAGCTGCTCCCTTAGACCCTGTCTGAGCCCCCACTGCTGTGCCCACCCTGAGGGATGGGGCCCAAAGGCAAGACCTGGCTCCAGTTAGAGACCTGAGCACAAGGAGGCCTGTGCATGCTGCCATGTAGACCTGGACCTGGTCCCATGTAGGGGAGTCATAACAGGGGGTGGGATGGGTGGGTGGGCAGGGCCATTGCAGCTATCACCTGGAATTAAGAGGCCTCTCCTGGAGCTGGTCTCTCCACTGCTGCCATCAGCCCCCTAACTTCTCTGGCCCTGTAGATGGTGGTGGGACACCAATGCTCCTTGGTAAATGCACCATCTATGGGCGCGTCTGCCACTAACATCCTTCCCTTGCATCCCATCCTAGGGGCACAGCGTCCCACCCTCAGACCATGAGGTGCCTACACATAGTCATGACCATGCTCATTCACAGAGAGAAGTGGGCGCTGTGAGCAGGGCTGTCCTCTCCTCCAGGGCAGGGTTGGACCAGCCCTCAGAGGCCTCCATGCTCCACACTGCACACTCTCAGAGCTAGGAGTGTGTGGTCCTCATTCTTGCTGTTGCTTCAGAGCACAGAAAAGGCAGAGGGAGGGTGACAAACCTGGTCTATCTTGTTCCAGCTACATCTGGGAGAGAAAGGGCCTTCCAGGGCAGCGTCATCTATCCCACTGTGACACGGGGATGAGGTTTGTCCCATCTCTGGACTCCCCTCCTTATTCTGACATGTGAGTTTGTCCCTGACACTTTGTGAGCCTGAGGGGAATTTCAGCTTCTGAACACACCTCACCTACCAGCTGTACAATGTCCAGGTGGAGAGGGAGTAGGATAGAAGTGAGCAAGATCCTGAGAAGGGGAGGTCTTCAGGTTTAGTTCACTGTGACATGTCCTAAATGCTGTTGCTTGTTTCTGTCATGATGGTATTATGGAAAATGAAGGTGCAGTTAGGGAATTGGGGTGAGGGTGAGTATCCATGCTGGGGTAAACCTCCTTCCATGGCCCCATCCCAACTGGAAGTCAAAGCAGGCACCTGGGAAGAGTGGACTCTGATCCCTTCCATCCCCCTCAGTGAGGCACAGACAGGCAATCCCCTGCTCATGAGAAAAAAACATTTATTTCATGAAACAAAATTTCTGGTAGGAAGAAGCCTTTAGCACACAGAGGATGTGCTAACATGAGAGAAAAATGTATTTATCTGCATGGTATGCATTTTTTTCTTGGAGAAATGTTTTCCTACCTGGAATGCTGTAAAAAGCATGTTCCAATTCACCAGAAGAGATATATTTCTGAAGGAGACCGTGCCTTAGACAGTGGAGGGAATGGCCTGGGACCATTGTCACGCTTGATCCATGTTGGCAGGCTCGGCCTGGAGGGTGACCCGACTCTCTGGGTGAGAAGGCCCACTTGCTGTCCCTGGGACTTGTCCACTTACTCTTTTTTTGAGAGCTATGGCCCATTGGGATAGCTTGGTGATAACGGGGTGTATCTCTCCTCATTCTCCTTTGTTCTTGGAAGGAAAGAATTCTATGGTGGCAGTAATGTGGACCTAAAGGGTCCTGGAATTCTGCTTTGTACCAATTTAACTCCGAGGCATGAGGTCCATACTGAAGCATCATCTTCTCCTTTAGGATCTGTCCAACAGCTGTCATGAGAGTCTGAGCCTCAATAGCACTGCTGTCCATGGTTGATTTGCTTTTGATTGATTCTCGGCTCTGGACAGTGGCTGTTTCAGGCTTGCCTTTTTGCAGGGGCTCTTCTGGTTCTTTGCATTTATTGGGGAAAATCCACTGCAGAAGGAGCTTAATCCTTTTTTTGAAGTGGCTTTGAACCTGTCCCTTCTTTAGGATTAACTGTCCAAACTTGCTTCTTAGGGACTCTGTTGATTCTTTTGTCTGGCCAGGATGGCTCATCCCTTGGGCTTGGTAAGCCCTCCATTCTGCCAGTCCTTTTTTAATCTGTCTTAACTTGGGCCTTGTATATTTCTCTCTCCCATCCTTGGGGACAGACTTCTTGCCCTGGCTCTTATATTTGAGCTGTCGCCTCATGTCTGCCTTCTGCCCCTGGCTGCTCCCTTCACTTGATGTAGCATCATAGATTTTTTTGGGGGAATTGGATGTGTCTCCCCTGGATAAGATCTGAGAATAGGACAGAGATTCCTGGGAAGCCAAGATGTTTGCGGCAAGAAACATATTCGAGTGACAGTCTTTGAGAAGCGTATCAGTAGCACAGTCTTGAAGAAGTACGCCAGTTTCACAGTCTTGTAGGAGCACACTGGTGACTTGGCCTTGAGCCTGAGTCTGCTGGTCAGTGAACCCTTGAAACTCAAGCTTACGGAACTGTGTCTCAAAGAGCAGATCTTCTGTACTTGAGGCAACAGATTTTATATTCAGTGAGGGGCTTTTATTGGACCTTGGAGACCGTGATCTCCTGAAATCCATATTAATGTGTAGGGATTTGACCTGCACACTAGGTTCCCTGGTGCCTTTCCCAGTAGTGTCTCCCTCCACAACCTCTTGGACGCTGGAAGATGGGGAACATTCATCAAGGTCCACAACTATCACATTAGAGCAAGATTCTAGGGAGGCCTGCCCCTCAGTTTCCTTCTGTGGCTCATTCCTGGCCATTGCTGAACTTGGATTTGGCTTCAGGCTGCCTTTCTCAGTCTCCACAACAGACTCACTGTGCCAAATTCTGCTCACAAAGTTGTATGTGGGGGCTTGAGAAGATGTTTTTTCTTCCTGTCCAGTCAGAGGGACATCTGAGGGCTTATGGGTGTCACCAGGTGTGGGTCCTCCCAGATCCCCCCAGGTTTCCTCAGCCACCTGTGAGGGGACAGGGAGGGGACTCTCCAGGGGGGCAACTGCCTCTGTTGTTATCAGTTTCTCTCCTGCATGGGGCTGAGGAGGTTTTCCCAAGCCCTTGGTTAATCGGGCTGTTGAGTGGTCCCCAGATTCACAGGTGGCCTTCAGTGTGGGCCCTTGAACCTTTTTCAACTTCAAGCAAAATATGAACTTGAGGACCTTAAAGAGTAGGCTCCACCTGTGCCTCGCCCGAAACCTTATTATAGGTACTTCCAGCTCCTGCTCAGTATACGGACTGAGGACAAGAGACTCATGGGAGGTGATCATGGAGGCTTTCCCATCCTGAAAGAACTGTGGATTTTCTGTCTTCATGGAAGTATTTGTCTCTCCCAGAATGTCTAAAACAAGGATATTAGAGAGCCTCGAATCATAGACATTCACAGGGATCTCACTTTCATGGATTTGCTCTGCCTTCCTGTCTATAAGGACTCTTGAGACTTCTGGATGCTTCTTGTCTGGACTCAACTCTCTTTCTGACTCAGGTTTTTCTGTTGGATCCTTCACTGGAGGGTTGGCTGAGAACATGTACAGATCTTTTAGGATCCTCCCCACACTCTGCCCTACATCATGGCACAAGTCTGTCCCTGGTAGGATTCGTGCTGGGAACTTGGACCCCATCTTCTGTACATCCTGGCTGCTTTTGCCTAGACCTGCAGAGGATCTTGAGGGCCCCTCCCTGCCCTGAGCCTGACAAGGCCTTGGGTATTGATCCTGAGGCTGCATCAGTTTCTGAGATACTTGGATTCTGCAGGGCAGGCTCCTCTGTTGCTGCACGAACCTTTTGGAAATGTGGTGCTCCAGTTTCTCCCAAACCTCAGGGCTGATCACATACCCAGGAAGGATGGAGACAGAACTGTGGGCCTGGGAAGACCCGGTCTCCTGGGGGAGATTGGGAGTTCCCTGGCTAAAGAATTGCTGAGAATTTTTAACCAAAGAGGGTATAGTTCTCCCTATTTCTAGTTGTCTTTTCCAAAAGTGACATTCCAGGTTTTCAATTGCATTTGAACTAAAAGATGGTGCCTTATTTTGAACTGTAGGGCAAGATGTTTCAAAGGACCCAATCTGGTGTTGAGAAGATGATGACTGGACTAGGAGAGAGGGTGATAGATGGACAGTGGTTTCTAACTGAGCCTGAGGTCGTAGATGATACTGGGGCATGGTTGGAGTCAAGGATTGGGATCCGGCCTGGATGTCTATGTGAGCCCGAGGAGGTGGTTGAAACTGGGGCATGGCTGGAGTTGAGGGTTGTTGGTGGTCCTGGACCTCCATGGAAATCTCAGATGGTGGTGGACATTGAGGCATGGTTGCCTGATCTCTAACCCCCCAGGGTAGGGGTGAGGCCTGGGTCTCCATGTGAGCCTGAACAGGTGGTTGAAACTGAGGCATGTTTGGAGTCCAGCGTAGGTGTTGGACCTGGGTCTCCATGTGAGCTCGAGGTTGCGGTGGTTGACACTGGGATATGGATGGAGTCTGGAGTAGAGGTGGAACCTGGGTCTCCATGTGAGCCCAAAGCGGTGCTTGAAAGTGAGGCATGGTTTGAGCCAAGAGTTGGGCTTGGATCTGGGTTTCCATGTGAGCTTGAGGTTGTGGTGGTTGATACTGGAACACGGATGGAGTCCAGAGTAAGGGTGGACCCTGGGTCTCCATATGGGCCCAAAGAGGTGCTTGAAAGTGAGGCCTGGTTTGAGCCAAGAGTTGGGATTGGACCTGGGTCTCCATGTGAGTCTGAAGTGGTGGTTGAAACTGGGGCATGGTTGGAGTTGAGGGTTGTTGGTGGTCCTGGATCTCCATGGAAATCTCAGATGGTGGTGGACATTGAGGCAAGGTTGCAGTCCAGGGTAGGCATTGGGCCTGGGTCTCCCAGTGAGCCTGAACAGGTGGTTGAAACTGGGGCATATTTGGAGTCCAATGTAGGGGTTGATCCTGAGTCTCCACATGAGCTCGAAGTTGTGATGGTTGACACTGGGACAAGGATGGAGTCTGGAGTAGGGGTGGAACCTGGGTCTTCATGTGAGCCCGTGGTGGTGCTTGCAAATGAGGCATGGTTTGAGCCAAGAGTTGGGATCGGACCTGGGTCTCCATGTGAGCTCGAGGTGGTGGTTGACATTGGGGTGTGGTTGGAGTCCAGGGTGGAGGTCTGGCCTGGGTCTCCATGTGAGTCCAAGGTGGTGGCTGAAAGTGAGGTATGATTGGAGCCAAGAATTGGGATCTGGCCTGTGTCTCCATGTGAGCCTGAGTTGGTGGTTGAGAGTGAGGCATGACTGAAGCCAAGATATGGGAGCTGGGCTGGGTCTCCATGGAAACTTCAGATGATGGTTGACATTGGG